>OY804592.1:8488825-9054082 GCA_963680895.1 Fragum sueziense
TTTACCAAACGACAGAGTTTTAGGGTGATCCACTTCAAAAACTGCCACAATTGATAAAATGCATGTTATAAAAAGATAGTATTTGTGTAAAATATGGTACAGAAAATATTGAGTCAAAAGGAGAAACTGCTGGTTATCAGCAGTTTCTTCTTTTGTTTCAATGTTTTCCCAAGCCTATTCTATTAGGGACGTCAAAACCAGGTCTTGTTTGGGAAAGGGTTAATTCATTTTCACAATTTACCATTATGACCAAAAACTTTATTGGTCGTATACGTGGTCGTTTGATAGGACGTTCTATTCATTCCTTTTCTACTACATTTGTGTGCTCAAAGCCCCTATGACTACATCATTTCTTTTGTTCACTTTCAGTAAACCACATCAGACAATGCTGTGAAACAGTGCTGTATTATGTGTTGTACCCGCAATTTTAATGATACATGTATTTCAAACAACAATGTATTATTTTAACCTTAAAGACTTACTTCAGGGTATTCCTAATTTCAGCTCAGGCATATTTTTCATGATTAATGTAATTAATAAATGTAAATATAATAATCTTATTATGTATATGTTTTGGTTCGTCATTAATTTCTTTGTTTTAGAGGTCAAGTGCACGTTATCACTCATTCTAATCACGCGAGTGCACTTTTGGCAACTTTAATCTTTGCAAATCCTTTCCCAAACAGCAAAGAGTTTTATTGTTCCTATTTAAAAACTGCTACAGACAAAATAGACATATTATATAGGGGCCAGGATCTGGAAAAAAACGTCCTTTAAGGCATTTGAGAACAACCTGGATCCAGACCAGCCTGTGCATACGCACAGTCTGATCAGGACCCATGTTGTTCTCTAATAGCTTCTTTGTGACCTGTAGCCACTATAGAAAAGCAGCATCGATGTATGCCAGTCTTCGCTTAGGCACAGGCTGGTCTTGAAATGTGACTGTCTCAAATGCTATACGGGAAGTTTTTCGAGATCCCGGCTCATATGTGTATACAGAGCTACCGAAAAGACAGGGCGAAGGCCTTTCAAAATGCTGTATTTCACTTATTACTCACTAAACCTTGTGTAGTTGGTACTCTTTGGAATCGTCTCATTGAGACGATTCAAATTAGTACCATATTATAGGGTGTCGAATTAAAATTCTTTTGAGAATGTCCTCAACCCCCCTCCCCCCCCCCCCCTTCTAATTTGTAATTGTATACATAAAACGAGCTTAACCCTTTCCAAAACGGCAAGATTTTGGGGCAATTCACTTCAAAAATTGCCACAAATGACAAAAAAGATGTAATTAAAGATAATATTTGTGTAAAAGATGGCAAAGAAAATATTGAGACAAAAGGAGAAACTGCTGGTTATCAGCAGTTTTTTTTTTTTTTTTTTTTTTTTTTTTTTTTTATTCAATCTTTTCCCAAGCCTATACTATTGAGAACGTCAAAACCAGGTCTTGTTTGGGAAAGGGTTAAAGATGTCGAGTGGGCGTTATCATTCACTTGATTCACGTGAGTGCACTTCTGAGAGCTTTGTTTTAATTTAAGTAAATGCTTTCCCAGGCAGAGAAATAATGACTGCTCTTACTACGTCATAATGATGTGTATAACATAGCAATAAAAAGGAAACAACAAATATCTGCTTTTCCTTAGAACCTGCAGGTACAAGGGCTTTGGCAAAACGTGTCGAAATGCTGACTATGATCATGTTCTTCTTTCATCTCAAAGTTGTACAAATACTTTTCGATTAGAGAGGTCAAAACAATAACTTATTTTGAAGATGTTTAAGAGCACTTTTAAGTCTTTCTCAAATGGCCAAAAATAGACCGACCCAATTCCAATGCTGCTGCTAACGAAAAAATGATTATCAATTAGGGACTTGTGTACAATATAGCATAGGAAACATTGAGGCAAAAGGAGGAAATGCTTATCATCAGTCTTTTCTTCTTTTGCTTCAATGTTTTCGCATTCTCTTTTATTTGAGGCACCAAACCAAGTTATGTTTCGGAAAGCGCTTAACGCTATTATGACAATCTTTGAAATTGAAAGAGCAAACAGGCATATTTGAAGAAAGCAGAAAAAATAATGACAAGTTCTTCTCTCCCCCATTTTTGTAAAACAAGAGTGTCTGAAAGGCACTGATATTGCTCACCTGAGTTCTTCGTGTCACATGATTTCTTATGGTTTGGTGAATAAAAAATTTGTGAACAATTTTTGTAATGAGTCACCCAAGGAATATAACAACCAAATACTGTAAGCATTGGCCCCATGAATAAGGAAACGTGTTGTTTTTTTTTTGAAGAATTATCTAACAATTTCTCAAAGTCTGATAAGCCCCGCACTGCCACGCCCACATTTTTTCTCTCAATCAAAAATTCATGGACATGCATTGAATACAATCACTGAAGGGACATCTATGCCAAGTTTGGTTAAAATTTGCCTAATAATTGATTTATTTTTTAAAGATTTTTCACATGATTCTATTTAGTCTGATAAGCCCCGCCCTGCCACATCCACATTTTTGACGAATCAAAAATTCATGAACATATTTGTAATGAGTCACCAAAGAAACATTCCTGCAAAGTTTGGTTCAAATCAGCCTATTGGTTCAAGAGAAGAAGATTTTTTTAAGAATTATCTAACGATTTCATTAAATCGGATAAGCCCCGTCCTTCCATGCCCATATTTTTTAACGAATCTGAACATTTATGAACAAATGTTGAAAAATGTTACTCAATGAACATTCTTGCCATCTTTGAGACAATTGGCCATATAAAGGATTTTTAAAGATTTTTCACATGATTTCTTTTTAGAAAGTTCCACCGTCGAATTTTATCAACCGCGCCCGAATAATTCGGACGTCGCGCGAATCTCATTAGGGGTAGACTACCTTAAAATGTCCCATACTTCATAGGAATAAATGGCGTCATAATGAGGCCATTTGTATGGCGTATGGAGCATTCTGAACACCGCGGTTCGTGGAGCAATCGGAATATCTCGGTCAATTCGCTCTTATATTGTTTCTACAGAGATGACCTAGGGGTTCAGCAAAACTTATAATATGATACATGTAATAGCGATTACCATTAAGCGTCTTAAAATTTAGTTTTAAAGAACGCTTTATTTTAAAATATCTTAAGAAATCTCAAGATACCGGTACATTAAAAAAATCTTGCTCTAACGAGCAAGCCTCGTGTCTTGTTTTGGAACTAATCAGTAATTAAAACTTGATACGAGTTGTAATGTTACCATATATCTTTACGTTCAATCAAACAATCATACAATCAAAGTACAATGACTTCTATAGACATTTTGCATTAAAATTCGCCGGTCTATTGTGGTTGTTTATTTTTGTGAAAATATAGGCATCTCAATATTTATCAGCCCATTTCAGTCCTGTTTTTGTGGTGTTGGATGAAGTGACCTCGTCGTTTTTAGCTGCAGTTACGAAGTTTTTGTTGACAAGCAGCGATTTACTATATTTCCACTAATCTATTGAATAGAAATGACTGTATTTTTAAACAGTTTTGTCTATGAGCAAGAGTTTAATCATTCTATACAGAATTCTCTTTCAAATATATCTAATATCCGATAAAGCAACAAATTGCAATAAATAATTCATTTCTTGTATACCTTGATAATTAACTTAATTCCTTTTCCAAACACCAATATCTCAAGATGGTTGAAACGAAAAGCTTTTTTTTCAAAACTCGCCAAAAGAAATGATACCAAAGTACAACAACTTACAACTTACAGTGAAGAAATTCTCGAAAAAAAATGAAGAAAAACCTTGATATCGGCATTTTTCCTGGTCTTTAAATGTCTTCAAATGTAAATTTATATGGAGACATCAAACTCAAATCTTGGAAAGATTTCTTTAGATTGATGCTTCATTTAGTACAGGATTAAAAACAATAGCCACATTAGTTCAGCCGATATACTTGGCAGCAATGGGTTGGAAAATGTGGCGTTGTTTTCTTGTTGGTTTATTTACTTTTCCAACGATAACTTTTGCGTCGAAAAGGGAATTTTTGATAAGACTTAATCCACATTCGTTTAATATAGACGGACTAGGATGCGCTTTTTCTGCTATGCCATCGGCAAGGGGTGTGAAGTTCGGTAATCAAACGGAGACGTGCACCACATTAGCCGATGCTTGGTTTAGCAGTCCTACGTACGATGCCCAGACGAGCTACTTAACGTTAGCTGTAAATAAAATATTCTTTTCAAAGGTAAGTTAAGGTGACAAATCGCGTGACACAAAAACAAAAAGATCAGAAAATTGTCAATAATTCTGTTTATACACGTACATAAACGAATTAAAAAATGGTTCGAAGCACAGAGGGTTTAAATATCTCAGGGTTTTGCTGAATGGGGTAGATCTGATAAAAAGTTATTGGCGACCAATTTTTTTTCATTTGCCGTGAATAACTTTTTCTTGTCTGATTATGATAAGATCAACCACGTCCAAATTCTTGACCTTTCCCACTTTCTCTGCTTCATATTGAATTTTAATTTCTCTCGTTTATACAGTATGAATGACGGTTTTCTGAAAGTATTCGTCACGTGATTCCATGCCGTAAAATATGATTTAACCCTGTCCCAAACGACAAGATTTTCGCGTTGTTCTATTTAAACGCTGATGCAGACGACAAAATTAATGCTAATAAAGGTTGGATTTGCATACAATATAGCTAAGAAAATAGTTTAGGCAAAAGGAGAAACTGCTGGTTATCAGCAGTTTCTTCTTTTGTCTCAATGTTTTCCCAATCACTTTCCTTTAGGCACGTCAAAAGCGGCTCTTGTTTGGGAAAGGGTTAAACTTTATATAATTATTCTTTCGAAAAATGTCACATAAACTTGGAACCGAACAGTTTCAAGATTGCTTATATGTTACAGAACTCGTTTTGACCAATGCCGAGACAGCTCAAGTTGCACAAATATTCCATATTTAGATGTTTATCGGTGTAGTCTCTAATCACGGTGGAGAATGTGTATGATGGGATGGAAAACGAATACGGACAAATTTGCCTCGCTTCATTGTGGAAAATGAAGAAATTGCTTGTGACAAGCAATTTCTTCTTTTCCCGCAATGCTTTCTAACCCGAAATGGAAAGATTTTTATCTTTCCATCAACTTGAAATTGTCGTCTGGAATATCTTGGAAAAAATTGGAACAGTCCAAAATTTTGCCGTCTGGTAATTGGTTTAGGAACATTTTTACCAGATTCTGGCTCATGAATCTATTCTTTTCAGGTCAGTTCCTTTGGCTTTCCTTTCCCAACAAATTTCGCCGTAGGTGGATCAGCTATAATATTGGTGGAAGCTGGGACCATTGGATATTCCAATAGGTAATGTTAACCTGTTATGATTTACAGACCCTAAAAATCACCACTTTCTAGCCATACCAAATACATCAAATTACACACACTTGTAAATGCATATCGAATAAGTTGATTCACCGTGCCGGATTTCAAAATTATGCTTCAAGAAGAAAATGATTTACAAATATCATTTTACTCTATATTCATATGCAAGGGGGTTATTTTGAGCAATTTTTGTCAAACATTTCCATCAGTATGCATTAATTCAATAGTCTAGACCGTTCAAATGCTTATGTTTGAATTTGGGATGGAAATGTAACACAGTTTAGGAATTACTGGCACGTTTCAAATTTCGCATCTGGATCTTTGGTGCTAATGCGGGGTTGGAAACCTTAAATAAATACTCTGACACACCGACCATGGGTGCCGACGAGTGATAAGTCATACTAAAATATTCGGAGATACTTCCTCGATTGATCAACAAATCGGCCATACGACATCGGTCTTGTATGACCGTCAAGGCATTTAACGTTTGAAAAGTTTTAACTTATTTTCAAGCAATTATATCAAGAAATGATTGAAAATCAAAGCTCATTACTTCTTCTAGTTCGTTGTTTAGAACTACTGTACGAATTTCTCTGGTGGTTTAAGAGCAATTCCGTGTAAAAACCGACCAGACCTTGGCCACGCATAGTCACAGATTTCAAAGAAACCATTATATTTGAATAGAATGTCAAAAACTATAAATAAAATGTGCCTTTCGTTTTTCTGTATTTCCCCTCGTTTCCATGGTTACAGGCCCCAAAGTTCCAAAAATGCTGATTTCCTGAAAATTGGACACCAATTTCAAAAAGCCAGATCTAACAAAGCATTCTGCCACATTCAAATTTGTTGTGTATTTTCTATTTTGAGATAAATGATTATTCTTCCAAACTATGGTTTCGTTATCCGATTCAGATGTCTGAAACAGTTTTTCGGGGAGGCTGAATGCAGAAAACGAGGTCTAAAAAATGGGAAAATGGCCGTTTTTAAAATAGCTCAAGTTACCAAACGCGGCGAAATTAACCATTCGCTTCATTTTGTAAAGAAAGTTCGAAAATTTCCCGTCAAAATGGTGGTAAAATCTGGATGGGCACTCTAAAAACGCTGTTTTGACAGCTGTCAGAAATCGGTAAATTTCTTGAGCAGTCGTGCATTTTTACCTCCCCTTTCATGATTACAGACGATATTAGCGTTTTTTACCCAACCATTAATGGCAGCCTCCTGTCAACATATCCACGACGCATTGGCTTACTGGGCTAGTTTACAGAATTTTTTATGGATAACATGAAGAAGAGGGTTGTCAAAAAGCATGTTCAGATAAAGGTTTGCACATATAAAGTTCCATTTGACTGTTTATATGGTGACAGATCGGTGTAAAGCGAATGTCAAATATCATGACGTCACATGTAAACAAATTTGTGTCAAATGACGTCACGTATGATTTGCTGTGTTTCGGTGGATTCTATCAATAATAAACGTAGATCTAGTTTAAATGTTTTCTAATCGATCAGCTTGTGGAGCAATATGTTGTTAAACATTTAAAGTGTTAGTCTAGGTGAACTTAAAAGCAGTGAGTACCTAAAACTTTGTGAGAAAAGAAATTATGTACATTCGTTTCTTTTAAAGTGTCAACTCACCAGTTTGGCTGAATTCTGACGTGTAGTTGTGATCGTTGGTCAATCTCGCAGTCGATAGTTCGGTCGTTAGTTCGTTTGTTTGGCTATTCTAGTTCGTTGAAGTGAATGCGTCTGCACTGTCCGGAGGCTCAGCGTAGAAGAACGAGATGCCGCTTCGAATTTCGTGTCTCGTGAGCGTTCCTCTCTCAGCCAATCAGATGTCTCGGAGTATCTGGGTCGATCAACAGCGCCACCTACGGGAAGCTACTTTCACTTTCACTACACTCCCCCCCGTTCTATTTGAAAGGCGTTGATCCATACCCTGAAAACTAATCCTGAAAGCTAAAATTAGTTACTGGAACATTTGAAGACATCTGATTCGAAGTGAGTTTTGGCGCCAATGGTCTGTACAGGGAAAGTCGGTTACATGTAAGTCACAATTAAGGCCGATGCAACCAACAAACCCCCCTTGGAATGGGTACATCTACTTGTACAGCTGTAGAGCGTTCTGGGTGGCAAACTTCAGGACATCTTTCCAGTTAGTCTCTAAACGGGTAGCCACTGTCTTCGCAACCATTCCAAGTAAACCCGGTGTACTGTAGGCCTTGCTGGGATGTATCTCGCGGAACGTGAAGTACGGTGCATCAGTTTCAAGTAGGAAACGGTATTGTGGTACACGACGTAATCCGTTGAGCGCTTGTTCATCAAAACCATCCACAGCTCGGGTAAATCCGAAGAAAGTGTAGGGAAACGATGACAGAAATGATTCCACCACGCAGGATGATCCACTGAAGCAATGAAGATGAATTGGTTGGTTCCTGGGTAAAACTGCTCTCATTGATGCTAACGCTGAAAAATAAGCTGAATCCCCAGTCCTTGCTGCTCCTCTACAATGAATCACCACCACATGATGGGGTTGGACCTTTTGTAGGCATCTGTCAAACGTTACATACTGCATTGCCCACTGCTCCATGGGTGTTGTGAAATCCAGACCAATCTCTCCCACACCGGAAACTTGGGGCATCTTGAGAAGTTGATCCAGATTTTCCTCCGCTGAAGTCAGTAGAGCTGCTTTCTTCGGATGTAATCCTACAGTAACCTTCAATCCTTGACCGTGCAGACTAATCAGTTCCGTCCGGGTAGGGTAGGTGTCCGGATCGCAGAAATTCGCAGTTGCTCCTATGACCTGTACTTTGTATCCAGGGGCTGGCGTGATCAACCTGCAAATGTCTGCGAAACTGGCATCCAATTTCCTAGCGGCTGTCCTGGTCCTATCCAGATGGAAGTGACTATCAAACGCTGGCGGAATTGGCTCTCGGTCCCCCTGCTTCTCCTGTCGTGGTTCACTCTGTGGTCCTCTGGTCGAATCGTCTAGCGGCTCCGATGCTGGTCTCAAGCGGAATTGGGCGAGTAAACTGCATCGGTAACGCGGTTCGAGTCTTGCAACCAGTATACACATCGCTCTCCAGTGAAACAGCATGGCAGGGCAACTCAATGGTCGAAGGGTAAACTGTCCAGGAACACGGGTACTACCTTCTAAACAAAGGGCTGTGACGGCTGCTACCAAACTTGGGGTAACCTCCTCGTTCATCTCCGGTTTCAGCAATTCGGTACTGTCAACGTACACGGCAAGGTTGTGTAACGTAGAACATCCTCCAAGCATCCATCCGGCGATGAGCTTCAGGGCCGAGAGCCTCCTCTTCGTCAGATCCTCAGTGAGCGGAAGGGCTTCGTCAAAAATCTCCGGTAGTTGGTCCCTAACACCACCAAATCCCTCCTGTCTGCTGCCTTGGTGACATCCAGGAATGATGCACTGGTTCCCGTCGCCCAAGTTCCTCAACTTCGCTTGTAGCTTGTGACGACGGATGGCGCGCTTGCTGGGCTTTGGCAACGTAGGGCATGACACTATCTTCAACTTTCCCTCAGCTTCTTCCACTCTCCTCGTCTCCTTTGGCTTGGTAGTCTGCACGGTCGGGGCGCGGTCTTTCGCAGATGCTTCCTTGTGCCGTTTGTCCAAGGGTCGATGACGCGTATCCGGCGAAAGGGATGCTTGTCGCTGACGTTTGGCGATCCTTGGACTCCTCCTCCTGGCTGGCTGACGCGAATCCGGTTTTGCCGTTGCTTGAGTTGATGTAGGTCTCTTAGGCTTCGAAGAGTGTTCCTTCTTCTGGCTCGACCTTGATGCATGCGGTTTGTCCGATGGCTTGCTATGCACCAAGGGAGTAGGCTTCTGGTAACGCTCCCCGGTTGTCTTCGAGGGCCTGTCATCACATCTGGCAACGGGCTCCACCTTCTTCTGCTCCACATCACTGGCTGGGAACCTAATGGGCGAGTAACTCCTCGTCGTAGGCGTAACGTCCACGTCCATTGGTTCTTCCCGAGAGGCATCCAGTCTCAACACGTCCTTGGTGACCTTGACCGGCGAATCCGCAACTTCGTCGACGACTCGAAAGTCCCGCAGAAACTGTAACATCTCCTCGTCGTCGCTGTCCGGGGCGGGCTCGTCAGTCTTGGCTTCCCTCACATCTGCTGCGTTCGTAGAGATGGTTGGGATCGACGGGTCGATGTCTCGACGAATGTCTCTCGATGGGCCAGTGGGCGCTGCACTGGGCTTCCTTTTGGGCCTGCGTACGGGTGCGAGGTGAGTAGAAATCCACTCCTCCGTCTGGAAGTCCAAATCCAACGCTTGCTTCGCGACGTCAGCCAACCAGGATTTGTTGCTCCTCTCCTTCGCAATCTTCGCTTGTCGTATAAGGGCTGTCTCAAAAGCGCTGTATTTCCCGTTGCTAAGAAGAAGATTGTGAATGAGGGTGTGCTTCGGCACCTGCTTTCCACTATCCGAGGCGAACTCCATCTGTTCTAAGAAATCCATAACTGTAAGTAGGTTGATGGGTGTTTCGAAGAAAGAAGTAATTCACCTGAAAACCGAAAAGCTGTAACCTGCGGCCTGGCTAAACTCGCTAGTAGGTCCTAGATGGATCGCTAGTAGGGTTTGCTGTGTCTGTCTATTTGTGGCTGAACGTTACCAAGTCCGTAAGGGATCCGAGTAACGCTTGCTCTCTACTCTAAGCTACACAATCTGAAACGAGAAGGAAGAATTGCATTTAATGTCTGTTTACTTTACTGATCTCAACACAGTTTTTGCATTTGTATTTGTCGATTTCCAGGGCATCTGATGCAGTAACATCGACACAGGAACCATGGTACCACTCGTCGCAGTAATCACACTGGATCATGAAACGTCCCTGCCATGGCTTCCTACAAAAACAGTAAAGTTCACCATTATCCTCTTCCCCCCCGTTTTGATCTTTTGGGCTCGACTTCCAAGCATGTATCCACGCCGGTAGGTCACGTGAGTTACATGGTTTCATTCTATCGTGATTGACAACAAATATGGTTTTCCGCAACATAATCCTGTACAGACTAGGCGATAATTTCTTTATAATTACTGCTGGGCCCTTCCAGGGAGAACACAATTTCTTGCATTTCCCTTTCAGGACGGCTGAATCAAGTAAATAAACAACATCACCTTCACTGTAAGGGCGCTGGAGAATCCGCACATCGTAGTCCCGTTTCATCCTGTTCAGGGATGCCTTAAGGTTCTCCCGCGCTATTTTGTGGGCGTCTTCCATAGCCGTTGTCAACCTGGTAACATACGTCTCTGGGGCATCGGTACTTTCTGTTCTAAGTGGATACATTATATTGGATGGAACATTTACCTCCCTACCTAGCATCAGCATGTTGGGTGTAAAACCGGTACTTCTGTTGACTGCCGCTCTTAGGGCCCCTGCAATTTGTTGGATATAGAGGTCCCAATCATTTTGTCGTTTACTTACGAAACATCGGACAGCACCCATCAGAGTCCGGTTAAAACGCTCCACCTGTCCGTTTGCTGACGGTCTGTAAGAAGTGGTTCTAGCCTTATGGATCTGCAGCACATCGCAAAGAGCAGCAAACAGCTTGGACTCAAAGTTCCTACCCTGATCTGAAAAAATCTGAAATGGTACGCCAAACCTGGAAAAGAAATGATTAACAGCCGCGGCAGCGGTATCTTGTGCAGTCTGAGATGGGAGGGGGATACACTCCACCCACTTGGTAAACTGGTCAACCATCATCAGAATGTACTCATTACCACTCCTCGTCTTAGGTAAAGGGCCTAAAAAATCAATGTGAACTCTTTCCATGGGCGCACCAGCTTGATACTCTTTCATAGGAGCTTTGCCATATTGGGGCGACTTTTTCTGCAGGTTACAAGTTGCACATGAAATGACATACCTCGAGACATCTGTGGACAAACCATACCAGAAGAACTTCTCTTTCAGCCTCTCCTTGGTCCTACGAACCCCTTGATGACCAGCTGACGGAAGATCGTGGTTCCACTCCATGGCTTTGTCTCTCAGGCTGCTTGGCACAACCAACCTAGGTACATCATCTTTCCCCTTAAAGAACAACACACCATCAATCAAGCAGAAACGTGACTTGTTCAACCAGTAGAACTTGTTTGCTGGACTGGATAGAAACAGGTCCCTCTCCGATGGCTCTGTGTTGTTGCTCAGCCAACCTAAAATGAAATCTAAATCAGAATCATTAGACTGGGCCTCTTTAAGGTCCGGGATGCTGAAACTCCAGCACAAAAGTGTACTGTCGCCTGCAGCTCCCGTATCTACACTACAAATTTGTGGATTGCTCATGGTTTCCACATGTGTTGGATAAACCACGCATCCCTCAATTTCAAAATCTAGGTCCCCAGAAAACAAAGAATTAATTGACAGATCATCACTCAAGCTTACATCATTCGGATTTCCTACCGCTACCTCATTTACGTGATGTACTTTCCCGCGTTTCCCCCCTGGACGTGACCCAGAAGTGCCTACTCCCAGTAGAGTAGCAGCAATACGAGGCGGACCCGGGACTCCCCCCTCTTCTTGCCCATTGACTCCTATCCCATTGTCACGGCCCGAGTTATCCTCCCAGTGGAGTGTCCCCTTCATAGGACCGGGAACTAACGGTACAGTGTCATCGCAATCCTCTTTAAAACGTTTCCAATTATGGTCTTCTGCACGTTGGCAATAGGAACATCCACCGCAAGGCAAACCATCAATCTTACCCAGTGGTATCCTGGACAGAGCATCCGCGTTTCCGTGTTTAGACCCTGGTCGATGGCGGAGGATCATATTAAATTGCGAAAGCTCTTCCATCCAGCGCGCGATTTGTCCTTGTGGCTCTTTAAAACGCAATAACCATGTTAAGCTTGAGTGATCGGTACGCACAACAAAGGGTTTACCTAACAAATAGTGACGATATTGGCGGGTGAAACGAACCACCGCCAGTAGCTCTTTCCTGGTAGTGCAGTACCTTCTTTGTTCTTTGGATAGGGCAAAGCTACCGTACGAAATTACCTTCTCTTCTCCATTCTGGACCTGTATCAGCTCTGCTCCAATGGCTACGTCTGACGCGTCGGTGTCCAGAATGTACGAGTCTTGGCGGTTCGGGATTCCAAGTACTGGTGGTGAGATAAGCGCTTGTTTCAGTTTTGCAAAAGAATTTTGTTGCTCATCCCCCCACTTGAATTTGTTTTTCCCGATTACCAAATATAACGGAGAAGCCAATTCCGAGAAATTCTTGACAAAAGTGCGGTGGTAGTTAGCTAAGCCCATGAACCTTTCAACATCCTTAGAGTTTTGTGGAACCGGCCATTCAGATACGACCTTAACATCCTCATCAGACATCGCGAGTGTATTTCCGGTTACAATTCGGCCTAAAAATTCGACCTCTTTTTGAAATAATGCGCATTTTTTCGGCTTTAACGCAAACCGTACTCGCGAAATCTTTGCATGGTTTCCCTGAGGTTAGCAATATGGTCGTCAAACGTTTTCCCTAAAACGAGGATATCGTCCAAAAATGCTAGTGCTATTTTCCAGGTCAAACCCCTCAAAACGAGGTTCATAACGCGTGAAAAGGTTGCTGGCGCGTTACAAAGTCCAAAGCCCATCTTCTTGTGCTCGAATAACCCAAATTTGGTGGTAAAAGCAGTCTTTTTCCTGTCCTCGGGCTTGATATTGACCTGCCAGTAGGCTGAGTTGGCGTCCAGTTTTGAAAACCAAAGGTTACCTACCAGGGTGTCCAAACAATCATCTACCAGTGGCAGTGGGAACACGTCTTTGACGGTGACATTGTTGAGTTGGCGGTAATCGATGCACCATCTGACGGAACCATCACGTTTGCGGATTAGCACGGGTGCAGCAGCCCAATCCGAGGTAGACTCTTGAATGACGCCGGCATCTAGCATTTTCTTCAAATGTGCTTCTTCTTCTTCAGCAAAATGGGCAGGGGTACGTCTCATCCCTATCTTGATAGGTTTGGCCCCCCCTGTGTCTATGCTGTGTTCAATTGCTGTAAAATTCCCTAGGTCAAATTCATGCTTTGCAAAAACGTCATGATAATCCCATAGGAGTTTAGCAAATGTAGCACATTCGGAGTCGTTAAGGTGTGTGCATGATCTTTCATAGAGTTCTTGCAAATGATCCGGTACCTTTCCCTTAATTTCACTTTGCTGTACGGTGCATATGTTGGGTGCACTTGACTGTACGTAGCTAAAGTT
This sequence comes from Fragum sueziense, assembly GCA_963680895.1. Classification (NCBI taxonomy): domain Eukaryota; kingdom Metazoa; phylum Mollusca; class Bivalvia; order Cardiida; family Cardiidae; genus Fragum; species Fragum sueziense. The sequence continues at coordinate 8,502,398 of OY804592.1, forward strand.
GGGTGCAGGTGGGTCTGGCCCAGATTCGTTTGATTGGTCAACTACCTCCCCCCCGAAAGAAAAAGCATTTGCAATGTGTTTTCCACGTTTTAGTGTGCGATGTTTGTCGGAAATGTTCACAACACTAATCAGCGGCGACATGTCATTGCTGTAAATTGTTCTCGGGACAGAGATAGACAATCCTTCTTTTCCCTCTATGAAGAATTCGCTTGAAATTGGGCGAGTCAATTTGCATTTAACCATAACAACGGAATTCGGCGGAATTACTCGGCGGCGGGAAACGATCACATTTGCTAACTCAGGGTCCCCATCCGGTTTAAGACCTTTTGAAAGTTGAACAGTTTGCCCATCAAAAATCATGGTACTTTTTCCCAAATCCAGAATACATCGGCGTTTTTTCAAAATGTCGGCGCCGAGCAACATGTCATGTTGTATTGGGGCTACATAAATGGAGGGTTCGGTATAAATTTTGTTACCTAATTGGAGGTTGACCGGACCTACAATGTAACCTGTCATTTTCATTTCACGACCTGCTGCCCTGAGCGTCACGTCTTTGATGAAATCTGGCTTGGGTTTCATCTTTTGGTAGACCCTGTCGGAGATAATTGTTACTTCTGCTGCAGTGTCCACCATAGCTTGCAAGTAAGTACCATTAACCTTGACGTCAACACATTCTATGGATGTAGAAAACAGATGGCAAACTGTGACATCATCCCGTAGATCAGGATCGGCAGTCTGATCTTCAGTCTGATCCGTGTCCATAATCTCTGAATGGCTCCCAGTCTGTAATTTTTTCTGTTCCACAGGCTCCCTTACTCTACTACTACTAATCCTACCTAAATTTTCCAGTGGTACAACTTTTCCTTGCGTGAAAAGCTGTTCCCCGGTTCCCTCTAAATTAACCCTACCCTGGCCTTCTGATAATGGAAAGGTTGTTGAACGGCCCTCTTCCCCAACCCAATCTAGTTTTTTGGAGGTGTGTAACCCTGGGGTTTGGGGCAGTCCTTCACCAAATGGTCGGTGCTCTGACACCTAAAACAGGCCCTTTTACCTGGTTTACGTCTCCTGTCTGAGAGTCGCTTCACCTGTCCCTGCAGTTCCACAATAGCAGCCTTCAACTCCTTCACCACTTCGGTTTCTTGAGGCTCTTGTTTTACTGCCTGAACAAAAGGTTCTTCTGCAGCCCGCTTTGGTGCCTTACCTTTCCCGTAAATGGCCTGATGTACGTGTTTGTACATATAAATTGATTCCAACGCAGATTCAATGGTGGCTGGTTGGAGTAGACTAGTATGATGTCCGGCTTCTTTGTCCAAAAGGCCCTGGCAAAAGCGAGAGATAGCCTGCTTGTTTGAATAACTCTCCGGCAGGGACCTAAAAGCCGAATTGGCCAAGAACATCACTCGGTCTGCCCAATCTTCCAATTTCTCATCCGCTTTTTGGTTTGCTTGTTGGAATCTGAGTAGCGCAGTCTCTTCCAACGGTTGTTGTCCAAAACGCGACTCCAATCGTGACATGAGGGAATGAAAAGTAATGGGGGCACCTCTTTCTACAATAATTGAGTAATACTCTGCCGCCTTACCTGTCAAACTCCAGCAAAGGCAGTTCAAACATTCTTCGGGTGACCAAGCACCTGCCCTCGCATATCTGACGAACTTGTCCTTAAATATTGTCCAGCTCGATTTCCCGTCAAAGGTTAGGTTGGATGGCAAACTCACGAGGCGACGAGCAGAGCCAGGAACCGGCAAGACAGGCTGAGTTTGATGAGCAGTCTGACTACCGCCCCCCGACTGAAGCTGTGCCATCATTTTTGCCAGACGGTCCACCTGCTGGTTCAATTTCCTTGACCTTTCATCATCCTCATCCTCATCAATTCCTTCCCCCTCTCCAATATAACCGAAATCCATAAATGGGTTACCTGGTGACCAATCCATGCTGTGATTCACTTTCACAGGAGCCTCGGCGGCCTCGGCGGCCTTGGTTTGCTCATGTTTCAGGTCTATGAACGAGAGCAGGTCAGTGACCCCTGCACTCGGACGAGGGTCTGCCATTCCTTGAATGTATTCCGCATCCGGAGACGGCGTCTTGCATACAGTCGGCGGCTCAGGAAGGGAATTCATAAATCTATCTGCATCATCTGGGTTGAGGGTTGGCATTGATGTGGTGCTAATGGGCCCAGTAAACCTGCGGTTACGCGTAAAGTCCAAACCAGCCAGCTCCGAATCGGTGAACTTGTGTCTGGTTATGGCTTGCAATAATCCCAGGTTTAGATTTCCCCTGGTCTCCCTGTACTCGATAATTGTATCGGCGATTTTGGGGCCTACATGGGGGATTGATGTTAGGGCATTCTTGTCAGCAAAATTGACAGCAATCAAGAAATCAGCCATTCTTGTCAGGATATTGTGGTGACACTTGTGATAACTGAACAATGTCGAAATTCCAGCAGACGATGTAAACAAAGTCGGCGAAAGGCAAAATTTGCAGATAAATTGCAGTTGGGGTGCACAACCAGCTACAATTTAAATCAAAAACGGTTATTGCCAGTGAAATTTCAGCAGTTGTTGTCTGTATAGTCGACCAAGAATATTGAAATTTCGGAAAAAATCAATATGGCTGCCGGCGAACGCGGTGTTGGAATGCAGTTGGTCGGGTTCAAAAAACAATTCTGACACCAATAAAGTGTCAACTCACCAGTTTGGCTGAATTCTGACGTGTAGTTGTGATCGTTGGTCAATCTCGCAGTCGATAGTTCGGTCGTTAGTTCGTTTGTTTGGCTATTCTAGTTCGTTGAAGTGAATGCGTCTGCACTGTCCGGAGGCTCAGCGTAGAAGAACGAGATGCCGCTTCGAATTTCGTGTCTCGTGAGCGTTCCTCTCTCAGCCAATCAGATGTCTCGGAGTATCTGGGTCGATCAACAGCGCCACCTACGGGAAGCTACTTTCACTTTCACTACACTTTGTGTTTGATGATGCTGATTTTTAAAAAAGTCAAAGTGACCATCAAAATACTTATATATCCAGGTTCCTCAATCGGTCAGTTTCAATTAAAATGACATTGGATCATTTTTTGTTGCTCATGTAGTAGATCTATTTTCGATGCCCATAATTGAAATATAGAAGGAAAAGGATGAAATTGCTGTTCAAAAAAGTAAAAAAAATGAGCATTTTTTTTTATCCATTTCTTTCTTTTTTTTCCAATTTCTATATTGACCTCTTTCCCAAACAAGGTCTGGGCTTGACATCCCTACTAAAACAGGATTGGGAAAAAAACATGAAGGTAAAAGAAGAAATTCTGAAAATGTTTAGTTAAAATGTTCGATATCCAATTTCATTGATGAGAAAGGCCTTAGGGACCAGATTTTCACTTCCGCTTTTAAAAGTAGTGGCGGGATAACTGTCAAAGTTCTGTAATTTATATTTAGATCTAGATCTATGTAATTTGTTAATATTATCATTTTCTTTAAACGGTTTCCACACTCTGGCATATAATATCTGCACACATTAGTTACTGTTTGTGCACCTTTCAGGCATAGATCTAGATCTAAATGTAGTTGCTGGTTAGATTCTTAATATGATTCAATGTTGTTTTTGTTTCAGATGTACACAATAAAGTGTTGTGGAACTTTGATGGTGATCATCTATCAGGTGAACAAATGACAGGTAAAATTTTCCCTATTAATTCAAGAGATGGGTGCAATATTGTAACAATATTTTACCTTTATCCGCCTGTATGGTTACAGGCCTGTCAGTCTGTCTCAACACTCCTTTGAATTTGTATTCCCTCAATTAACTTCCCACACATAGACTCTTCTTTACTCCCCAAAAGACAAATGCTTTGGAAAACATGGTGGAAAGTGAACAGATTGCTTGTGACAAACAATTTCTTTAATTCCCACACTATTTTCTACCCAAAAAGTTCAAAAATTCATTCACATTAAAAAAAGTCATCTGCGACTTCTCTCAATTTGGACCAGTTGAGTTGGAACATTTGTGGTTTGGTTATGGGTTAAAGCTGAATTCATTACTTGTTAAAATATCACAAAATTTATATTTCACTTTTGACACCAAATTCAAGGTCATTCATAAAGGTAAAATGTCAAATATTTCATTACCATATTTGGGTAAAAAATATTTTGTTTAATTTTCAAATGAATTCATACTATTTTGTACAATTCTATGCAATATATGTTACTGCCATAAACGTATTTAGGTAATGATAAATTTGACAAGAAACATGAAGTGTATAATATTGTACCATTTGAAGTGTATTGCACTATTGCCTCAACATGTTTAGAGATTTACCAATGCACCATGACAGCACCTAAAGATTCTTCTTCCGCTGCACCTGTCCACCTGCCTAATTAATAGTGACAGAAAGAGAAAAGTCACAAAATCAGCAAAAAGGCAATCACAAATCTGAGCTTTATTCTTTCCCAGACCACACCCGGTTGGCATAACCATTATAAATTTTAGATAGAAAACATTGAAGGAAAATGTGGACATCTAAACATTACAAGCTGAAAGAGTTTTATGTAATCTGTCTTCGTGTACATGTTTAAAAATAACGTTCTTATAATTTTTTATATTTCTTTATTTCAGATGAACCTAAAACGAATACAGACACAGATGGCAAAGTTTATAATTATAATATGAAGAACATTTACAGTGCATATTGCGGTAATTGTGAAGTGATATATAGTGTAGTTCAACAAAAAAAATTAAATTTGTTACTTGAATAAAACAATAATTATTTCATTGTACATGTATAAGAAAAGGATGTGGAAAAAAGAAAGGAAAGTGTTCATGAACGATTTATATGTATGCTAGTTGCTTTTAACATCCCAAATAACTGCAATTTAGACTGTTTCAATCTTCGGGCTGCTGCAGACTACGACATTGTTTTAAACTTGATTTAAAATACAATGCAGTACGGAAGATATTTAGGCAAAAACAGAAAATGCTGTTTATTAGCGTTTTCTATATTGCACCAATATTCACTAAGCGATTTCTATCACACATATTTTGGTATGTCACTTTTGGAAAGGTCTGAATGCTTCCTCAAATTGGTCCGTCTGGGGTGAAGGGCTGCAGCGATGTTGCAAATTGTAGCATGTTTGACTCTTAATCATGGAGTCTCTGGTTCAATCCTGGTATGAGGACATCAGAACAAGGTCTTCCTTTGGAATGATCGTGTTTTTTTCTTCCTGATTAAAATCTATGAAAGAATTAAATGATTATAACAATGAAGAAAGGACAAGGATATGTATGGAAGTGTGAAGGAGTGGAGGATTATTGAGAACATTTTAGTTTATATAATGCATTCTTACTAAACCCATTTTCTACACATAGAAAATTCAATCTGTTCAAATTTGAAAGCTTGTAATGTATAAATTATAAATTGTAGTTGTCAGCATTATTTCTATCTTCTTGCATACTTAAAGTTATCTCAAGCCTTTTTCTATTGGGGACATTGAAACCAGGGTTTTCATGGGAGATGGTAACATTGTCGCTTTTCAACAAAAACCTCGTATCCGCAGCTTATTTCAAGCTGCAGATACAAGGGTTTCTTTGAAAAGCAGCGGCATGTTAATTCCAATTGTAAATATAGATGAATTATAAACCTAATTCGCGCCAAAATATGTCTTGAATTTGATTTATTGCATTTCTTTCTCACCCAAACAGGCCTGTAGGAACTGGGGGGCTAGGGGGAAGGGGGGCTAAGCTCCCCCCCCTAATGATGGTCAAAAATGTCGAATTTTCCTTATTTTACACTGAAAATTTAGGAAAAAATTCAATTTAGCCCCCCCCCCCCCTCAATATTTGGGCTTTAGCCACCCCAATATAAGATTACTTCCTATGGGCCTGCCAAAAGCGACAGTCTGCTGGAAAATATGAAACATTAGAACACAGAAAACAATAAGTGAAATGGGGAAATTTTTGATCACCATTGTTTTCTCTTTTCTATAACAAATTTTCAATTTTTGCCAAGGAAGGGACACCAAAACCAGGGTTTCGATGTAATAAATCCTCTTCCCATATGGTAAGAAAAGTAGACTGATTCAGCCTTGAAAGATAAAGCAGACCAACAATAATAACTACAGTCGACACTCGTTGTGTCGAAATCGGAGGGCCGTCAAAATACCTCGACATATCCAGAGTTCGACTCATCCGATATTTTGTTCAGTTTCAATTTAAATGACAATTGACCATTTGTTTGTTCACCAAATGCCTTCATAGTTGAAATATAGTAGGAAAAGGAAAGAAATTGCTCGAAACGAGCACTGATTTCTATCCTTTTCCTACTGTATTTCAAATGCTATACAATCGACACTCGTTGTGTCGAAATCGGAGGGGCCGTCAGAATACATCGACATATCCATAGTTCGACTCATCCGGTTTTGTTCGGTTTCGATAACATTGATATTTGACATTTTTTTAACTAATCAAGTACGATTATCAATGAAATATAGTAGGAAAAGGAAAGTTTCGAGCAATTTCTATCCTTTTCCTACTAAATTTCAATGGCTATATTCAGTTCGATTTTTTTGTTTGAAAAAATTATGTCCATTGATGGGGACGGGACCAGGTTGGAACTTCGACTTATGCGATGTCGACATAACGAGTGTCGACTGTAATTAACATATTCATTATTGATTGTGTTCAGTAAAGAACACGTAATATTGAGGCAACATGATAAAATGTTGATAAAACTTAGTCATGTAGGCCTAATTGATGTCTATAAACGAGTGAGTCAGTATGTCTTCATATTTATACGTCATCTAATCCGAGTTTTCTCTGATGAAATTCGCTCTTTGATATGTTGATGTCGCTCATTGTAATTTTCTCTGATGAAATTCGCTCTTTGATATGCTGATGTCGCTTTTACAATGAGCGACATCAACATATCTAAGAGCGAATTTCATCAGAGTAAAACTCGGACTATACGACATCGAATGAGGTTGTCTTTGGTATCATTTCAGTATGTCAGTCCGTACGTCAAAATATCGTAATATAGCTTCGACATTTGTGGAGGGGTTTCGAGGAAATTTTCACCTAACGTTTTCCCAAACGTTAAAATTCTAGGGTGGTCAATTTTGAAAGCTGCTGCACACAAGAAAGTTAATTTTAATAGAAATGGTTTGCATTCATTAATTGCCAGAAAATATTAGGACTAAAGGGGAAATGCTGCTTACCAACATTTTCTTTTCTTTGTTCCAATATTTTCCCAAGATTTTTTCTAAAAGGGACGTCAAAACCAGGTCTTGTTTTGGGAGGGGTTAATGTTCCTAGTCACATGCTGGCCATATCGATATTGTCCGAAATTTGCCGTAAAACCGAGAAAATACTTATTCAGAAAAGTATGATATATTGTAACTATGGCACTTTTTCTAAATGACAAAAGCTTACACTGATCCAAATCGGTAAACGACCAAACAAAGTTACTCAATTTACGAAGTGCATGTATTGTAATATGGAAAGCTTAGCGAGAAAAAAGGAAATGCTAGATATTAGCATTTCCTATTTTTCTCTTTATATTCTCCAAATAGTTCTTGATTAGACAAATCAAAACCCACCATTGTTTGTGAAAGTTATAACGCTGACATACTTTTTAAGGTAGTATATCTCTAATGAGATTCGCGCGACGTCGGAATTATTCGAGCGCGATCGAAAACATTCGCCGTTGGAACTCTCCACCACAGAATGTTTACGACCACGTCCGAATAGGTTCGGATAAGTAACGACGCTGCTCGAAAAAAGCCGATGTTTTGTGAATCTCAAAATGGCCACATTACGGGTATTCTGCCTTAATAGCGTGACTATTTGTAGAAAAGGAGGACTGCTCCGGTCACCCAGGCGTCGGTGTAATGCTTTGTTTAAGGTTCTACTAGGCTGAGCTCCAGTCTGATCATTTGTTAATATCAACACGATCAGAAACGGGTACTGCAATATGTATACTCCACCAAAATTAACCCGGGACAATTTATTTTCTGTGTGCAAAGTCCGTTAGTTGACTATAACAGGTATCGGTTGTTATGTGTTGTCCAAGTATACATGTATCCAAATGTATAGCATTCGCAGACAACAAATGAGTATTTCCTAGTACACTGAATTTGTATATTATGACACGGAAAGCAGTAAGAGAAAACGACTTGGGCATCAAAATTGTTTTCTTTTTATCTTTTCCAAAGCCACTGACATTACAGAGTTTCAAATTTAGGAGTAAAAGCATTATTTTACATAATAATTTTACCCCATAAGGTCTCTATAAGAATCATAGAAGGCTGCTTTCAACATTGCGGGTAAAATATCTATTTTGTGGGTGTAAAAACTCAATTTGGGTATTTTGTAATGGGGCATTCATGCTGTCATAACCAGAGCTTAATAATGTGCAAAAGTGCTATGACATCTTTCCCATTATTTGTCGTAAACTGGTCATATTTTACTGACAAACGGTAAATTATAACGTCGAACCTTTCGAAAATCTAATGTCTCCATAGTTCTTTTGTCGCCTTAAAATACCGAGTATATAACTGTGTCTACCCCATGTATAGATAAAAGTAATTTATATTGCTTAGCCATACATCGTGAATGCTTTATTTCTTTTTTGGATTTCTTAAACCTCGAATTAGGAGTCAAATATTGCAAATTTTTACAATTTTTGGTCGACAAAAATTGCCATTTTCACCATTTTAGCATAGATCTCGTTACCATGACAACCATATTTTCATTACTAGAATAAGAATTTATATTGCAACATCATTTCTAAACAACTCCACACAAACCCATTTGTTTAAATCCGAGACTATGGGTCCCAATTATTATAGCTAGAGAGATGAATTTAGTCCCTATTAGGGTTTCTGTGTTCTTTATGTTACCATAGCAACCATCTTAATGCCAGTGAAATATTTCATTAGTTTGAGCTTTAAATGAATTAATCTAGTATCTATATCAATTAGACATATTTCATTTATTAAACGAAATGTTTAGGCTTAAAAATGAGCATTACTTGTCTTTCCATGTTATTTTAGTGGGTGGGGTAATTTTCACTCACCATTTACCACTTTAGCCTTGCATAATCCCCGTTTCAACATATTTTAGGAATTATCAGATAAGTATAATACAGATGCATACACAGAATCAATATTTAGACAAAAACTGGTGGTAAATCGTACATTGTAAGCTCCTTCTAATGGAAATATAATTTTGGGTCGTTTCTGTGTTGTGCTTATTCAAAAAGTCCCAGAATCGTTTGTTTATGAAGTGCCCACGGAGATTTTTTATTCGTTTGCTTCTTATGACAATGGTCTGACTGGATAATAATATGGCTCCTCTTAAATTCGCCGCGTTTGTTAAATCCATGGTCTCAAAATAAGCTAAAATTGACATTTTTTGACAAAATGAAAAAAATGCAAACCCCACCCACCTTCGGGTTACCATAGTTACATAACAGAACATTGGATCGAAACATGAAGGATCCGTATTTTTTCCGTGGGTGCATGTGTATCATAGTCAATGTTCAAAATTAAGTTACTATATAAGATGGGCCTTAATTTATGTTTGAAAAATTGCTGATTTTGGCATAAAAATTGCTCTTTTTTATGGTAAAATGTTCTAGGGAGGTTACCATGGCAACAAAGCATATATTGAAAAAAATAAGCATCAATAATTGTTTTGGGGGCAGACCCTAACATACTCGGAAAGTATGAAGAAAATCCATGACTATGCGTGCCGGACCCCTATTTAGATTTGGTCGGTTTTTACACGGAATTGCTCTTAAAACTTATAAATGATTATAAATATTAATGCTATAATTCGTTGGCCAGTTGATTAAATGGGATTAACTCCTTTTTAAACGAGACGTTGCTTTGACATTCCTTACAGAAAGGTCTTCAAAGAAGAACATGTTGGTAACTGTTATAAATTCTTATTGGCTTTAAATGTCCTGCGACATCTTAGAGAAAACTATTCAATCGATTTATTTGAATTCTTGTACAAGCAAACATAAAGGGCAATTATTTATTGTAGAACATCGTAACTTGAGTGGGTGGCTAGTGCGCGATTGCCGTTGACCATTATACTGATTATCTGATAGACTGCTATAAAGTCCATACCAATTTGAAAACATAATACAAATTTTCATTGGGTGAAACCACAATTTACCGTTACTAACTAAAATGGAATCGACGTAATCAGTAAACTTTCATTGGATGATTATCATTGTTTGGATGAGTGACCGAGTGCCTGATCGCTACATGCGTAGATTTTTATTGGATAAATGTCAACATAACAATAGTGACGCAATAAATGACGTCACAATGTTATAAAAGGTTCAGTTTGTATAGAGTTACGGCAGCGTTTGAACCGATCAATAAAAGCGGTATACTCTGGTTGATAACAAGTCTGGTCAAGATCCATGCTACATTTTTTTGTCTTTACCCTTTCCCAAACGACAAAATTTTAGGATGATCCACTTCAAAAACTGCCATGAAAGACAAAATGGATGCTATTAAAGATAGGATTTGTGTAAAATATGGCACAGAAAATATTGAGACAAAAGGAGAAACTGCTGGTTATCAGCAGTTTCTTCTTTTGTTTCAATGTTTTCCCAAGCCAATTCTATTGAGGACGTCAAAACCAGGTCTTATTTGGGAGAGGGTTAAATAAATTCATGTAAATATCTCTGAGAAGTATAGATCCTGAACAGACTTCTCTTATGTATAAACTTATCTGGAGTCTTGAAACCAATAATGGACATTTTCTCGGACCGTCATTAATTTCAGATCATGTATGAAATTGGATTTTAATCGGTTCTATGGTTTTATTGCTCTGTCCTCTAAAGGATAATGTTTTAATATTATGTTTCATATTAAACAATATATATAATTTCATGCGTGTCAAAATTTAAAGGTTTCGAAGACTACAAAACAAAATAGTTAAGAAAACAAAGAAATCTACATGTATTTTTATCAAAACACTCCTTGAAATAAATGGAGAGAGTGCATATTGTTTAGCCATTTCTCCATTTCTTTAATTAAATTCTAATTGACAGTCTCTAGGGTCTTCAATATCGAGGTTTAAGTGCGAATCGCTGCCGTTTTCTGGGACAAACCCGAGGTATCTATTTTTTGTCTTAGAAATAGATTAAACTATCATATATGATTTATTCATACAATATAATCAACACCATTCACATGCTTGAATTCCCCCTCAAAGCTTCATGATTATTCCTGACTACCGTTAACCTTTTCCAAAAACGACCTTTCTAAACTTGTCCATTTTAAAGAAGTAGCAGAAAACAACGTGAACGTCAACAAAGCTGCACATTCATACAAAAATTTGAGCCCGTCATCGAAACTAGATCTAACATAAGATATTCCCTACATCATTAGATGCCAAACACTTCGTGCAACTTCGGGCGTCACCCATTGCAACGGAAGTAGACGATGTATACCTCGTAAATTTCAGGGTATCATCCATGGGAACGGAAATTGACCAGGGGTATCCTCGTCAATTGTTGTTGCCACGGATGAGGCCTGAGGTTGAACGATTTTGGTTTTATTGTGGTTTTACGCCGTTTTACGCGACGGCTGGAGCACCTAACCATGGATCCATGGATTCATGTCATTTCTCATACCAGTACTACCAAGACACCCTTACCGAGCCTCCAGCTTCTGCCCCACAAAGGTTCACAATATCAAAAAATTGGTGGGTGAATACCTTAACAAAAGAGAATCGTGCGTGATAACAACCTAGGCTCTATAATATGACACAAAGGCAGTTGGTGTTGTTTTTATTTTTTGTTGTTGTTTTTTAATCGTCGCCGTGATGATGATGATGATGATGATGATGATGACGATGATGATGATGATGATGATGATGATGATGATGATGATGATGATGATGATGATGATGATGATGATGATGATGATGATGATGATGATGATGATGATGATGATGATGATGATGATGATGATGATGATGATGATGATGATGATGATGATGATGATGATAGATAAACTGTCTTACTGAAAATTATTTACTCGAATGGGTTTAAATGCTGTTGAAAAAACTGTATGTCGCAGTCGTGTTTACGCATCACACCTCATTCGCGCGAAAAGAAATCAAAAAACATTTCTAAAGTTCGTTAACCTCTATATCGATGCTTTTTCAACAAAAGTCTCGTAACTGCAGCTTGTTTTAAGCTTCATTATTGCCTAAAATGTGTGTTTTCAGTCTGTTATTGGCATTGGATAACAAGCAAAAATCAGTCTGATATTGTCAAAAACGGTCGTTATTCAGTAAATTCACGTGCATTATCGGACCGATTTTGCATTCACATATCCCCGATCGGGGATTTGTTGCGAGTGCTTCAGAAAATTGAAAATAAAGCCGAAATTTTGTCATTTCCCTTTTCCGCGATGTAAATTCTTATAAGACCCCATTTCCAGTTTATACCCCAATTAAACTAGGTCTCCCAGTGTAACCATATCTGATGACGTAATTATAGTGACGTAGGTTTAATTCTTGGAATCAAAAGGTAAACAAACGGGCAGCTGACAAGTTTTGAACTAAAAGTGGATTTCGTGGACATGGAAGAATATAAATTAGAATTGAGTGGTTGTGGTCTAGGTCAAATGTGATGGTAAGCCTATGTGTTTCTTGTTCTTCTTTTAGTTACTGCAATTTTTCCTTTACAACTTTGTTTCCTATCGAAATGAACGAATGTCTGAAACGAACCAGAGATCTACCTAGGAAGTTCCGACCTTTTGTTTTTTTACTATACCCGCACTGAAATGAACGTTAGAATATCCAGAGTATGTTTCCAAAAGAAAACTTAGTCGAATATTGTTACGATTTCGCCAACCCAAATGAAGATTATGTCAGTAAAAATGCGATGAAACTTGACTACATAGCTACACGATGAAAGTCTAGTGGATATCGGACTTACTCGATATATGTCGAGTCGAATGCCGGAAAACTCTGGTGTCTGTCGGTGAAAATGTGGCTAAATTTTCACAAATCTTTTCAGTTATTCGTCTTATTTTATTACATTTCTTTGCAAATTCTTCATATTTTATGCAATAATAGCGTCAATTCACGTTTTTTCGGTCGTTAACATTCTCAGAGGCCCACAAAATGGGTTATCGCCCTCGACCTTCGGTCTCAGGCGATAACGCATTTTTTGGGCCTCTGAGAATGTTAACGACCTCAAAAACGTGAATTAACCCTATAGTAACGAGGTTTTCGATGAAAGGCAGCGATAACGTATGGTTTAATTTTGATTTCTTTCAGATTCAATGTCGAGTTTAAAACTACAGACGAATCTACACTCGGGTTTCTCATGACAGTTCGAGAATACGAGTACGCCGTTGTTTACAACTCGCATATAAATGGGTGGTGGGGCTGGGAACAGCGAAAGAGCAACCCGTTTACAACCTCAAATAAGATCTATAAACTGGAATTCAAAGTAACGGCAACCCATGTTCAGGTATAATTTTTTAGCATATCGGTCACGCGTTTAAACATGGTATTCAAACTTTGAAGAGGTAAAATTGAAGTAGCACAAATATAATATATAAACAACTACATATGAAACCTGTGCCAGATTCCATTTGATTATTAGATCCAATCCATTTCTCTATCCTTAATATATTTCTGAAACGTTTTATATGTGATTCCCGAGGTCGTCTATTTTAAACTGACAAATGTTGAGAGTGGAAAGGAGGCACATTCCAAAATAACGGTAGCCAAACAAAATTACGGGTCAACCATTTCCTTGAAACAAGAAAATTATCCTCTTATCTCTATCATTCTCAATTAATAAAATCCACTTAAGATTTTTTAAATATCTTTTTTGTAAAAACGTGTACTATGTCTATTCCTGGTTGTTTAGGCTATGCATACTTCGCTTCGTTCAATAAATCTGACATACGTCACAGTGACTATATATTACGTCAACATAGCAAACGTTATACAGTTCATTTATTATGAGGATGGACAGGCGCTCTTCCACAAATTTCTACCGAGGAAAGTGGAAGATCAAACTAGTTTCTTTTCATTTATTTTTAATCACTGGATATTAATCCACAATCAAGAATATTTTAGTACCAAGTTAGACGTTAACTTACGTTAATTTACTGAAAAGCGCATGTTCTCTTGCACAAACTGCCCGGTTTCTGTTGATTATTTCTGGCTAGAAAGGCCATGGAAAATAAAGATATTGCATCTTCACTTATCACAACGTTTTCTAAATCCATTTTCTCGTAGGGATTGAAAAAACCATTATATTACAATGGGTCAATAAATATACTAAGCAAAACAATTGAGGGATATTTGAATTCCTTCCCTTTTCTTTCATTCGGTGTTATTTTGATTTGTTTTAGAATACTTGCATTCAAAAGTTGAAAATATACTGAATGACTTTAAAAACGCATCACTGAATTTCACCCGCCAGTAGTATGCAAAATACATAATCATCTATGTTGTATTGTATACGAAACAAAAGGTTGACATCTTCAAAACATGTCCTGAAAATTTCAGACAAAAATTCGATTCAATGGCTAAGATATAGCCATCTAAAGAGAGGTGGTGTGAGGATTTTGACAGTTTTCTCTATTTAATAATGAGTAATTCCGCTCTGAGTGTGAAAAACGTTCCTCAGTCGTGACCTCGTTGACCCTTGAGTTTAAACAAATTCGTTATTCGTTTGGGCTTGAATTATGTACCATATATTGCTGGAGAGTATTCAAAAGTTGTGGCGTCCGTTTTTCAGCATGTCTAGGCCAAACGCATACTGATCTGACGATGACTTTCTGTACAATATATCACGCGCAAAATCGCTAGTAGTTAAAACCGCAATATTTTATTCGTTAATTCACTATTATGACATGAGTTTATCAGTAGCAACATCTTTGTATTACAATTGCAGTTGAAAACGTTGTTGTAAACCAATTACGTAAGTGACGTTGACGTATGTTATCATCTTGACGTTATCTCGTTATAAACGGCTGATCAAGTCGCTGATGTTCAGCAACAATCCCTGTAGATTGGCTACGTTAATGTAAGTGAAAAATCGTCGATTGGTTTACATTTAAACGTCTCGCTTATTCTCGTCAACAAATACCCGCATAGAATAATCCAATATTTTCCGTACGCTCATCGAACTTTACTCTCTTGACTTTATTTTTTATTTAATGAAATTGATTGAGAAATAAAAGTAAATTCTGACCATTGGGATTTGGAATATGAAAACAAAAATCCAGTTGATCACTTTAGGTGTAGTTACGTAGACGTTATCTATATTTTGCACGTTGACGTCGTGCGAAATAACGCGGTAACTGACTGCAATAAATTTTATTGGATATCGTGGCTTATTTGTTGAAATATATATAAGTAGTACAATTTTGATCTTATTGACTATGACTACGAAAATATTTGAATAGATAAGTGATGCGTTTTTAAAGTCAGTCAGTATATATGCTTTCAATTTGAAAATTTGGTTTACGACACGCTTGGGTGGTGTTGGTACAGTATATTTCCAAACGGCAGTACCGTCTATGCCAAAACTTTGCAAACGTTCTAAGAACTTTTACGTGGTAAGAGGAGTCATTTTTGCAACGAATTCGTGCAAAGTCATTGCTGACTTTCGGGACACAGGTTTGCACATAACTTTACAGCCTTTGTGTTTGAAATTCTTCGGAACTTTAAAAGCAGTGGCAAGGCCTTAGGGGGTGTCATTTGTCCGTACGTATTGGTGGATATTCCTGCATTTTTTTTTGGTGGTTATGAACATGACAAAGCTATTCAAACCGTTAATTGGTCTCTTCTAAAAGAAAAGCCATTGTAAGACAATATTTTCAGAAGAATCTATCAACAGGGAATTTTGGGCTCTGACGTTTTGGTATATAGTGTTATAACATTTGGCATGCAACTGTATTTTATTTAGTGATCCGTAACTTACAGTTTTCATTCTGATGAGCCAGGGATTGAGTGTTCTATCAAATGCAAGAATATTTTTGCCTTGACCAAAAGCTATAACAAAGTTATGACCGAAAAAAGTTCGATATCCTTCAATTGTTTTGCTTAGTATATTTCTACTTCAGACGTTCATCGACAACAACTTGTTCCACATTTTAGCCACAGGACGCCATATATAAACTACCGATCTTGATGAGCATTTAATTTTGGTGCCGCAGAATAAACGCAGAATCAATGAGCAATGCGATTGGTATCTCCCTGTTTTTTTAACCAACATAACAAAGCTTTTCAACAAAAACTTCGTAACTGCAGCTTGATTTAAGCTGCAGTTACTATGTTTTTGTTGACAATCAGGAACATTTCCCTTGTTTTTGTTGAAAAGCAGCAACATTTCCCTTTCAGACGTACATCGACAACAACTTGTTCCATAGCTTTAGCCACAGGACATCCTACTTCAACTATCAAGTATTCTACTTCTCCAGTACAGGTAGTACGTATACAAGTGAACAGATCTGGTTCACCTACCCAGATGTATAGAAATGCAGTTGAAACTCATGACAAAGATGTATGCCATCTGATTAAAATCCGGTGTTAAATTACATTAACATCGGACCGGCGTCATTAAGTGGTTATCTTCACTGACATTTTCTTCTGAGCAATCATCGCTTTCAAGATTCTGTTCAGCAATAAAAACCGACAATAAATCCACGAGGACATCATATTTCAGTGCAAAACCACGTAACTGCATAACTGTGCTTCTTGTGGAAAATCATACATGGAAAGAGATGTAAACGGTTAGATTAAATAAAACCGATTTTGATTTTCCTATGGTCATAGAAGATGGTCCTTAACTGGTGTAAATCAACACAGGAGTTGAATCAGGTTAGATTGTATGGAACGTCAATGTACCTTAAGGTCTCTGAAGGTTGTCTGATCCGAGTTTGTTAAGATGTGATTTATATACTCAGTTCCAAAAGAAAGTGTGCACTTTTAAATTTTGAATATCTCGAAAAGTATATCGTCTACCGCAAAAATTTTTTGTACGACACATCTCAAGACTATTGACAAACGATATATTGATGAAGAAATCACATAGCACGCACGGATTTTCGGCTTGATTGCGATTTTGCATTTTTAGTGTTTTAGGTATACATCGCGTGCTGGATGAGTTATCGATCAGAAATTACACTCGCTGCACTCCATTTGGCATATCGTAGCATAAAATCACATTTTCAATACATTTGTATATAGTGCATTAGCGTGAAACGAATTACAATTAACGTTTGTGAGCAAGACCGAACCTGGTGAAAACAAAAACCTTCCGAAAATTTGAATTTGTACGGTATTTATGTTCCAATAGCAATTGGTCATTTGTATGGCATCTTAAAGGCAAGCAAATTCGCTTTAGATTGTTATTGCGTTGTTCGACGGCAATTCATTAGACTACTAACGTAGCGGTTACTAACGTTGACGTACGCATTACGTCTACAAGAAAGTTCAAGCTTTAACGTGGAAATGGCTTGGAAGGCCTGGCCAAACCCAACAACGGCATATAAGCTTGTAACTCTATCCACAGGAAAAGCTGTAAGGTGTGCAAATCTCAACACCGTCAACACCATAATGATCTGACTCTGTATATGCAATATGAGCAATTCTGTCGACATCTGTTTTGATGCCAATTTTCTTTAAGGTCTTATCTGAAGTATGATATCACTTTTACTCCCTAAATTGCCATTAACATTGTGAAAATTAAGCTAAAGGTAAAACGCAAAATTGCACACTTTCTTTTGGAACTGAGTATATAATATTCATCTATATGTATTTTTGTTGTACATAACTTACATTTTTTATTGTAATATTGTAAGAACAGGAGAGAAATTCCTCAAAACGAACAATTAATTTCCTTTGCCTACTTAAATTTGATGAATTTATTTACTTTTTTAATTTGTGATATCCGTAGGTGATGACAAGAACATATTTTCACCCATCTTTATTTCGTGTTCAAAACCAATCCATATGGTGGCGGATTTATGCCATTTCGTATCTTCGCATGGCGCACCGCCACACAAAGCAGGAAAACGGCAATCTGTCGTACTTTCGCCTTCTCGCCTGGCGGGGCGAAAGGTCGTCACGCGACAGATATATAGCGAAAACACGTCACATGCTATCTTCTTATCTTTGCCCCTTATTTGTCCTACTTTTGTCTTGTCGGTCCGTCACACAAAGACACGAAACATTTGATATGGCGTATTTTCTCCATTTCGCCCCGCCATGCGAAAACACGAAATGTTTTCTACTTTTCGCCCCGCCATGCGAAAAAAATTGTAACGGTCCCGTCTGCGCATGCGGAGCCGGATCGCAAAAACCCGCCATGTGTATGTCGTACTGTCGCCTTTTCGCGTTCCGGTTCTGCATGCGCACTCAAATATACACGTGCAACATTTGGAAAACAAGATGTGTTGGTGAAACACAAATGCCCACGAAATGGCCATTTTTGTAAAATGTTAAGTTTTCGCAGACTAAAAGGTTGATAAGAGTTAACGGGTGACCATAGGAAAGGCCAAATTGCATGGAACAGTGGGTCCGTTCCATTGGCTGTTCGGAGTGTGCCGAACAGTCCGGTACTCAATGGAATGACACAGAACAGTGTTCGGAACATGTTATACTTGTTCCCGAATAAAAGGTGGTGCAAGCAGAACAGTGACGTCACTAGCACGCTAACCTTCGATTACAACTGTAGAGTGTTGAAATAAACTAATATTTCTAATCAAACTGTACAATTAAAATCCAATTATTTCAGCAAATCTGATGAATTGTGCATTTTAAGACCATATATGTCCAATACACAACACCCAGCAGGCGGTCAAAGTTTATTTTTAGACTGGCATGTGTTCTGTTCCGAGAGCATTCCATTCGGCATGACTTAAACAGAACATTAGGAACAGTAACGGACAGCCCAATAGAACACGCCCAGATAGATATCATTATAAAGAACTTGCATACCAAATCTGAGCTTTGTATGCCAAATACTTTTGAAGAAAAGGCAAGTGTTAAGTTTTCGGAGTCAAATATTAAGTTTTCGTTGAATAAAGGGTTGATAAGGGTTATAGGATGACCTTGAGGAAGGTCAAATTGCATGGAACAGATAAATATATCATTAAAAGTAAGATGCATACCAAATTTGAGCTTTGCATGTCAACTACTTTTGGAGAAAAGGCAAATGCTAAGTTTTCGGACAGACGGACGGACGGACACACAGACTGACAGACGGACAGACGGACGGACAGACGAACGGACATGATTAAAACGATATGCCCCCGATCTTTATATACGGGGGCATAAAAATGGCCATGGTCTCGTCTGGGCATGCGGAACCGAAACGCGAAAACTCGCCATACGAAAACCCGCCACATTAAAACTGTCTTACTGTCGCCTTTCCTCGTTCCGGTTCCGCATGCGCACTCGAAAACATTATATGTAACATTAAGAAAATATTAATACGGTCTCATCTATCTGTTCTTCATTATACGTTTATGCAAGAAATTATTGGTATACCGGTATGTGTATCATTTCTTAAAATACATGTATGCTTTATATCTTGTTAATCAAAATGCAATTGTTATTATTTGCAGGCATTTTGACCGAAGGGCCTAATAAAGCTATGAATTAAGAAAAATGCTTAAATGCAACACATTTATCTCTGCACATGCCATATACTGACATACACATTTATACATATATTCTTTCTGTCGTCTACAACAGGTTTTTGCACCAAGGGATTTCTCGCCGTAATTATGGAGAAAGGATATTTCAATAAGTAATAAGGCTCACAATAACCTATTTCTAATACGTAAAACGTTTTAAGCTGTAACACTTACTATGCCTTCACCTTCTCGTGGCGGTTGCCGTTAGGGCACTCCCGATGACCTACCAGCTTTCTCCACCCGTCTCTGTAATTTGCGAGACTGACCGCCTCGTTCATCTTCAAATCGCGTTCATTCAGTGAGATTGTCCCACCACCCCTTCTTCTGTCTTCCCTTTTTCCTTCCGACTCCATCCATTCCTTGTAACACTGTCTTGGTGAGTCCATAACCTCTCGTTACGTGGCCGAACCATTTGAGCTTACGTCTCTTGATGGTAGCGAGTAAATCTTCATCAGGACCAATATTTATCTTTATTATGTTTTCATCTCTTCGTTGGTTATGTGATCTGTATATGAAATGCCAAGTAGTCTTCGAAAACATCTCGTCTCTGATGCTTGGATTCTTTTCTCTTAACTCTGCGGTCAGGGTTCATGTCGCGCAGGCGTAAAGAAAAATTGAGTGTACAAGGGAGCGTATGGGTCTTAGTTTCGAGTTAAGTTGGATGGCCTTATCCTTACAAATGGTTGTTAACTTGGCTAATGTTGCAGCTGTCATTGCAATTTTGGCTATAATTTCAGGCTTTGATCCCTCATCTGATGCTATCGCTCCATGGTTTTTGAATTTGTTTACTATTTCAAGCTTTTCCCCATTGGCCGTGGTGTCAGATTTTATTCCATCAGCATTATTTGCCACCATCTTGGTCTTACTTGCCGATTTCCATAACATAGGCTGTATAGGTTTTGTCTGAACATTTCACAAGGCTCTGTAGTTCTTTTTCATCTTCGAATCGGAGGGCTGTGATTGTTCTGCCATCAATGTTGACTGTACCCTGATGTTCACGAAGTGCCTCTGTGATACTTCTTTCAAAGAAAACATTGAAAAGTGTCTTGAGATTAAATTCGATTTCGCTGCACTTGTTTGCAACCAAGTTCTCGTTCACTATTACCAAGCTTGTCTTCACCTGTTTATCTGCATGTCTATAATTCTCCGCTCCCTCATGATTTTCATACTTTGACTTCTTGAGGTGTCGTCTTTTATCACAAAGTTTTAGCAGGTCAGGTGTTACCCACGACTTCTTAAGGTTTACGAACTGAGAATGAAAGGCAGAGCCAGAGGCGAAATTTGAAAAGTGCCAGTAATTCCTAAACTGTGCTACATTTCCATTTTAAATACAAACATAAGCATTTTGTATGGTTTAGAATTTTGAATTTATGCATACTTACGGAAATATTTGACAAAAATGTTCAAAATTACCTCCCTTGCATATGAATATAGAGTAAAATAATATTTGTAAATTATTTTCTTCTTGAGGCATAATCTTGAAATCCGGCATGGTGAATCAGCTTATGCGAATGTATTTACAAGTGTGTGTAATTTGGTGCATTTCGTATGGCTAGAAATTGGTGTTTTCATTCTCAGTTCGTAAACCTTAATGGTTCTTTTCTGGCCGAAAACTTCAACGACCGTCTCTGTAAGGGCTGTGTTGAAAGCGTTGACAAAGATGATTTATACACACAGACGCGGTTCCAATTTGTTACTAAAAATAGTATCACAGTAATGCGGGTTCTCTATGCCAGATCGAGGCTCTGACCCTTATCCGAGAAAAGCATTCAACGTGCAATGGTAACGAACGGAGGAAACAAGAAGTTTAAGAGGAATCAAACTCCATTGAGTGATGATTCATCTGTGAATCTCGACGGGATATCATTGACTGACTTCCAAGCATGGTCTTTATCGGCTTTAAAGTCAATTTTGATGCGAAAAAGAGTATTCAAGGATTTTTAGGACCTAGCCGCCAGGCAGAACTGTCATTTTCACGTAAACCCCCTCCCCCAAGGAAAAAGTAAAAAAGTAAAGGTGGTTTATCAGTCTCAAATTTACGAACTAGGTCCATATTCGCGCGACTTTCACACTTTACTCCACGATCATCGAGCTTCAAAGTCGGCTGTTTACAGTCGGCGCCTGCGGCAGCCACAGCACATCGGCTTTTAACTCTCCCGTGTACCCATTTATACACCTGGGTGAAGAGGAGCAACGTGGGGTAAGTTCTTTGCTCAGTAAAATTCCCGTGACCTAGGTGGGATTTGAACCCAGGACCTCTCGATCCCTAAGCCCGCGTCATACCACTAGACCACGGCGCCCAGTGAAAATGTAGGAAACATGCCATTTTCAGCGTGAAGATCATAATCTCAGTACCGCAAAGTTTTTGTAGATAGATAATTCATTATGGTAAATCAATTTGATAATAAAAGCATTGCTCTTAAAGCCCATTTCCCAAACGACCAATAATTTGGACCTTTCAAGTATGATAGCAGCTTAACCCTTCCCCAAACGGCACCTGGTTCATTTTGGAAGCTCTTGCAGACAACAGAATGTGTATCTTGAAAGTATGATTTCTTTGTATGCAAGGGCGGGTCTTGAAGGGGGGATGTCCGGACCCCCCCCCCCCCCCCCCCGACCCGGAATCAGCCGAAAATGAATGTTGACTATAATAAAGCGTCAATATAACGTTACATATTTAACACATCATAGATCTATGTATTTTTTACCTGTTTGCAACTTTGACAAACCACCATGGGACCCTGCTGAAGGGAGGATGGGAGAATCTACGTTTGTACCCAAGAACGAAAAAGATAGCTCTCTTTTTGTACACGCCGTATGTTAGAGCATATACATGTAGTATAGAAGGAGAATATTATTACATTAGATTTGTCTAAGAACGGTTTAAGAACTGTTTTGTTTTCTGGTACGAGTAATATCTTGTTGCTCTCGGTTTCTGTTATGCTTTAACCCTTTCCTACACATTAACGCTTTTAGACGCCCCACAAAATAAAGGCTATGGAAAACATTGTGGAAAATGAAAAAATTGCTTGCGACAAGCAATTTCTTCATTCCCCACAATGCTTTCTACCAAGAAAGACCAAAACATGTTATATTTTGTTCAATGGAAATTGTCGTCTGCAACACATATCAGTTTTGACTTAGCTCAAATGTTGCTGTTTGGTAATGGGTTAAAGGTCTCTGTATCAACTAAAGTGATACAAGCCACAAGGGTCTGACTAAAGTTATAATGCAATACCAGGCAAGTATTAAACACATTACCCACAAGTTTTACTTTTCACTTCCTGTTTATACACATGCACCAAACGCCTGATAATGGTCAAATTTCAGTCGTACGTAAATCATCCTTCGGTTAACACATTTTCGTGAATTTTGATATCATATATTACCTTATAGTTCGGCAGCCAGAGCACTTGATCTAAAGTTTAATAGCATAGAAAATGTTTAAAGCTGACATGGTGTAGTCACGAAAAATGACGGGTACCACCTTGGCACCCTTTAGCATTTCTCAGAAATCAAGATAGCGTCCAATATGGCAAATTCCATGGTACATAGGTGTAGGAAGAGGGTGACCAATTATTTAGAAAAGGGGCCTGCAAAGAATAGTTCCTAAAGGACAATGACAGATGACTCTAAATTTGAAACTTTTTGTTTTGTGAATGACATGTTTTGAGTCACATTTTCTCAACACCTTGGTATATGAAATAAGAACAAATTATGAAAACGATGTCGCTAAGTAGGTAAGAGGCTAGCGCCTCTTACCTATACTTACTTTAACATTTGGTCCACAATATTATAAACCTTCCTACGCCTATGGGTACAAAATCATATATTCATTCAAATGGTATTCATTCAAATGGGTAGGTACATCTCTGTCATAGAATTGAAAGTTGTTTGTTCAGAAATCTTCAATGAGAGTGTGTAACGAAAGTAGTAATGATAATTCCTATTTTTTGTCGTATTCCTACCTAAATGTGGTAACAATTGTGAAATATTGGTGAACCGGAGTTACCTTGCGCTCATTATTATCAATATTGCAGACGATTGCGTTTGTTTATAAATATTCACAGCGTACGGTCACTTCGGTTTAACAATGTTATAATAGATTCGCAGTTGAACGAGAGTGATTTCAGTTGTTTTGATAAAGCGATTCAACTGTGATTATTCTCGTTAATTTGTGAATCTATTATACACCTCATTTTACATATAAACAAGATGTGTTTATTGTCTTTGTTGATTATTGCAAATCGTCGGTGTTATAGCAAAACCTCGTAACTACAATAACACAAACGAATTACCGTATTGAAGTATTGAACCTGATCAGATTGCTTTTATGTGTAAGCTTATCTGGAAACAGTGGAGCATTGAAACCCAAAATGGACATTTTCTTAGAACGTTATTAATTTCAAATCATGTATGAAATTTTATTTTAATCGTTTTTTTTTTTTTTTTTTTTTTTTTTTTTTTTTGTTTTTTTGTTTTTTTGTTTTATTGCTCATTTCTCTAAAAGACATTCTCTTTCATTAATCCGAGCTAAATTACCCGTCGCCCAAGCAACATTATAAACAATGTATCGCTGCTTTTTGACAAAATCATCGTAACTGCAGCTGAAAGCAAGCTGCAGCTACGAGGTTTTTGTTAAAAAAACTGCGATATACTTTTATTTCTGTCAAGATTTAAAATTGTCACCAACAAATGGCAATGGAAACTATTCAATCCTTACTTTATATAATTATAAATTATTAAAACAAATGGAGAAAGTGCTTGTTATTTAGCTTTCTCCCTTTCTCTAAAGCAATTCTAAACTGACAGTCTGCACGGTGGATAATCACGTGATACATCAATTTCAGAAAATCTCCAATAACTTTATTGATATTGGGCCGATTTTAATTCGATTCAAAGCAGGGAAGATTGACAGATGTCACGCATTATTCCTGGTACTTTTCCACCTTCTCTGCTTCAAACCGAATTCAAAATAGTCAAGTATTAACAAGAGTATTGAAAATTATCGGAAATTCTGAGTCACGTGATTATACACCGTGGTCTCTAGGGTTTTCAATGTCAGGGTCTAGATACGAAGACCTGGCGTTTTCTGGGACAAACCTGTGGTGTTTTGAGTTTTTTTTTTTTTTTTTTTTTTTTTTTTTTTTTTTTTTTTTTTTTTTTTTGGGAAAGATTTAGCTGTACAATTTATTCATATAATGAAGTTAATATCATTCACATACTTGAATTCGCCGTTTAAAGCTTCATGATTATTTCTGAGTAGTGTCGACCTTCTTCATTCGAGAAAAAATTCAACTTTCGCTTTTAAAGAAGTAGCATGGGACAATTTGGATGTCAACAAAATTTTAATCTGCACATAAAGATAAAACATTTAAACGATACTTCATTGAAACTAGATATAATTTTTAAAGGGGGAATAACACTTAACATCTTGCAAATTTTCCGAGAACTTGGTACAAAAAAATAAATATATATTATTAAAATATGGTTTTTAAATTGCATATATGCCAAATCTTAGCTTTCTACCTTGTGTATTGGCTTAGATGTCGACGGATTTAAAGTGACATTTCAGATTTTTTTTGTCATAACTTTTACTTTTATTTTTATCTGAAAGAGCATATTTCCTTATGAAAATTCTGAAAATTGCAAGCCAAAATATTGCGCCGTTTACGAGAAATTTATATTTTTGTGTTAAAATTGAACAAACTGTTGTGGACAACAGTTCCGAATTATAAGCAATTTATCGATTGTGTCTCAACTTTAAATGCGTGTTTCTCGCTTATTGGCAACAACTTCAAAAAACTAATAGTATTTATACTCATTAGAATAACCAATCTTGGCATCAAGACATACTTTAAAAAACTGAAATTGGAATGAAATGTCCCTTTAAAACCCCATGATTTGTTTTCCCGGGGATAATTTTTTACAATAATGGAACGTATGGGGTTTTAAATCCGTCTACATCCTAGCCAATACACAAGATAGAAAGCTAAGATTTGGCATAGATGCAATTTAAAGGCCATATTTTCATAATACATACTTATTTTGTACGAAGTTCTCGGAAAATTAGCATGATTTTAAGTGCCATTACCCCTTTAAGATATTCTCTACATCATTAGATGCAAAACACAGCGCAACTTCGGACGTCACCCGTAACAACGGAGGTTGATGGTGTATACCTTTGTACATTTAAGGGAATCATCTGTAGCAATGGGAAATGACCCTCGTCAATTGCTGTTGCCAAGAAAGACGCCCGAAGTTGCACAAAGCAATTGGATACATGATGGATGGAATACCTTATCAAAAGAGAATCGTGCAAACCGTCATTTGAGACGGTAGAGAGATAGGAGAAGATGAGTGATTTTACAAGCAGACCGGAGACAATAAAGCTGAGAAGGCTACTAAAATCAAATAATGTATTCTTGAGAATTGAAGATTAGGCATTGAAATAGTAGTAAGACGCTTGGATAATTTGTATGATACAGCTAAGGACAGTATGACCAGTTATCTTTGAATGCGCTTTGCATTGGCAAGATGGGTCCGCTTCCTGGCTGAATGGATCATGGGGTCTACAGGTGTCGTTAAAGTACCAAACTTATAAATAAGACAGCGACAACTTTGCGAATCAAACAGATGCATATGATGTGACATCGCAGCAGCGGATCCAGGATTTCCGTGAGGGGGTCGAAAATACAAATAGGGGGTTTGTTTTACTAGAACAGCGCAATAGCGCAATTTTTACTGAATTTCTGCAAGAAAATGAATTAATCAGGCTAAAGAGTGGGGTTCGTTTGACCCCCCCCCCCCAAAAAAAAAAAAAACAACTCTGGATCCGTCACTGCATCGATGCATCATTTTTGAGTCAGAAGGTTATCAATTAATCTCAATTTCAAGTATTATTCTTCGTTCTCACACACAAAAGCATTGACTTCAAGATGTGTAGGTGAGACAAATATCATAGTTTTCATCGGTGTCACACTGAAAGTATAAAGTCCAGTATATAGTTTCATTCTGCAGCAGTAATCATATCAGATCTATCACTGGATTTAATGAGAAAGCTCGCAAATATCATTAGGTCCGGAATTCTGCTGCGCTATGACAGCGCGTAGCCCTATGGCTGAGGCGTTAAAAAGGGCGGTATTGTGAAACTGATCCTAGAAATATTCCAACCCTCCCCGCATCGCAGAGATAATAGTAATTTACGACTTATCATAGTTATTTTTTTTTTCTCATTTTTATTATAATTGTGACCCGTCGCGCTAAAAGGGATCTTATCGGGTGTGTGAAAAATATCGACCCTAGTCAGTCTGCGCAGTCCGCGCAGCCAGACTAGGGCCGACACTTTTCACTTGTATGTACTTTCTTATATCTGGAATATTTTCCCTACAATGTATCTTACTTTACGTTCATTTTTCGAATACGGTATCTGGTTGACCTGTGCTGAGTCTGACAAGTTTGTCAAATTTGGATTTTTTAGTTCGGATGAGGTCCCTTTTAGCGTGACGGGTCACATATTATTTATTTTTAAAGCCCAGAAAAAGCTCACGAGGTGAGAATTATAAGTAACTTTATAGATTTTTGCGGTACGTGTCACATGACGGGCTGCAGCACGTACTACAAGCGTGGCTCAAACGGTGGAATGAATGCAAACTGTTACTTTTATAAGAAATGTGTAGATCTAATGTTTCTGGGATTATCCACGTATTTTTTCTGATATAAGATTAGTTTGCATAGCTATTGATGGGTCCTCGTACATATACTAATCAGGTTTGATAAAAATCGGCTTATATTTGGGCATGTTAGGTTGTAAACACCACATTCCGGAAGGATAGCCAGAAAGGCGGACGTACAGACAGACGGGCGAGTGATAGACGAAAAGTGGGCTAAAAATAGTAAATTGATCATTTGAATTAAACTCCTTGTATTAAAATTAGAAAATAAACGAACATTTGAAAATATTGCGATTTTCTTCATAGTCACATAGTCACTAAGATTCGGCAATTTTAACAACTTACAAAAAAATATAGTCTTGTACGATATAAATAAAAGGTCGAAAAGCGGCCATTTTATCAAGTAACGGAATTCCGCGTGCGCAAACCCGTGTAGGGTACCTCGCGCTGTTTTTCATCAAATGACCAAAAGTACTCAAATACTCCATACACGTCGACACTTTTTGCAATCGGTATCTACCAGAAACAGCGAAATGGATCTCAATGAACGGTAAGAGAATTCTCACATAATTTATTTATATTATAATGATTAATACAAAGATTGCAAAAATGTGCCGACGTCAATGGAGTACTTTTGATACTTTGATGAAAAAACGCGAGATACCAATGACCGATAAATGGTATTTAAACAAGTGTTCTTGGAAAAATGTAGGATTTTTCACTCAAAAACTTGCATAGTAAGTGGTTCTTTGATATTAAGATGTTTGTCATGAAAATGCATTCAACAAGCGGAAGCAAATTATACTATAAAGTCAATTGTCCAATTATTGCCAGTCCAGATCACCATACTTTAGAGCTGCAATGATCGATTTTCCACATATCCACCCATTTTATTGAATAGAAATGCTTGTTTTGTTTTTAGACTGTTCTGTCTTTGAGAAAGAGTTTAATTGTTGGATCGAGAAATCTGTTTAAAATAATCTATGATAGAGCAAGAAATTGCAATTAATAATTCATTTCTCGAATGCTTTGGTAAATAATTTAATTCCTTTTCCAAACATCAGTATTTCAAAATTGTTGAAACGAAAGCTTCTTTAAAAAAACACACCAAAAGAGAGGGTACCAAAGTACAAAAACCAACAATTTACAGTAAAGAAATTCTCGAAAGAAAAATCAAGATATTGGCATGTTTTCTTTAAAAGGTTTCAAATGTAAATTCATGTGGAGACATCACACTCAAATCTTGGAAAATGGTTTCTGTAGATTGATGCTTCATTTAACACAAGATTAAAATACAATAGCCTCATTAGTATAGCCGATATACTAAGCAGCAATGGAATGGAAAACATCACGTTGTTTTCTTGCTGGTTTATTTATTTTTCCAACGATTGCGTCGAAAAGGGAATTTTTGATAAACCTTTATCCCAATTCGATTGATATAGATGGACTATGTTGCGCTTTTTCTGCTATGCCATCGGCAAGGGGTGTAAAGTTCGACAACCAGACGGCGACGTGCACCACATTAGCCAGTGCTTGGTTTAGCAGTCCTACGTACGATGCCCGGACGAGCTACTTTACGTTAGCTGTAAATAAAATATTCTTTCCAAAGGTAAGTTGACAAATGACGTGACACAAAACATTCAGAAAATTGTCAAACATTGATGTGTATTACATCGTATATTCCGTTTTATTCACCTTTCAGTGTGTGGCTAAGTGAAGAGGTCTTTCGACTAGCTTACTTCTCGATACTTTGGTTGACAAATGAGAAAAACGTGCGGCACGAGCACGAACACATTTCGAAATTGAAAAAATGTGCGATTGTAAAATGTGTTGGCATAAACCACGTAAATACAGCTTGATTCACGCTGTAGTTATAATGTTTTGCAATAAAACCGACGATTTACCGCTAATCGAGATTGCTGTTTCTCCTCAAGCTTAAATGTAACGAACCGTTTATTAGGCTCCGCCCTGTCTCCAGATTAAAAAAACAGAATATACCCAAGTTATTTAAACATGACCTGAGTCCATGTAAAACTTCACATTTTTTTATTTTCATTCAAATTTTGATAAAATAAAAAGTACAAAGAGTAAATTTTGATAAATGTATTTGTATCATATCTATTGTACCTTTGCTTTACTTTAGCTGACTTAAAAGTCATTGACGACAAACCACATCCATCTAATCACTGACGTACATATATGTACATGTATATTTCTCTATTCTCTTGTTTAAAGTGAATTCAAATTGATCAAGTGTTAAGGTAGAATAACCGAAATGTGGCCATTTTGAGATTCATAAAACATCGACATTTTTTTTCGAACGGCGTCGTTACGCATCCGAACCTACTCGGGCGCGGTCGTAAACATTCGGCGGTGGCAAGGTCCACCGCCGAATGTTTTCGAGATCGCCTGAATAGTCCCGACGTCGCACGAATCTCATCAGGGGTTGACTATCTCAAGATAATTATTGAATATTTTCTTCAATCGTTTTGTCACTCGATGCCATATGGTGATATTATTCTATCCTTTTCAGACCGATGACTTCGCAATCCTTTTCCCAGCCAATTTTGCAGTAGATGGATCAGTAATAGTGAAAATGACAACCGGAACAATCGGGGTTATAACAAATAGGTAAAGTTAAATATGGTAAATTGTAAACAAATGTCGTCGCTTTCCAACAAAGACCTCGTAACTGCGGCTTGTTTTAATGCACAGTTACGAGTTCTTTTGTCGAAAAATATTGCTCTGATCTGGCTAGACAAGAAGAAGATAGGCTACTTCGGACTTTGGTCCGTATCAACAATGATCTTACATGTACGACTAAGTTCATTGGCGGAACTAGAGGGGGGTGGGGGTTGGGGGGTCCGGACCCCCCCCCCCCCCCCCCCTGGCATTGGACGAAAATTGAATTTTGACTATATAAATTTAGTGTAACGTTACATATTTACTACATTTTAAGCCCTAATTTTGGCTTTGACCCCCCTGGAAAAAATTTTGGGCTTGGACCCCTCTGGAAAAAAAATCCTGAGACCGCCCTTGAAGTTGAATGGGAACTCATAATGTTGTTCATACTCGGTCCTATCTTTGAACTGACCATCACTGATTCTCGCTTGTTATACATGTATTCCATTTGTATTTACTCATGGTGGTTAATCGCTTGACTAAGAATTTCAGAAAATCATCAACATTTTGTTAATATGTGACCAATTTGAATTCGGCTTGAAGCAGAGAAGGTGTGGAGATGCCAGGAATAAGCTCGATATAGAGGATTTTTAAAAATCTACTGTTAAAATTTTGGTTGATCGTCAATAAGTTTTTTATCAGTTTATTTTTCGAAAATCAATCATGTCCACTCAACGCGTGACGTCTGTTCACCTTCTCTGCTTCAATTGAATTCAAATCGTTCCCGTATTAACAAAACTATAATTGAGAACTTTCTGAAATTGCAGTATCACGTGATTATCCACCGTGATTTACTGATCACGTGGTTTCCAGGACGAATTCTGAATTATTGGATTTTAAGTTTAATATCGATAAAGTTGTTTCACAGTTCGTCAAAATCTTTTGTTAATATATAATATGTAATACTTTTTTTAATGCTTTTCAATGATATCTGACTGAATCAAATTTTTATCAAATGGTTATACACGTAGACCTTATCACATTAGTTAAAATTTACAAAGAGATGACTTTTTGTGCCACTTGAATAAGTAAGTCTTTTCGGAAGTTATCATTTTCTACTAGGCCTCTGTGGTGTTGTGTCTTTTTTACCATGTACCATATAAAATGGTCGAGGCCTTAATAGTGACACTGGTGGTGAACTCGGCCAAAGCTAGGGACGTTTTTCGCTACAACAAGGTAGAGATATTTTGCGTTTAAATGTGAGTTCAAAGATCTGATTGGATGTTTTTTTCTAATAACAATGAATTTGTTCTAAAAATAGACCGGGTCTAGCGATGTGTATTCACAAACCGTCTGTGTTGTTATAAAATCTCGTAACTACGGCTTTATCGAAGCCGTAGTTACGATATTTTATAACAACACCGACAGAATACTATGATCGCGAAAAAAACGTCACACGCTTTGGCCGAGTTCACCACCAATGAGTGAGGACATATCAATAAAATGAACTTTTACCTTTGCGTACAAAAGTTCTATTAATATTTATACAATAATTTATACGCATTTGAATAAATAAATAATACGTAAGGGATAAGAAGATTCGCTTAATCAGGAAAGAACGATTTTATAGAGCATGGTTTCCCATGCCTAGTACATTTGAGCCGGGATCTGGAAAAACGTCTCTTATAGCATTTTTCAAAATTGAGTTTCAAGATCAGCCTGTTGTGAAAAGGAGTCCAATATGCACAAATGCTGCTCTCTTTAAGTTACTACATGTCACGAAGAAGCTATTAGAGAGCAACATGGATCCTGATCAGACTGTGCGTATGCACAGGCTGATCTGGATCTATGTTGGGCTCAAAAGCCTTTAGGGACGTTTTTTCCAGATCCTGGCTCATTTGTATTTCTAATCATACGTGAAATTATTTATCAAACGGTTCTATGATTTCATTGATCTAAATACAAATATGTTCACACGCGTACGTGTACATTTAACCATACTGGCTTCAAAAAAGAAAGTAAGCTATTTTCTGGCAAAACGTCCCTTAAGGCTTTTGAGTCAAACATAGAACATCTGACAGACACCATTTATAAATCGTCTTCTTTGACAATTCACGGTGGATAATCACATGATGCAACAATTTCAGAAAATCTCTTCAATAATTTTGTTAATACGGGACCGATTTGAAATCGGTTTGAAGCAGTGAAGGTGGACAGACGTCACGCATTAGATGAAAGTGTTGGATTTTTTTTAAAAAAATCAACTGATAAAAAGGTTATTGAAGATAAACCAAAATTTTGGTTTATCTTCAATAACTTTTCCATCAGTTGATTTTTCAAAAAAACTACCACGTACAGCTTATCTCTGACATATTCCCAACTTCTCTGCTTCAAACCGAATTCAAATTGGTCAAGTACTGACAAAAATATTGACGATTTTCTGAAATTCTAAGTCACATGATTAACCATCGTGCAATTGGAAAACCAAATTCAGTGATATTTACACTAAACAATTAGATCTCTTGTTAAACAGGGTGTTTTATTTGACATATAACAATAGTATATTTGTGTTCAGGATTGATGCGAATTCAATCTCACTCAAATTGTACAATTTTTACAACAAGCATTCTAGACGACGTCATCCATGACGTCAACCTGTAATTTAAAGTTTGTAAAGACCCAATTGCATGTGTCCAATGAAATAATCCGTTTTCACAATGGAATGCTATTAAAATTCATTCATGGACATTACAGCATGGTTATACATGTATGTATCTGCTCTTTCAGATATATACTAAAGAAAAAGTTGGAGTGGACTCAGGTATAGTGAAGGCAAAAGCAACACGTTATCTGACCTGTATGAAATCCCCTATGTCTAAAATCTTTTCTCAAGTAACTCAATAACTTCCCTGGAAGTGCGGGGCGTAGCATTATCTTAACAGAGTCAATGTGTATTTAAGTCTACAGCTTTTCACCTTAATACTGGAGTATGTTTCCTCTTAATTTCTTGCAAATGGTGCACTCTATTTAAAATTGTCTCAATGACACAATTTTCGTCCTCAAAAAAGAAGGTTCCAGTTATTGCTGGTGGACTCTAGGCTGTCCATACTGTTAAATTATGAGACTGAAATGATCTTTTCAGTCAAAGTCAGATTACTCTTAGTATCTGTGTTGAGTTTCATCATCAGGATATTGTTTTTTCATAGATCTGAGGACAGTTATCAATAGATATTTGATCAAGCGGTTTAACAACTTTCTATCATGCGCCAATGGTCAGCGCCCTTTTTGAAAAAAAGGCCTAAATTTGATGACGTCAGTTAAGACGTCATGACATCAATATTTTCCCATTAATTTTTGCATGACACAAAACTTCAATATGTACCATTCAAAAGCATGTATACCATGACTATATTGTATGTAGAATCAATAATTTATATCTATTTGTAATGGTAACAGATATTATGAAACACCCTATATATAATTGTCCATGCCAAGGACGTACGACCAGATGGTTCTGCACTGGAATATGATGTCCTCGTGGCCTAGTTTATGGACTTATTCACTTTCAAAATTTGTGTAGCGAAATCTTTGATTGATCAGAATAAAAGGTTATAGAAAATGACATCCTACTGGTCCCTGTCAGATATTTCTTTTTATTTTCACCGGATTTCGATCAGATTGCTTTTGGCGATTTGAAGTTATCAATTATGCTTAAGGTAAGACCTGCGTAATGGGCTATGTGACCAGTTATGGAACGAAATCTGTATGGTACGAAAGGACGATTTATAGGGAAGGTGTAATTTTCATTGCTCTCACATAATGATTTTCTGACTTTTGTTTTTTTTGGGTTTTTTTGGTCTTTTTGCCTACTCTTCATACAATTTAGAAACATTTTCACAAACATTGTTAAGAATGTTCCCCGGAAATCTGACCACGTTCAATTATTTCCGTTGTTACGAAAACAGGCAATTTTGCATCTAACGGTATTTTAAAAATGCTCAGACTTCGCGGAATAAGTCGAAATATAATGATTATATCGGAAGTGCATAACCCAGGTCTTACCTTAACGTTCGACCGCCGAATGTTTACGACGTCGCCCAAATAATGCCAACGTTGTGTAAATCTCATTAAAGGTAGACTACCTTAAAACAGCGATATTTCGCTTCATATTAAACTGCATTATGATGTTTAACTGCAACAGAAAAGGAGAAATTATAGTAATTACCATTATTTACTTTTTCATAAATGACACCATCAATTGCTTTCAGATTTCAGATTAGGTTTACGCCAGAAGACGCCTAGCCTGGGTTCAGTCGTCAATATACAATTTGGTCAATAAGATAGCGCATAAAAAATCAATACCCGTTAGATATCGCGGCATCCGTTTTTGATCGTGTTGATATTGACGCCTGGGGACAAGCACGGTATTTTCCAATGATAAGCCGATAAACCGATTGATCTATTTTTAGACGTATAACCTATTTAAAGCCTGTCGTTTTAAAACGAGGCTCGATACTATAATGGAATGAATTATGTTTGAAATATTGAGAGATAATTAGATTTCTGCAAATTCTAGCATTTTCTCATTATTTTCCAAGAATGTTTCCAATGTGCTTCTTTAGTTTTGGTTGTCAAAATCACATATTCATTGTCAGGTAAAATTTTGTTTTGCACGGATGAATAGATTTTTAAGAATGCAATTGGGGGACAATGGTTTTTATGTGAGCCATGGCAAATCCAATGCGGATAGATTAACCATTCCCAAACTGCATATATTTTTTTCTGTAACAATTACAAAAAAAGTTTTTAAGGAACAAGCACGACTTTTGTTTGGTTTATATCGACACAAAATGATTGTTTTAAAGCTCAACAGTGAACTACCCCAAAGCTTGGATGGAACCCTTGCAAACGATTTTTATTCTGTCTTCTTCTTTTCCTTTTTATTTATTTTCTTTTATTCGAACATAAATTCGTTTAACTATTAAATTCCTTCAAACTTACATCAGTAGGAGAAATTAATGTTGTTTGAAATTCTATTATACATGAAAAAACAATGAAAAATGTTATGTTCCATTTCTTACTATTGTCTGATACAAAATGTAAAAAAAATGGTCGAGAGAAAAATGAAAAATTATTATGACGCAATTTGACAAATAGTTAATAAATATTTCGAGAAATGGGTGTTTTTTATGTAAAAACTAACTCATCAATGGGCCATTTAAACTATTTAATCATTTCCCGAACATGACCTTTCCAATAGAAAAGGCTGGGAAGATATTTCGATACTAACAGTTTTCTCCTTTTGTTTGAGTATTTTCTTGCATTATTTTAAACAAATCCTACCTTTATCATCACAAATTTTGTCGCCTGCAAGCATCTTCTAAAATGGGAGTCTAAATTGCGGTCGTTTGTTAAGGTGTAAATTGGTGGATAAGATAACAGACTGATAAGAAGAGGTGTTATATGTGTTATTGTCTACTGTAACACGGTGGGGATTGTGCATGATGGGATGGATAACGACTACCGACAATAGGGAACGATTTTATCAAGTAAATCGTGACGTAATTTCGGAAAAATAAATAGTATTTCGTTGGTGTTGTTATAAAATTTCGTAACTACGGCTTGAATCAAACCGTAGTTACGAGATGTTATAACAACACCGACGGTTTATCAAAACATAACGGTAAACTCAGTCTATTTTTTGCACAAAATTTGATGCCAACTCGCCTCGCTTCAGGTAAGACATTTTGCAATAACTCTGTTATTTCTGTATCAATTTTCAAGCGGTTTGCTGCATGTACCCCGCCTTATCGAGCTCTTTCATCGGATGTATGACATATTAGATAACTCATGATACTTTTTCCAAAATATTGTCCCAACCGACCAGAAAGCGAAATGGTAACGACTACGGCCAAATTAACCACGCTTCAGGTAAGAATTTGTGCAATAACTTTCTTATTTCTGCGTCAATTTTCATGCGGTTTGTTGCATGTACTCCGTCTTACTGAGCCCTTTCCTCAGATGTATTACTTATCGGGAAACTCCTTGTACTTTTCTCAAAAATCGATTACAACCGACTAGAAAAAGGGCCTGAATTTTTTGTCGTTTTTCTGGTCGGTTGGGATCAATTTTTGGACAAAGTACAAAGATTCTACAAACAAGTCATATATCCGAGGAAAGAGCTCACTAATGCGGGGTACATGCAACAAACCGCTTGAAAATTGGAGCAGAAATAAGAAAATTATTGCACAATTTCTTACCTGAAGCGAGGCAAAATTTGTCCGTATACTCCAAATTCGTTATCCATCCCATCATGCACAATCCCCATCGTGTGTAAGTGTGTCACACATTAACCCATTCCCACATATTGACGCCTTTGACACCCGACATGATAAAGCTTTTTGAAAACATTGTGGACAATGAAGAAATTGCTTGTGGCACATAACTTCTTAATTTCTCGCAATTTTTTCTCCAAAAAGAAAAAAAAAGTTACATATCATTAAATGATTTACTTGAAAATGTCGTCTGCAACATCTAGAATTTAGACAAGATTGAAACTTTGTTTTCTGGTTATTAGTCAGCCCTTCGACTGCTCCAATTTGAAAACGCTGCAAAACCAGAAACTGTTGTTGATAAAGATGGCATTTGTACACAGAAAGAAAATATTGAGATGAAAGGAGAAAACTGATGGTAATATTAAGTTTCTGCTTTTTTTCTTCTTTTTTTAGATCACCCGTTTCCATTATGGTCTTTTTCGGGAAAGGGCAAACCCTTTCTCAAACAAGACCTGGTTTCAACGTGTTTAATTGAAAAGGCTTGTGGAAACATTAAAGCGAAAGAAGAAATGTTGATAAACAGCAATTTCCCCTTTTGCCTCAGTTTTTTCTCAGCTTCTTGGTTCACAAATCCTTTTCTGTTCAACATCCCTTTCGGCAGCATTCAAAATAAAGCGGTCAAAATGTTTGCCGTTTTTAAAAGGGTTAAGCGACCGACACCGTAGGATTTATAGCCAACCGTTTAACCCTTAGCAATAACAGTTTACCAAAAAGATATAAAATCCAATAATTGCTGAATTGTGCAATATTTGTTAGCCTAATTAGAATTATCTTGAAAAAGACGGGTACCCGATTTCCATGAAGAAATACGGGTACCAGTCTAGTCCATGGGGATTTCTGTTACTAAATATAGCACTAGATAATTATCTGGACGAGTTACCGTTCGTGAAATTACCCCCAAAAATTGTGAAAAAAGCAGATGGCGCTTTTGCTTGACCCCAGACTGATCTTTGGACCGGAGAAAGTAAAGGAGGGAAAAATGATCAGTCTGGAACCCAGTCTAGAAGACGCCCGAAATACAATGTATGGTTTTTACATGAACATGCGAGAGGACGGTGACGTCATTATTTACAATACAAAAACAAACGGAGTGTGGGATGAGGTAGAGACAGCAAGCAATCCGTTTAAATCTTCAAACAATACCTATAAGCTGGAATTCAAAGTCACTGATACTCAGGTTCAGGTACGTGTTAAACCTTTTCCAAACGACAATATTTTAGACTGCTCCAAATTCAAAGATGTTGCAGACGACAATTTCAAGTGGATGAAATTTACAAAATCTTTACATTTTGGGAAAGAAACCATTGTGAAAAATGAAGACATTGCTTGTCACAAGCAATTTCTTCATTTTCCACAATGTTTACCAAAGCCTTTTCTGGTGAGGGAGTCAAAAGGTCTCGCTGTGCAGTAATGGGTTAACCATTTTCAAAACGGCAAAATTTTAGGGTGATCTTCTTCAAAAACTGCCTTAAATGACAAAATGGAAGTGATTAAAAAATGTGTGTATAATATTGCATGGAAAGTATTGAGACAAAAGAAAAACTGCTAGTTTTTAGCAGTTTCTTCTTTTGTTTCAATATGTCCAAACCCTTTTCTATCTCATTAGGGATGGACTACCTTAAGAAAGGCTTTAATCACTTTTTGACACGTTTGAAAACTGCCTTAAATGACAAAATGGAAGTGATTAAAAAATGTGTGTATAATATTGCATGGAAAGTATTGAGACAAAAGAAAAACTGCTAGTTTTTAGCAGTTTCTTCTTTTGTTTCAATATGTCCAAACCCTTTTCTATCTCATTAGGGATGGACTACCTTAAGAAAGGCTTTAATCACTTTTTGACACGTTGTGTTACTGAAATGAAAAATAGTGAAATATTGCCACAAAAGAAGAAATACATTTTATGTAAATCATAATCTTTCGCAATGTGTCGATAGTAAAGCTTTCAAATTAGAAGAGATCATTTTTCAACATTTTTGCAAATGAAACAAGAGCAGGTCAGGCACTGCACCACTGTCACCAATATTTAGCCCATTCCCACACAATGACTCCTTTTGACTCCTTCAAAGATAATGGCTGTGGAAAACATTGCGGGAAATGAAGAAATTGCTTTTGACAAGCAATTTATACATTTCCGACAATGATTTCTACCCAAAAAGTCACAGTTTCAAAATTTCATCGCATTGAATATGTCGTCTGCAACTTCTTTCCAACCTAGTTTTGATATCAGTCCCAAAGTACATGTGACCAGCTGTCTGGTTAGTTCAGTGGAATAGCCTCCGCTTAATACTCCAAAGATCCTGGGTTCGAATCCAACGGTGAATACACCTTTTTGTCCCCTATTTATTTTACATTTTGTTTGTTAAATGATTCTGGAAATTGCAAAGACGCGATAAAAAACAATGTTAACTATTATATCTTTTATTGTGTCTTTGGGATTTCTAGAATCGTTTGGTTTGAAAAGAATTTAAAAATAGATAAGAAATAGGAGAAAATGCGGAATTATAACCCATGATACCTCGGTCACCAAGCTGCATTTACGAGGTTTTGACTCTCCACAAACGCACTGGTGGTGAACTCGGCCAAAGCGAGAGACGTTTTTTCGCGAACAATGTATTCCGTTGGTGTTGTTATAAAATATCGTAACTATGGCTTCTTCGAAGCCGTAGTTACGAGATTTTATAACAACACCGGAGGTTTGTCAATACAAAACGGTAAACCCGGTTTGTTTTTAGAACAAGTTTATTGTCATTAGAAAAAATCTATAAACTCACATTTAAACGCAAAATATCTGTACCTTGTTGTAGCGAAAAACGTCCCTCGTTTTGACCGAGTTTACCACCAGTGAAACGATTTACATTCCAGACGTATATCGATGACACCCTCTTCTATAGTTTCAACAGTAGAACGAACTACACCGACTATCAACTCTTCTTGTTTGAAAGTACGGTTAGTACGTGTGATCAAGTACAGTTCACCTACCCAGATGTATAGAGATAGATTGACAGGTATTTGATGTTACCTTCAACAAATTTTTTGTAACATTTCTGGTCATCTGTCAATGTGTTTCTTTGTATTTTTGCACCAGTCAAATCACAATATCCAATCCAATGTCTCTCAGAGGATTCACATTCATTGGTAAGAGAGAAATTACTTTTGTCAAATGTCAGAAAAATATTTGCCAACCAAGTGTTTGAAACCACGACCCCTGTATTGATAAGGCTATGATTTCGGGCTCTGCTTAACTCTTTCCCAAACAAGACCTGGCCCCGATTTCTCGAAACAACTTAAGTAAGATCTCATGCTCAAATCTGAGCACCGTGCTCAAATCGCACGAAATCCACGTGAACTTCAATCGAATACCCTTCAACGTTGGAGAGTATTCCTGTGAAGTTGAGCATGTTTCATGAGAACGTACTTGAGTTTTGTCGAGAAACCGGGGCCTGGTTTTGACGTCCCTGGTGGAATAGGCTTGGGAAAACATTGCGACAAAAGAAGAAACTGCTGGTGACCAGCAGTTTCTCCTTTTGTCTCAATATTTTCTATGCCATATTTTACATAAATTCTTTCTTTAATGATGTCTATTTTGTCATTTATGGCAGTTTTTGAAGTGGAACACCCTAAAAATTTGGCGTTTGGGAAAGGGTTAAATAGAGATTAATAATGACCTGCCTAACCTAGGCAGTGGATCATTTCATACATCAGCAGCAACTGGAAGAAACTTTTTTTAAATTAATCTCTAAATACGCGGCAAATTTGAGTTTTGTTTGATGCAACGAATAGGTCAAAAGGTCGGGCAATTTTTGCATTCGATGGATCTTATAAACAACATTTAGTGTTCGACCTACTTTTTGGAGCAATGAAATTGCAGTATGTTTTGAAATTTCACCTTTATATTTCGCATAAACGGGCTGCCGGCTAGTTTATGTGACGTCTATACATAGCCACGCCCAGTCTCTAATGAACCGCTAGCGAACACTAAGTCAGATAAAGTCTGTATAGTACATGTATATTCTACGCGATATAAACATTCAATGCACTGCGCGCATTTGAATGTTTATTTCGCGTAGAATCTACTATACAGCCTCTATCTAATACATGTACGTACTAGTAATAGTAAGAGTTGTTGACGACCAAACACAGTTTCGTTTGGTGGTAAATAACCTTTTGCCAGGCGCCGTGTTGTAAAAACAATTAACCACGCCCATATAACTCGTGGCGTTATCAATCTTTTCTGTTTCCGTCCATTTTAAAATCGTTCACATGTGAGCAGATTATGTTATGTATGCACCTGTAGCATGTTATGAAAATATTTGTCATCCTAATTTTGGAATTTCCCCTTGTATATTTTTGAACGTAAACAAACTGTTCATTGTTTACTCTTATTGTTTAAGAATATTCTAGAAATGGATAGAAACTTTAGAAACTTTTGGATGTTAAGTAAATATGTTGTTTACTTGTTTACATGTATATTTTTTGGAACTGGATATCTGATAAACATGTTGTTTATTTATCATTTAAATTATAGAAAGTTCTAGAATGATGTATAGGAAACTTTAGAACGTTCTTAGATTTCTGGCATTTTCTAATTATATAAAGAGAATCGTCTAGAAACTCCAGTACAATATTATATAAGTAAATATTGTGTTGTTTTCCCAAGCCTTCTGGGATGTTCCCTAATAGCATATTAATGGTAGAGCAAATCACACAGTTGTTCAATATTTTTCATTCTGTAACTAGATTTTTACTCGTTCACTAAATGATACAAAATTGTCAGACCAAAAGTACTAAATAACTATTGGTGTGTTTAATTCTTGAAGTGGTGCATCTATTCATTTTGGATTATAAACTGGGTTTAACTTTAGGACTCAGGACTTTACATATAATTAAGCAAGTGCATCTTTTATCATCTTGTAAAACAAAACTTTGTAATTATCATTAATAAATATTGTTCGTTGTAAAGTTTGTTGCTGGCTTGGTAATTCTTGTTACCCTAGGGTCGTAACAATTATTCTAGAGTTTTCTGCAATTTTCGTTGTTGTTGTGTCACGTGGTCTGCCGCTGTCTACTACTAGCTTTCATGTTACTCCATTTATTCCAATTTCACAACCGATAACGCGTCTAAAGTTGTCGTTTCGAAAAGACAATTTACAAAGTATTTTCTGTAAAATTCATTTCGAGTTGTTACTCTAACTAATCCTGTCGCACAAAATATAACTTTCACCAAGGTCTAGACGGGGAAACAAAGAAAATACTGGGAACCAGCCTTTTACAGAAAGGAAGGGGTAATCCGTTGCAAAAATGTGGGCGTGGCAGGGCGGAGCTTATCCGACTTAGAGAAATTGTTTGATAATTCTTCACATTGACGAATTTTCTTACGATTGCCTACGAATTGGGCATTCGTAATCACATTACCGAATAGGACACGTTTTTTTACGATTTGAGTTAATCTAACGGACGGTTTGCGTATTTCTACGACTAGTTTACGGACTGGTTACGGTTTATTTACGAATTATTAAGAGTGTTACCGACTTAGTTACGAAAGTCATTTGTCATTATTTTGTTGTTGTTGTGAGAAATAACCTCGTAATTGAACATCTGACATAAGACAAGACAATATGTCTAACAAACGAAATAGGCTTGGGTTGTACCAACAATTTCTTCAAAACCATTAACCCTTTCCAAAAACAAGACCCTGGTTTGGGAAGATATCCAGAGAAAAGATGAAATTGCTGATAATCAACAATGCAATTCTTTCTTTTTACCCAACATTTTCTATTTATTAACATACACAATCTCCACTGTCCTATTGCAGCTTCTCCATCAAACATAACCCCAAGCAGGTCTGTTTCAGTATCTTTCTTGGGATCTCATACCATAAGAGCACATTTTTAAACACCCCGGCTCGTTTATATTCGTAAAGTTACCGTATACATTCGTTAATCACTTACGTGTGATTTGCGATTAACTAAGAGTCGTTTACGAGTGAATATAACGGAACATTTAATCCGTGAACATTCGTAACTAAATGCATGACATGCCAAAAAATGTTCCCGTATGAGCACGAATCGTTAAGGTTATCACCGATTTTTTGCAAGTTATTTACGAATGCATAGGAGTTGTTTACGAATACTTACGTGTACAATACGATAGGCCTTCTGAATGGACCACTCAAAACGAAATATATGGGTATGCACGATTTCATTACTTTGTCTTTCATTTTTTGGTTGTAAACAATAAGATATTATCTCCATATCATCATTCAACAGCTGGCATTCAGAAAGAACCATAGGGCCAATTTGAACAAACGTGGCAGAAATACTTTTTGCATGACCCTTTTCAGAAGTTGTTCGCGACTTTTAGATTCGTCAAAAAATGAAGGCGAGGCAGGGGGCTTATCGGATTAAGATAACTCGTAAGAAAATTCTTTAAAAAGCAACCACAGGGCAAATTTCAACCAAACTTGGCAAGAATGTTTATTAAGTGACCCTTTCCAACTGATAATCATAACATTTGAGATTCATGAAAAAATAACATGGCAGGGCGGGGTTTATCCGACTTAATGAAATCGTTAGATTAGTTTTCAAAAAATCTTCTTCATCCTTAGCATTCGGCCAATTTAAACAAAACTTGATAGATAGTTTCTTACATGACCCTTTCCAAAAAAATCTGAATTGTCAAAAAAATGTGGGCCTGGCTTGGCGGGGCTTATCAGACTAAGCGAATTCATAAGAAAATTCTTTAAAAATCAACCATTGGACCAATTTTAAC
This sequence comes from Fragum sueziense, assembly GCA_963680895.1. NCBI lineage: Eukaryota > Metazoa > Mollusca > Bivalvia > Cardiida > Cardiidae > Fragum > Fragum sueziense. The sequence goes on from OY804592.1 coordinate 8,545,474, forward strand.
CAAACTTGGCAGAAATGTTCCTTGCTTGACCCTTTTCAAAATTGTTAGGTCATTTTTGACTTGTTAAAAATGTGGGCGTGGCAGGGCGTGAATTTTCGGACTAAGAGAAACTTAGAGAAATCGTTGACCTACATATAGGATCATGAAACTAAACACTTGTCCCAAGAAAGTGCCCTATAGTTTTTTGGTTACATATGTCTATGTATGTCATTTCTGTGCTCCAACTGGAGGAAATTTTGATCTTTAGCTGTATCCCAATGATTAGAAACCTATACAAAATTAAATATCAGATTTAAAACAAATGTCAGGTTAGCGATAAAGGGCCATATTGGCCGTCTCCGTTTTTTGTTTGGTTTTTTTTTTTTTTTTTTTTTTTTTTTTTTTTTTTTTTTAGCAGTCTAGAACCGATATTTGTACGAACATAGTTGAGAGAGTTCGGAAACTATTATTTGATAGGGAAAGAAGACTCAGCTTTTTCATACAGCTTCCGAAGTCCATTGAATAATCTGTGATCCGTCCAGGTAAAAGGGACCTTATCCGAACTCCAAAAATCCAAATTTAGACAAACTTGTCTATACTGTATGTGAAATATAAAATGAATATATAGTACAGTAGGGAAAATATTCCAGATTTATTAAATTCTTTTGGACAAAATTTGATCTATGCAGAAGCTCTAAATATCGGACGCTCTTTTCAAAATCTTTCTGGACTAATTGCTTGTATCTAACTACACGTCACAGTTCCAAAATATTTCGTCGAGAGGTAGGATTAACTGGAAGAAACTAACTTTTATGAGGGTCAACAAGTGGTTTCCCAAAACATTACGTCGAGGAAAAGGGGATTGACAAAATTTCGGCTTAATTTTAAATTTTCGGATTTACTCGCCACCAACAACCCGATCGAGAATATTTGAGTGCTAAGCCAGGTGTTGACCACGGTGTATAATCTCGTGACTTAGAATTTCAAATAATTTTTATACGCCCGTCGAAGACGGGACGTATTATGGGATCACCCATGGCGTCCGGTGTCCGGCGTCCGGTTGTCAGGGCGGTGTCCACTTCTTTGTCCGGAGCATAACTCTGTCACCTTAAGTCCGATTGACTTTAAACTTGGCAGTTATATTTTTCTCATCATTACGGAGTGCAGTGCACAAGAACATAACTCTACCTGGCCTATTTTTTTAGTTATTGCCCTTTGCTGTTTTTCATACTTGAATCTTGTCCGGAGTATATCTCAAAAAGTATTATAGCTAAAATCATGAAACTTCATAGATGGGTAGAACTTATCAAGGGGGAGTGCAGTGCACAAGAACCATAACTATACCTGGCCTATTTTTTTGAGTTATTGCCCTTTGTTGCTTTTCATATAAGAATCTTGTCCAGAGTATATCTCTAAAAGTATAATAGCTAGAATCATGAAACTTCATGGATGAATAGAGCTCATCAAGGGGAATTGCGGTGCACAAGAACCATATCTCTGTCTGGCTTTTTTGAGTTATTGCCTTTTGTTGTTTTTCATACTTCATTTTTGTCCAGGGTATATCTCGAAAAGTATAATAGCTAGGACCATGAAACTTTTATCAACCCGTTCCCCCTGTCGACATAAAGCAGTGTTACGGGCGTATCTTGTGACAGTTTGACACCTTTTTAATATTTTTGTTAATACTATACCAATTTGAATTCGGTTTAAAGCAGAGGAGGTGGGAAAATGCCAGGAATAGGCTGGACGTGGTGAATTTTTTAAAAGAAATCAACTGCTAAAAGTTATTGAAGATCAACCAAAATTTTGGGTGATCTTCAACAACTTTTTATCGGCAGATTTTTCAAAATTCCTTTACGTCCATCTAATGCGTGACGTCTGTCCACCTCCTCTGCTTCAAACCGAATTCAAATCGGTCAGTTATTAACAAAATTATTGAAGATTTTCTGAAATTGTTGCATCACGTAATTATCAACCGTAGTTAACGTCACGTAGAAACCAACATTTTCTTCATTATCCGCCCAGTTTCTGTTTTATAATTCATGACCCAAACGGTCATGAAACACACTCTTTCTGCAATAATGTCTGAAAATGTGCTGTATTTAGAAACAGTTTTGTCTTAGGGAAGTATTTATTATTCAATTACAAGTTCTGTTTCAAATCATCTTTAAAAGGGTTATTAAAGCAATTAATAACTCAGCGCTGACCACTTCGTTAATTAACTTATTCTATTTCCAAACAAGTTATTATTCAAAATTGTTCGAGTTCAAAGCTTTTAAAACTGTATTGTTTGAAAAAAATATTATTAGAATTGGTAAGGACATACAGACGGTTATTTACACTACGTTGTAGAATTTTCTTAAGGACATTAAGAGAATACTACTTATTGGCATATTTGCCTTTTATTTCAAGGGACTCAAATTCAAATTCTTTTGGGATCGTTGAAAAGCGACGATATATTGGGAAAGGGTTTACATAGATAGACTAATGCATCCTTTATCAATATAGTATATACAGTCGCACGTCTCAGCTCAGTCAATAGACTAAGCAGGGATGGATTGGATAAGATCGCCTAGTTTTCCTTTGTATTTATTTCTTTTTCCTACGACGATTTTTGCGTTTAAGATAGGACTCTCGATCAAAAATTATCCCAATTCTAATGATTTAGATGGTCTTACTTGCGCTTTTTCTCGGATGCCATCTGTCAGAGGAGTTCAGTTCGATACCCAGGCTGAGACGTGCGCAACACTCGCCGATGCTTGGTTCAGCAGCCCGACCTACGATGCACAGACAAACTACTTTACGTTAGTTTCAACGACAACATCATTTCCAAAGGTATGTCATGATTAATCTGATTATTATCATTATTATTACTATCATTATCTATTATTATTATTATTATTATTATTATTATTATTATTATTATTATTATTATTATTATTATTATTATTATTATTATTATTATTATTATTATTATTATTATTATTGTTATTATTATTATCATCATCATAACTATAGTTGACGCCATATCGTATAGCACGTGTTTATATTTTGTTCAACGTTCAATTACATTTGAACAAAATATAAACATGTGCCATACGATATGTGGCGCGAATTGTACAGTTGGCGCCACATCGTATGGCTCATGTTTATTTTTTATTCAAATGTAAACAAAACATTGTTGTATAAAACATCATAAAATTCTATAAAAGTAGTGACGTAAATAAAACAAAATTTTAAGTACAGACAAAATAGGTAGAGAGGCCAGTCTTCTGTCATGAGACCTGGAGTTCTAACCCAGACATCGGCAGATTTTTTTAGACTTTTTATTTCGTCATCAATGGCTAATAGCTATGAAATGTCATTTGTTGTGTGTATGAATTTACAATTGCAAGAAATTATGATGGGACGCAATCTTTAATGGATAAACTATGCTTGAATTAGATCTTATTTTATTCTGTAAAGCAACCGGTTTGTTTTAGAGAAGGTTAAAAAAAACTACGATATGTTATGAGAGTACGTACCTCACCCAGTCAGACTGTAAGTAACATTCAAATTGTCGTCTGCAGTGCTTTCAAATTGGACTGCAATTAAATCTCGTTAAATTGTAAATGGTTGGAAAATACATGTACGTATAGATTACCGTATACTGTATGGGCAGTTTATCGGACAAATAGTCTATACGTAGCGAATTGATATTCCTCAGGTACCGGACGAAGAGTGTAAATGGACAATCGCACGGTACCGGACAAATAGTATTTCTCTATGACGTACTAAATGGGTCAAAAGTCTAGAAAGAGCGTGCACGCATAAAATATACGCGTCAACGCATAAAATTTATGCGTCGACGCGTATATTTACGCGTCGACGCATAAAATTTATGCGAGCAGCTGAAAATATATGCGTCGACGCGTAAATTTTACGCGAGCAGTAGTAAAAAATGTGAAACCGATGCTGGCCAATGGAAGAGGCGGTTACAAACCTTTCCCTTTATACCATAAAATTGATGGATGAAACGAAGGATCTGATTGGTTGATAGACAAAATACGCGTCGACGCATATATTTACGCGAGCAGTTGAAAATTTACGCGTCGACGCATAAATTTTCAACTGCTCGCGTAAATTTTATGCGTCGACGCGTAAATATACGCGTCGACGCATAAAATTTACGCGTCGACGCGTATATTTTATGCGTGCACGCTCTAAATAGACTTTTGACCCATTTGGTACGCCATATTTCTCTACGTATGGGCTGTATGTCCGGTACCGGACGAATAGACACTTCGTAAAGGTTAACTCTTTCCCAGATGGCAAAACTTTGGACTGGTCTAATTTGAAATTGCCAATATACATGTATAGTTTATGTTCATAACTTAAAACCGCTTTATTTCGGGTTACCGTGATGGTCGTTTAAATCTGTTACTGCTAGTGTCAAAACTATACCGAAAACTATCTACTCTTCTAATGACCCTTCTCTGCTCACAAAATTAAAAAAAAAACTTTCTTCTTTGCCTTTGTAAAAATATTAGCCCAGTGGGCGCCGCCATTGTTACTGAGTGCCTGACGTACTGAAATACATAGTACGACAGGGAACCAGATTAGGGAAAATGCTTCAGTGATTCGGAACACTCAGTCGTTAATGTTTCTCACCATATATGTTTCGCAACCCGATTTTCGACAATATGACATGTCTTTACTATTCACTATTTTTCGACTTTAAGAGCATATTTGTTACGTGAACATGCTTATCTCAAGATGCAGATCAATGATTTAGAGCGAGACAGTTGTTAGTGAGTTTGCACTTACCACATTTTTGCGTCATTTTATTCATGTGTAAATGATAGAAAATGATTTAATTCGCTTATAAGCGCGACGATCTTTACAATTATTTTAGGGTGAATTTTGCTTATACTTCTGTCTGAGAGAGCAAATTTTCAATTAAATTCTAAAGATTTCAAGCCAAAGTTATGTGCAGTTTACAAAGTATCTACTTTTTTTCTAAAATTTAATTTATTTAATGTAAAGCAGGCAGTTCAAACGTAAATGGAAGTTGACATTTTCGTTTCAATTTTTAAAGCGGTACACTTTAGAAGTGGGGTATAAGAATGCTTTAAAAATTTATTTCATTTGAACACATTAGAATAACCAATACCAAATATCACAACAATGTAATGTTTCGTTCCTGACATAATTTTCTTTTAATGAACGTTTACAAAGATTCCTGATTATAAAGTTCAAATTCCATATGATTTATACGTTGACTTTTTTTTTTCTTCTTTTTTTTTCTTTTTTTTTCCATTATCTGATATGATCTTTATGCACATCGTTTAATTTTGCTGAAATGTATTTGTTGTATTGGAACAATAGTATTTTATGTGATGCAATTAAGTTATTGAATTGAATTGAAAAGTAATTTCCGCTGTATTTCAATTTCAATATGTGTCTGAATGTCATTTCACGTTTTGTGTTTCATAAAATTTTATATTTTGCAACTAGACTATCTGTAAAACTTTAGGCCGACAAATGAAATATTTACAAAATAAATAGCAATTTCCACTGAATGTGAACATTCTGATCGATGAAAATTAATTCATAATATAATTGATGTAACGCACATCAAAAGAATTAGAAGAAACATCATGTTATGGGGGGGGGGGGGGGGGGGGGGTATTTCTTGTTTCTGTAATGTCATGGTCTTTTACATTTATCAGATTCAAATTAGTTTACATTAAGGTATGCAACCCATCATTAGCACCAAAGAGCAAGAGGCGAAATTTGAAAAGTGCAAGTTATTCCTAAACTGTGTTACATTTCCATTTCAGATACAAACATAAGCATTTTGAATGGTTTAGAATTTTTGAATTAATGCATACTTATGGAAATATCTGACAAAATGTTCAAAATATCTTCCCTTGCATAAGAATATAGAGTAAAATAATATTTTTAAATTATTTTCTTCGTGAAGCATAATCTTGAAATCCCACATGGTGAATCAACTTATGCGTAGTGTATTTACAAGTGTGTGTGTAATTTGATGCATTTCATATGGCTAGAAAGTGGTGTTTTTAATGATGAACTGTATACCTTAGATTGTACTTTTTTCAAATTAATATTACAGGATTAATTAATCAATTACTTTGTTCTCTCTGTGTATTTGTTTGTCTGTCAATCTCAGATTTTCTTTATTTTTCGAGTACATCATGAACTTCACGAAGTTATCCATCCTTCTTGTACGAGCTGTAATAATGCATTCTGACATGACTCTGAAAGATTAAGCTAAATATTTGAAAACTTTAGATGAGATGTACGTAACTACACATGCGGCAATCACGTGACTTTGTTACGGTATGCTTTCCTAAATTATGTAAACAAAAACACGGTAAGTTCATATTTTTCTCAAATTTTAAATCAAATACTCAAGTTTCAGTATTGAGATACGTACCATTCGATACGCCGTACTCTCTGGTTTATTTTGACACCACGATATTTCCTCAAATCCATGTCAAAGCTGAGGACATTCGTGCAAAGTGCTAATATTTCTTAGGAAAATATATCGCGGCATTCAAAAATACTTTGCACGAATGTTCTCAGCTTTGACAGGGATTTTAGGGAAGATCTTGGTATCAAAATAGACCGGAGAGTACGACGTGTCGAATGACACGTATCTCAATATTGAGTGTAAAGTATTTGATTTAGAACTCGAGAAAAATGTCTACTTGTCGAGTGATTTTGTTTACAAAAGTTAGGAAAACATATCCCACCAAAGTCACGTGATTGCCGCATGTGAACTAGGATATTAGATCTTATCATAAAAAACGTCAATGTATACATGTCATATTTTACGATTTCTAAGTAGATCTATCTAAAGTATTTTTCATAAATAATATTTAAAACGTCACATTTATGGTATCATTGCTTTGCTAAATTATTCCAGTGAAAAGTTCGCGTTAGACCTTGACCAAGATATACAGAACAAAAAACATTGTTGAAGAAGGAAATCCCTTCTGGCCTCTTATTCAGGCCGTAAAAAGTAACCGCCTTATCAAGCGTGAGCAATGACATTACTCTATATCTTTTTCAGGCCGATACATTTGAAATCCCTTTCCCGGCAAGTTTCACTGTAGACGGGTCAGCTATGATGCTAATGGAAACAGAAACTGTCGGGGATACAAATGGGTAAAATTGTATATAATATATACAATTATGTGACCCATCACGCTAAAAGGAACCTTATCGGATGTGTGAAAATATCGACCCAAGTCAGTCTGCGCAGTAATGTTTTCCTATATTACTATGTGTTCATTTTTCACATATCGTATCTGGTTGACCTGTCCTAAGTCTGACAAGTTTGCAAAGATTTGGATTTTTTTTACTTCTGATAAGGTCCGTTTTACCGTGACGAGTCACATATTGAATCGTACATAGATATGATCAGGAAGAGGTAGTCTCCGACGGACTTTCGGCCCGTATTATTATTGATCTTAAGGTTTACAGGCCCTCATTAAAAACACCACTTTTTAGCCATCCGAAATCATTAATGCATTAAATTACACACACTTGTAAATACATTTCATATAAGTTGATTCACCGTGCCGTATATCAAGATCATGCTTCAAGAAGACAATGATAATTATACAAGTATTATTTAACTCTATATTCATATCCAAGGGAGGTAATTTTGAACATTTTTGTCAAATATTTCCATAAGTATGCATTAACTAAAAATTCTAAATCGTACAAAATGTTTATGTTTGTATTTGTTATGGAATTCTAACACAGTTTAGGAATAATTGGTACTTCTCAAATGCCCAATTCGGACAAAACTAAAGCTGCCATATGATGTCAACACCCTTTATCCTTGTATCTGTAGAAAACAAGAGCCGTCACAGACGGATTATGATCCCCGAATAAGTGTTTGTCACAAAATAAAAACTATCATACATTAGGCCCCTTTTCCCATGACAGCTTTTTTGTACACACAATATTTATAGAATATGGTCTAGAACATCCTTTTTATTACATGAGCACAAAATTTCATTAAATTCTGCCCATTAGATGAAGAGAAATAAGAGAAAAACTAATTTTTACACTAAGGCCCCTTTTTCCATGACGCAGCCTTAAATTTACAAACGGAGAAAAAGGTCCCTAAGTATTGACCCAGGGAGTTCACATGTGAAGTTTCATTGAATTTGGTCCAAGGGTTGCTGAGATATGGCTGTGGACGGACGGACGGACGGACGGACGGACGGACACACGGACACACGGACGGACGGACAGCGTGGCGACTATATGCTCCCCCGAAATTTTTTCGGGGAGCATAATAAATTGGAAATAAAACAAAAAGAAAATTCATTTTACGTCTATGAAAACCAGTAGTATAAGAAAATGAAGCTATTTAGGTGGGCACAAAAATCAAGAGTTATCTGCACCTATAGAACTTTTTAAATGGCAAAAGATTTGTAAGTTTTGAAAATTGACCCATCGCCCTGAGCCTTTTAGGGAGATCTCTCGCCTTATCCATAGAGGACATGCATGTAATTTTACGTTTCAGAAAAATAATGGTGGTTCACATCTCCACAAAATCTTTTGTTTATAATAGTAAATACGTTAAAATCAGACCCGTAGGAAGCAATTTCATATTGGGTGGGCTAAAGCCCCAGTGTCTGAATATTGTGGGGCTAAATTGGATTTTCCTGAATATTCAGTGTAAAATAAGGAAAATTCATCATTTTTGGCCAACATTGGGGGGCTAAGCTCCCCTTAGCCTCCCCTGTTCCTACGGGCCTTAAAGTTGAATGTTGTCCGATTGAACCAAATTTAAATCAAATGGTTATACATGTAGGCCTTAATCACATTATTTAAAATTCGTGATTAGTGGACCTTTTCTGGTCATTTCAAAAAGTGGGTCTTTTTTGGAAAGGACCAATTTTCTACTAAGATTCTCTGGTGTTTGGCCTATTTGACCAAGTACCATGTGAAGGCGGTAGGGCATATACAGTGTAGACATGTCAATAACATGAACTTATTTTGCCTTTGTGTACATAATTTCTATTAATGCATTTACAAGATTTTTTATAGGCCTACGTATTTCTAATAAATAATTGATAAAAAATGGATTTGATTCGCGTCACCGGGGAAGAATACTATTGCAATGCATGGTTTCCCAACCAATCAATGATTCTTTTTTTTATAATTTCTGTTGTTGTTGTTGTTGTTGTTGTTGTTGTTGTTGTCGTCGTCGTCGTCGTCGTCGTCGTCGTCGTCGTCGTCGTCGTCGTCGTCGTCGTCGTCGTCGTCGTCGTCGTCGTCGTCGTCGTCGTCGTCGTCGTCGTCGTCGTCGTCGTCGTCGTCGTCGTCGTCGTTAGTTGAGATATATTACTTTACTTTTTATCAGAAAGGGCAATCAAATAGAATGACGGACTGATCAAGATATCCATCGGAATGCCTCGAAGCCTATCAGATCGTGAATCGCTTAAGGGACAATGCTCCAGTATTACTTTTTCTTTTTCCCGATACTAGACATCGGCGGATCTAGAGGGGGTCGTGGGGATGTCCGGGCTCCCCTGTTATTTGCCAAAAATTAAATTTTGACTATATAAATTTAGTGTTACGTTTCATATCTATTACATTTTAAGCCATAGTTTGAGCTTAGACACCCCCCCCCCCCCCTCTCTCTCGAAAAAAATCTTGGGCTTGGACCCCGCTAGCAAAAAATCCTGGATCTGCCCTTGCTAGAACTTAATTATATTATATCTGTCGTAAGTACGAGTTATTACAGATTGAAAAATGAAATAAAAATGGAAGGTCATCGATCTTGTTTGGATTTAATCGGCACTCGTATAATACACACCTACAAGTTAAAAGGGATATTTTCTGGTACCTTTCAAAGTTCGCGAAATCACTGAAAATGCTGAACGACCTTTGATTGATCTCTAAAACCGCTTTTAACCCTTTCCCGAACCACAAAATTTTAGGGTGGTCCAATCTGAGAGCTGTTCAAACGAAAAAATGGTTGTTGATAAACACAGGATTTGTGTATATTTTAGCACATAAAATATTGAGACAAAGGAGAAACTGCTGGTTATCAACAGATTCTTCTTTTGTCTCAATGTTTCCATAGACATATCTATTAGGGACGTCAAAACCAGGTCTTGTTTGGGAAAGGGTTAATTAATATTATACATCTATGAAAAACTTCTAAAATGTGTACATAATCCATATCTTTTGGGCATATGAGGTAATAATGGTTAAGACAGTGATATTTCGATGCTCATGAAATTGCATGTAATGTTTAACACTTCTCATGCTGATCACGTCATGTTCCTGTTTATACCAAAGCTTTGGCAGGAAGTATAGACTAAGATTAGCCTGCACAGACATGCAGTCTGATCTTAGCTTACACTGCTCTTCTCTGTAGTTGCAAAAACTGTCGTCAAAATTGTTGAAATGTCTGAAAAGTGTATTTTGTTTTCAACAAATTTTAAAGTCAGCAGGATAAGGGTTGAAAGATAATTGGGAAAAAGGGAGATAATGCTAGTCATCACTATTTTTTACATTTCCTTCAGATTTAAAAATAGGTTTACGCCCGATCAGACAATCTAAAATGTGTACATAATCCTTATCTTTTGGGCATATGAGGCAATGTTGGTTAAGACAGCGAAATTTGGAAAAAAGGAGAAAATGCTAGTCATCACTATTCTTAACATTTTCTTCAATGGCTTCAAACATTGCTTTCAGATTTAAAATTAGGTTTACGCCCGAAGACGCCAGAAAATCTATGTATGGTTTTTCCATGAGCATGAAAGAAAACGAGAACGCTATTATTTACAATGATAAAACAAACGGTGTGTGGGGCTTGGCGGAGAGGACAACCAACCCATTTAAAACTTCAAACAAGACCTATAGACTGGAATTCAAAGTAACGACAACACAGGTTCAGGTATATTTATCCATTACAAGAAAGCAAAATGTCTAATACAATTTGAAAGCTGCTGAAGACGGCAAAATTCGTGTTGATGAGGATTCGTGTAAATATAGTACAGGACATTTAAAGGCGAAAGGAGAAAATGCTGATTATCAGCATTTTCTTCTTTCGCCTCAGTATTTCCTAAGCATTTCTAACAAGGGGCGTCAAACCGATGTCTTGTTTCGGAAAGGATTTAGTAACGGCTTTTTATAATAGTATCATCCATATTATTTTTTTTCCTTAACGATGATGTCTCTTTTGACGAATCGTGTAACGAAAAACTATAAAAAAAAAAATCTGCAGTAAAAGAAGAAATACGTCAGCCTTTTCTGTCATTGCATCAATATTATCCTTGCTATATTTCATAAAAATGTTATCTTTCTCAAAGACCGTTTTGTCGTTTGCATCAGCTTTCGAATTGGAAGGGTTCATTTTTCATCTTTTTCTGCAAAGGATTAAAAGTCCAGCCAGGCAAGACGAAACCAATGTTAAAATTGGAATAAAACAGGTACAATAAATGTTTTGATGTTTGGAAAGTATTGAGAGAAAAGTGGAAGATGCTCCCATAACATTTTGATAGAAAGAATCGATCTACCCTTACAGTTTGACTAATTCATGTGATATTTTTTCTGTTTGATTGTTTTTTTGTTTGTTTTTTTTTGTTGTTGTTGTTGTTGTTTTTTTTGTTTTGTTTTGTTTTGTTTTTTTTTACCAAATCTGGAACCTTTTCCCAAACAAGATTATGGTCCCTAATAGAAGAGGCTTGGGAAAACATTGACACAAAAGAATAAAATGTTGATAACCAGCCATTTTCTCCGTTTGCCTAATTGTTTTCGCTTGCTGCTTTGCACACAAATTTTGTCTTTATCCACAATAATTGTTTTATCATCTGAAATTGCTTTTGATTTGGAAGGTCATACATAAAAATCCTTCTCTGTCTTCGTCTAAAACCTTGCCGTTTGATAATGGTTTTGAATTTTGTGCTAAAATAGACTATGTTTATTGTTTGGTTTTGACAAACCGTCGGGGATGTTATAAAATATCGTAACCAGAGCTTCAATCGAGTTTTAGGTGCGAAGTTTCAGAATGATACCGACGAAGTACTATTGTTTGTCCAAAATTACGTCACAGTTTACAGATAAACTCGATCCCTATTTATTCACATTTCATTTTGTCCGAAATTGACCAAACGCCAATCGATAGATCGCTCCCCAAACGTAGAATCTAAGACAAACAATGGGGGGAGGGGGTGCATGTCGATTGTTTTGATTTTCAGTCGATAGGTCGATACAATATCACGTGCAACGAATAATTTAAGACAAACAATTAAATTTGGGTGTGGAATTTTTGCTGATCGTCTATTGGCTTATCGATGGTTTTGATTAACAGCCGTCGTTTGGTCAATTAAAAGTTGCGGACCAAGCCAAAATTGGCTATGCACTTCTGTTTAAAATCGTATATTTGTTATTTCTATTTGAGAAACACACATGTATTTGGTATCATATTAAAGATATTGGATTGTAATTTATTAATATATGTCGAATTTCAACAATGTTTGAATACAGACAATTTAATAAACAAAATAAATAAACTCTGACGCAGAAAATGACGTCGTAACAGAAATTACCAAAAGAACTCGCGAAAATTCCAATAAAATAAAAAGTAATACTTTTTTAAGTGCGAAAACGTCATTGATGTCACAGAAGATATAGCGTAAAGCTTACGGCAGTTGGATAGTGTAAACAAACTGTGGAGGAATGGAAAGAATGAGATAAGTAGCGTCAAGCTGTTAAAAAACGTCATTTTTTCGGTATGTCTAATTTTTAAATCTAATGTATTTTTTCAATAGCGATTGAAAATCAATATAAACAAATTTGGGACATACATCTGAGCTCTAGTTTTTGTAGTTATTTTTATGTTGTGATTGGAGTTGAAGAAAATCATTATTTTATTGCGTTTTTAGCGTCTTAAAAATGTCACATTTTCACAAAAACGGTCCTGAATGCAAGGGTGATTTTTTCACATATAGATTTTTTTCTAATAAAAATCAAAATATTTTGAATTTGAATTGATTTTCGACATACATCTCGGATAAAATTTGAAAAAATAAATGCATTTGTCAATATCTCTTCAACTAGCGAAGATATAGAGTGTGATGTAGCGTCTAAAAAATGTCACACAAACGCGTTTTTGACGATTTGACGTCATTTTGATTTGTGAATTATTTATAGCGTTTTACGATCATGTACCAATGCCCTAGATCGACTTGTTTTGTCGTTGTTTGTTTGACTATCTTGTTATTTGTGGTCTATACGACTTAAGGTTAAAATTTGAGACTCGTAACAGAAAAAAGAAAGAAAGAAAAGCATTGACCAAGGCATAAGAAAACGTTGAGATAATAGAAGACATTTTTAAGTAAGCATTTAATTTATCTCATTTAATACATTGCAGCATTTGGTCTCAGAGTTTCATTTTTTACATAATTAATGCATTGGTTGTAGTAGTATAGGTCGGTATGTACATCCGCGTGTTTTGAATTATTATTTATGCCAACAGTGTGGAATGGAAAGAGTGTACCCTGGAGTGAAAGAAACTGCTTGTTGGCATCCATGTACCGGCGTCAGATTTTCGTGACGTCACGGTAAAGAACGCGATTCCCTGGTGAAGTTAAGATATAAAAATCAAATTTAATGATAAAATCCAACGATTTAGTTGTAAGATTTAGCACATCATAAATCCGATATGATTCTGCACACCACCATGTAATTGCTGTATGTTTACTTTCTATGGTAACCGCGTCATGCAAAAAGGGTGTAAAAACAGTTTTTCGGCTCTTGTAGCTCGATATCTGCCTTATTTGTTTTTATCTAAATTGAATATTAAAGCTAGTTAATTGCCAAATAAAATGCAGAAAACGCCGAGCCATAATCTAACAACGCAAATGTTTACGCGTACAACTGAACTCGCCTATACCGGACTTTGTAAGAAAAATAGGTCAAACTTCAACCTTAAGGTCACGAGGTCAAACGTCATGGTCTCAAATGAAAGCTTTTAGCAAGAGGTATCCATGGATGAAATATGAATGTTGTATCTCTAATAGTGCGTAAGATATAGGTTATGTTAAAGTGCCTGAAAAGTGGGTCAAACTCCGAGGTCAAGGTCACGAATTCAACAACCATGGTCCAAAATGAAAGGCACTGACAATAGGATTTTATGTATGAAATATCAAAGTTCTATGTGTAATATGGGTATTTATTTTGAAAAGGAGATCAAACAACACAGTCACGAGGTCAAAGGTCATAGGCTCAAAGGAAAGGTCTTATCAGAAGCTATCCACGAGGGTAATATATAGACTCGATCTCATATAATTATGAGAAATAGACCAGGTTAACATCTTGCCTATGTGACCGAGGTTGACGCCAATGCGGAAATTTTGAATGTAATATACAGGTTAGCCCAAGAAATACTATCAAAGATCAAAGTCGAGTGTTAGAACTTTTGCTAAGTATCTGGTGTGGAACAATATCAAAATTCCAAATGACGCATTGGTATGGCACAGATTCCTGAAAGACTGCTTTTGTAGGAGGGAGTTGGTTCTGACTGAAACTGTTTTCGGTGGAACAACCACCACCACAAAGCATTAAGAGGAGAAATATCTTGATCTGGATGATACAACTGATATGCGAAACGTTCCCTCGCAGCAAATACTATTCCACACAGTGTATGGCCACATGCAATTGGATTAAGCGCGTTTTAGATTCCAGTGTCTGTCATTTGAAACGCCTTCCATGAAAACGTCTTTCTTTTTCCACAATCGGACTCTGCATTATCTGCACCGATAAAAAACGTTTACAGATGGGATAACCTCAGCAACATTGCAGTCAATTACATTGACGCGCAACATTCAAATGTCGCTTTTTAGTAACGTTCAATAATATCTGAACGTAGCTGAAGGGTCACAACAGACTTTCGCAAGGAATTTCGATACCGGTATGCAGTTGTTTTCGAACAAGAACAACTGTGAAACCATTTCTCAGGCCCGTAGGAACAGGTAGGGGCGGGGGCTAGGGTCGAAAATGCTGAATATCCCTTATTTTACACTGAAAATTAAGGGAAAATCCAATTTAGCTCG
Organism: Fragum sueziense; assembly: GCA_963680895.1. Taxonomy (NCBI): domain Eukaryota; kingdom Metazoa; phylum Mollusca; class Bivalvia; order Cardiida; family Cardiidae; genus Fragum; species Fragum sueziense. The sequence goes on from OY804592.1 coordinate 8,560,551, forward strand.
CCCCCCCCCAATATCCAGACACAGAGATTCAGCCATCCCAATATGAAATTGCTTCCTACGGGCCTGTTTCTAAACTACATAAAACGTTTTCTTACACCATCAACGTTTTCAATTCATTACGAACACGTACACGTCTTCCCAACCCCATCCCCAAAATGTCCTATCATGTGCTCTTTAGATGACAAATCGGAGCAACGAGCTCGAAACGGGAGAACATCAACGTTGGTCTCACGTAGAATATCCCTGACTCCAGCCCAGTCAAGTCTGGCACTTGCATGGTGTAGCATGAAAGGCACTACGTACAACGTCCGGTCAACGTCCAGCACACACCCGACTGCGCAGACGATTACCGGTGATTTGTGTGGATAATCTAGGTTGAAATTCATGAAGAAGTCACTCGCAAGTGCTGGTGCCGATATGGAACGATTATATTGTGATGCTATTGTGAAGTTATGACGGCCATCATGTGGTGGCGTTTGTCCTTGAACGGGCCTACATGTATTTCCTAGGACAGGAATGTCTCACAAGGTTTTCTCAAATGGTTACTTATGCTTTGAGAAACGTAAAACGAAATGAAATCTCTTTAGCGCTGGTTCTGCCAAGTAACACTACCACAGCGATATAACGCACTTTTAACGGAAGTCCATTGTGTATTCTCGTATGGTTTCTGACAAATTCTTGAACGGCTTTCAACTTAATGGCCAAAAACAAGTAAGAGCAAGTTCACAGCAAAATATTCTACAGAATAATGGTTGGTATACATGAATGCCATGGTGGGCATAGAAACCGGAAATGCTTACCAGAAATATGAGACGCACGTGATAGCGATATAAAATGCTTGTGTTTGTACTCTTTGGTGATAACCAATCTGATAAACGTTTGATTTTTAAACATACTATTGCTTTTAGAGATCCATTTAGACATTGTTGCTTATTACTATGTATACCAATTTTGACCATGTCAGGAAAATGACGCTATTTTGCGAATACGGCGTGGAACCTGTAGTGCCAACAACTGATCCCTGTTGCAGGACCCTACTATGATTACGAAAACAATTGTTGGCACAAATATCAATAATTCAAAACACGCGAACCCCTTATTTTGAACATACCGACATATACTATCTAGGGATTGTTGCATTTTCACCTTTGACCCCTTGATAAATGACTCGGAACAGCATTTACAACTTATACAAATGATTAAATATGTATTATGGAAATATTCAAATTACTTTATGTTCGGAAAACTGTGATAAAATGTACATATTTACCATGAACACAAAATTTAAATAAAAATATAAATTTCGACCATGTCTGGAAAATGACTAAATTTAGCAAATATGACGCGGAACCAGACATGCCAACAACTGATTCCAGTTACAGGACCCTATTGTGCGTACAAAAACAAGTGTTGGCACAAATAATAAATCAAAACACGCGGACCCCAAATTTTGTACATACCGACCTATACTATAGACCCCATTTAAATAAATATTCTATCTTTTGTATGTTAACGATTAAACCTAAAGGCGATTATTTTAGTAAGTATTTTCGTATATATTTTTTTGTCATTAGTGCAAATAGAAATATTTTACTAACAAAAATATGCATACTTGACAACTTATATGTAGCGTATGAAACGGCTTCATTTCTCCTAGATGTGTAAAATATTCATTTTCAATATTCATACGAGCTTGATTTTCCAATACATTGTACTTACGAAATTATTCTGTTCTTTATTTATTGATAGTTGAGTTTATTAATTTTGTACGGTGCTATTTTCAAGCATGCATGTATTGGTATTATTGCGAAAATGTTTTCTTTTGGCCAGAGGTACAGGACGTGCCGAAATGCGGAATAAACAATTGAATTGAGTTGAGTAGAGTTGGTAAAACATTGATAATTTGTCATTTCTCGTGTTTTGGGGAAAGTTGTAACTTTCTTTACACCTTCGCGTAACGTTAACGTCGGAAAACGGATAATATGCGTGTTACAACGTTGGTCCGCTACTTTTGACGTTACGTCTTTACAGATAAACTCGAACCCTATTTATTTACATTACAGACGTATATCGACGACGCCCTCTTCTATAGTTACAACCATAGAACGTCCTACACCGACTATCAACTCATGTACTTCGAAAGTACGGTTAGTACGTGTGATCAAGTACAGTTCACCTACCCAGATGTATAGAGATACGATCGTTGATTGAATGGGGTTTGATGCTACGTTCAACAATGTACAGTCATATTTCGGCGACTGGTTGCCTACTGTACATACAATACATGTATAGGTGTTTTCCGGGTAGTTTTTGCACCAGTAGGAATATAATGACACTATAGACCAGTTTAAAAATTCTTATAAATGTAACCGAAGTCAACATTGATATTTGTATATTTGTTTTGTTTGGGGGTTTTTGTTTGTTTTTTGTTGTTGGTTTTTGTTGTTGTTGTTTTTTATTGTTTTTTAGGGGGCAGTGGCCTACGTGTACAATAAAAAATTGAATTTATTTTAATTCAATCCAATCCCATACTCTGGTTTCTCTCTCGCTTAGATGATTCGCATTCACCGAAGAGACAAATGGCTTCTGCCAAATGCCAGAAAAGATACCGGTATTTGCAAAACCAGTGTTCGAGCTCACGACCCCTGCACTGACAGACTTTACTGGCTGAGCTACCCGGACTTAGCTTGTAGATATAGATGTTATCCATTGACTAAGCAGTTAGTCTAAAATTTCCAGTCAATATTTTTTTTATTTTCGGACTGACTAATTTGACGAATCACTTTATCCATTTTTGGCTTAATCACTACGCAGTGCGCATGACTCTGAAATCCTGTCGCCAAAAAGTAGCAAGCAGAACATTGCAATAAAAACTACATTTACTACATAATAAAGTTTACTTTTCGTCTCAATTTTATCAAATTCAAAAAATATTTCAAATCTGATTCATCGTTTAACTTGAAGCAAGCGTGTGAAGCAAATGTGCCGCATGACACGAAGTACTACGTGTATACATTAAATAAGGGCGCTGACACCTTGAAAATAGTTAACCCAGAATGCCCAACCAAGATAGATGATAATCGACTGAGGCGACATCTATTGGTAGATATTGAGATGTTTTCATGTCTGACATTGACGGGTAATCCGTTGACACAAAAACGAAAACAATAACAACAACATCTCCACAGAATCTTTTTTAAAATTAATCTCTGAATACGCGGTCAGTTTGAGCTTGGTTTGATGCGGAAACGGGAAAAAATGTCCGACCATTCTTACATGTGATAGATCTTTCAAGTAACACGCGATCATTAACCCATTACCAAACAACAAAATTTTAGGGCAGTCCAAATTGAAAGATGTTGCAGACGACAATTTGAAGCAAATAAATTTTGATATTTTGTTCTCTATTTGGGAAGAAAATATTGTGGTAAATGAAGAAATTGCTTGTCACAAGCAATTTCTTCATTTTTCACAATGTTTTCCAAGGACATTATCTTATAGGGAGTCAAAAAGAGTCATTGTGCATTGTGTAGCAATGAGTTAAAGTCCCGTTTGATCGGCAAAACATATTTATCGGGCGCTTTAAAGGGCGACGGTAACAGATGTTCTAATTGCAAAAAATGAAATTTTTTGAAAAAATATGCAAAACTTTTGTGTTGACCACCTCGGGATGGTTAATAATATGCGATTCAGACAGAGAATGAGCCGAAATTACAAGACAGATAGCTGAATTTAGGGAGAATCCAAGCCTAAATTCAACCCCATCACTGATGGGGTTAGAATTTTTTTAAATTGTTGCGCATGCGCATACAGCGCGGACCATGATTCAAACGAGATTCATACTTGTTTTTCAATATGACGTCACCATGTATGTTGTGACGTCATTTAAGAAAGTCGCATGTCCTACTGTTTTGACCTACTTTCGACATCGCTTCATGAATTTGGTATCAAACTGCGAAAAAATGAGTCGTTGCTTCAATAGTTTCTCGTAATCATTTAATCAGGTCATATAACGCTTAAAAAGTGTACATTTCGTTTGTATTTGACAATTTTTGGGTCCAAATCTGGGAAATAGTAGCTTTAAAAATAGTCCCCTACACCCCGAACATCCCTGTTGTTGTTCGTCTTCTCTGCTTCAAAATATTTTAAATCGATCACGTTTTAGGAGATTCATTGAAAATTTACAGCTGTTGTTGTTGTTGTTGGTAGTGGTGGTGGTGTCATCGTCGTCGGAAGGGGTGGGGGGGAGTGGTCTACGTCTTTATTTAGAAAAAATAATTTAATTCAATTTAATCTTATACTCTGCTTTCTCTCTCGCTTAGATGATTCACATCCAACGACAAGAAACAAAAAAAATAATGGCTTCTGCCAAAAACCAGAAAAGATACCGGTATTTGAAAAAACAGTGTTCGAACTCACGACTATGGCGTGCAAATAGGGTCTAAAGTCAATATCGCGCTAGACCTAAAATTAAAATAGGCGTAGACCGCTAAAAATAGCGGTCTACCCTTATATTTTTAGCGGTCTATCGATAAAAATATCGGTCTGCCCGTAAAATAAGGGTAGATAACTATTTCAATTAACGGTCTAGCGATAAAATTAATGGTATTTTTATCGGTAGACCCCCATTATTTTCGATAGCCAATCACAGAGCTTGTTCTAGAAAATATCACTTATTTCAGGTGTGTTTAGGATGTAACGAGCCATTTGATTGGCTAATGATATTTCGAGCAGAAGTTTCAAAATAATTATCGGTCTACCGGTTATTTAGCGGTAGACCGTTATTTTGAATAGCGATCTACCCTTATTTTATGGGTAGACCGATAATTTTATCGGTAGACAGCTAAAAATATAAGGGTACACCGCTATTTTTAGCGGTCTAACCCTATTTTAATTATAGTTCTAGCGCTATCTTGACTTTAGGCCCTTTTCGCGCGCCATACACGACGATAATGTGTTAAAATTGTGGTGTCGGAAAGGATTAAATAAAAAACAATAATACAAATCATTCTCTGTAATATTCTTTTCGTGTTGTTGCTCAATTTATTCCTGTCTTACTAAATACAACGAGTCGAAAAAAAGAAGAACATAGTGGCAAACATCCATTTCCGGAAAGGAATAGCGCACGATAAATGACTTAGCAGAAAATATAACGTTTCCATTTTAAGGCTGGCCAAATATTCAAGTGTAACACGGTCTAAGAAAGATAAGCGGTATTTAATGATTGATGTATAGAAATTATAGCAAGGAAATCAAAGTGATAAAAGGACAGAGCATTTGGTAACATTAACCCAAGACATCTGCATACATGTATGCAATGACCCCACTTCGGTGACAGTTTTGTAAAGACGTTCAACTAACGGACGGTGCACACGAAATTAAAGCTGTCCCAGATTACTTTTGGTAGATTATACTTTTTTTAAGAAACCTAAATAGACAGTCCTAAGCTCTGTTTATCAAGCGTATTTGTACGAAGTAAAGACCAACTCTACTTTTGTAAAGGATATACAAATATAATGCGATCTTTTGTTTATGAATATAAAATATTGATGAAATCAGTATATATTTTTTTCTTTTCTCAATATTACAGAAACTGCTAGCATTTAGTTTTCGCCTAAAAAATAACGTCGTCAAAACCAGTCTTCAATGGGAAAGGGTTTACTCCGCGTCATACGAAGGAAAGACAAATTCCACTTTCATACAACCCGTAAAGTCACTCCAATAAACAATCTCTTGGAAGTCGTCAATCTGGGTTCTGTATGTGTAGTTTTTGAAGCTCACGTCGTCAATAAAGGTCTGCAAAGGAAGAAAGATCTTGCTTGTATTCGAAAATATCGTAACTAAAGCTTGAATGGCAGCTTGCACATGTTAAGCTCAACTTAGCAGTGCGTACGTACATGGCGTCGCTTTTCAACAAAAACCTGGTAACTGCAGCATGAAACAAGCTGCAGTTACGAAGTTTGTATTGAAAAGTAGCATTCCTTTTGTACTCGTCGGTCAATAATTGAATATTAATTGATTTCATTTAAATCTGAGCGTTCTGATTGGTTGAGAAAAGTTTTTCAAACCTCCTTGAAATAATATTGTCGGAACTACTTTCCCTGTCAAACATTGTATTACGCCACATTATAAAACTTTTTCGTTTTTGTTGAAAATTAATTATGAAAAGTTATTTTGTTGTTTTTAAATCTCAGATTATTAAATTATAAGAAATAAATGTAGTTTTATTTATTTTTTCAGGCAGGCATGAAAAAGAAAACGTAATCACACTTTTGTATGTACCGCTTCGCAGATTCATACAATGTGATTACATTTTCTTTTTCATATCTGCAAGAAAGAAAAATAATCATTCATTCCTTAATTGTTAACTATTATAAGTAAACGATTTTATTTATTTATTTATCTATTTATTTATTTATTTATTTATTTTTATTTTGTTATTTTGAGGCGCGATGTCAATAAAATTGCTCTTTCCAGATAAAGATAAATGAAAAAGTATTTGTGAAATGTCTCCTTAACCCTTTCCCAAACAAGACCTGGTTTTGACGTCTCTAATTAAAAGGACTTGGGAAAACATTGAAACAAAAGAAACTGCTGATAACCAGCAGTTTCTCCTTTTGTCTCAGTATTTTCTATGCCATATTTTACACAAATCATGTCTTTATTATCATCATTTTTGTCGTCTGCAGCAGCTTTCAAATTGGACCACCCTAAAATTTTGTCGTTTGGGAAAGGGTTAAGCCGTACAAACTTCATTTTCGTACCTATGAATGTAAGTTGGGGTAAACAATGAGAGAAAATAAGTCCAAATTTACTTAAACAATGTTTTAGGCTTTCAAAAGTTTTTAAAAAAAGGTTCGTAATTTGGTAATTAAGGTAGTCCTACCCTTATGCGATTCACGCCACTTCGGAATTTTTCGTCCGACGTCGTTAAAAATCTTTACCTATCCGAACCAATTCGGGCGACCTCGTAAACTTTTGGTGGTGGAACGTTCCACCACCTAAAGCCTACGACGTCGCCAGAATAATTCCGACGTCGCTTGTATCTCACTAGGCTGTACCACCTAAATATCGACTAAGGCACTTACCGTTAAACTTTCAGCATTCATTTTAAATTCAAACTTGTAATCCTGGTCGGATACTTGAAGTGGATTGTTCAGTATTTCCTCGGTTCCCCATTGGTTGTTGGTAAACGAATTGAATATTATGATGTCTGTATTTAGTCGTACTTCAGCCACCATTGCAATATTGGAACTCCACTTTTTATTTAGGCCTATACTTACTCTGAAATATAATGCATTTAAGAAATAGTACACGGCCTTGCTAGCGATATGTAAGTTACACTGGTGATGAACTCGGCCAAAGCGTTGGACGTTTTTTCGCGATCATAGTATTCCGTCGGTTTTGTTATAAAATATCGTCACTACGGCTTCGATTAAGCCGTAGTTACGAGATTTTATAACAACACAGACGGTTTATCAATACATATCGCTACACCCGGTCTATTTTTAGAACAAATTCAAAACTATCCAATCAGATCTTTAAACTCACAAGTAAGCGCAAAATATCTGTACCTTGTGGTAGAGAAAAACGTCCCTCGCTTTGGCCGAGTTCACCACCAGTGAGTTATGGAGACCGAAAACAAGAGGAAACTAGCGTTGAATCCATTGGTAATCCGTGAACACGACTTTCTACTATTTTTGACTTTTTATTTACACATAAGACACAAAACTGACCATCGTGTTAAATAAATACAAATATAATCCATGTCTTTCAATTTATTTGTTTGGAATACCTTAAGTTTGATAATCTAGATCATACCTCGGATGTAAGAGTGCAGGAATATTTCAAAAATTTTATTTCTTAGTCGGAACTTCTTACGCTTTATAAAGTATAAAGTAGTTATTGATGTCACCCAAATGAATAAACATGGCGACTTGCTGGACTTGCATGATGTAAATATTTTAAAGCGAAGTCACTGGGACTGTAAGCAATACATTTCTGTATCAGTGTCGCTTTACAGAACTTTGACATAAGTTATAGACAAGTTGTTGTTGTTGTTGTTGTTGTTGTTGTTGGTTTTTGTTGTTGTTGTTGTTGTTGTTGTTGTTGTTGTTGTTGTTGTTGAATTCTACTTATGCATGCCTCGGTGTATTTACGGGCATGTTTGAAATTGCGAAAATTATGTCTTTCTTCCAAAAGATCATTGATTACTTTAATTAGATGGCTAGTGCAGGCGACAAACTAGATGTTACAAAGATAAGATTAGTGCGCAAAATAGCACAGAAGAAAAATGAGACAAAAGGAAAAAATGCTGATCATCAATACTTTTGTAATAGGGACATTTAAGCAAGATTTTGTTTGGAAAAGCTTTTTCATAAGCTGTACATAGGGCTTTATCAAGAAAGGCGACGGTAATATACAAGAGTAAATGAGTAACGTCACGGTGGATATTCACGTGAAAAAAAAAACAATTTTAAAACATGTCCAATATATTTTTTGATACTGCACCGATTTGAATTCGATTGAATAAGAGAAGGTGGACAGACGTCACGCATTAAATTGACGTGGCGGATTTTTTGAAAAACTAGCTGATAAAAAAAGTTATTCGAGATCAACCAATTTTTGGTTGATCTTCAATAACTTTTTCATATGTGGAATTTTCAAAAGTCTTTTACATCCAGCATATTTCTGGCATGTTTCCACCTTCTCCGCTTCAAACCGAATTCAAATCGGTCCTGTATTAACAAGATCATTAATAAGATTTTCTGAAATTCTGAGTCACGTGATTAACCATCGTGAATGTCATACGTACATTCCATTTGTTACGAAGGTTCCCGTCCTGGGGTACATGAAAATGGAGCTGCCAAGGCCGAACCCTTGTGGAATGTTCATGTTCAAAGAAAGTGTCTGTAAATAGAATTGTATAATTGTTCAAATAAATTGTTATTCTCAAAATTTTTGAATTTGAACCAGCCTAAAAAAATATGTTTTTAAATTAAATAGGAACAGTCTATTTTTCCGGTTTTAGGCAAGGTGTAAACAGACAAACTCTTACCGGTTGTATGATATTTTCATATAACGCCAGCACGTAATAATCTGCCCCTGTCTCGAAGCTCGGACTAGCAGCCCACTGGTTCGTCAAGGTTGTGCAACCGTTACTGCTTGGATCGTACTTAACACCGTGTGCATACTGTGAAAGCTCAATAGCGCAGCTCAGTCCATCTAAATTATAATCGGTATTACCAGGTTGAAAATTTAATTTAAACATGCGTTTTGCTCCAAAACATTGAGGTAAAAAGAAAACAAACAACGCACGTAATACGAACATGTCCATAATTAAACATTAATTTTATTTCAATAATTCGACTGGACAATAATATGGGTATCACTATTGACATTGACAACGAAATTACCTATGTGGATTTCATTGTCCGGAATTGTTGATTTCATTCAAGAGTCGCGTAATCGTAGCCCTCCCAAGCTGTATTTTACGTGGTTTTGGCGACCAATCGGTAAACTATATGTAACAATCCATTTCCAATCGAGGAAATATTAGCGTAACCCAATTTGAAATTCATATGTCTTTCACTAACCCTCTCCCAAACAAGGCCTGATTTTGATGTCCGTAACAAAAACTGGTAAATGGTATTTTTATACTTTGCCTCAATATCTTCTGAGCAATAATATACGAAATCCTTTTTTTAACACTCGTTTTGTCGTCAGCATCATCTTTCAAATTGAAACAGTTTATAAATCTGCCTTAGGGGAAGGGTTAATCATACACTGAATAATTTCAGACGACCTTGTATTAATACCAAAACAATGCATCATTGAAATATTAATTTTGTTTAACCCTTTCCCAAACAATACAAATTTTGACAGTGTGTTGAAACCAGTATACAATGTACTAAAAATAATCTATGAAAACTTTCGCTGATATGGCGAAAGATATTTTGATGAAAAGGCAAACATTCTGAACATCAGCATTTTTTTCCTTTTCTTCAATATTTTCCAAAGCTTTAATAGGTGCGTCAAAAAGGCTTCACTGTTTAGGAATGGGTTAATGAAAATCGTAATTCCAATAGTTTTATTAGTACCAATTGGGTCATGCAATAGCAAAACTGTCCGCATTTACAATTTCCTCAACGGCACAATTTACGGTAGTTCAAATCGAGAGATGATTCAAACGACAAGATAGCTGATTATTAAAATACAATTCATGTACAATATAGTGAAAAATTTTGAGGAAAGAGGATAAAATACAAATCACCAGCATTTTTTTCCTTTTGACTCAGTTGGTTTTGTTCGGAAAAGGATCAAATGGATATCAAACGGATATAAATAAAATAATGTGATGGTCAAATGTTCATATTTTCCTTTGGGAATTTAAATTTTGGCCTTGAAAATTAATTATTTACTCTTTCACGATAAAATCTTAATCGGTCAAAATCAATTGTAAGTATTGGAATTATATAACTTTTCAGTATGTATTTTTAAAAATGTTCAAAATTTTTATATCTGAGCATTGAATACATTGAGATAGAAAGAGAAAATACAACGCCAACGTGTTTGACGTAGATCCACGTTCTAACGTCAAATATTACAGATTTCATTTCACATGGCGCAGCTTTAGCTATTATTATCATAAATTTCACGCCTGGGCTTTTTAAAAGATAACAATTAGTGGAGCGGGATACTGTAAAAATATTTCAAATGATGATACAAGCATGAAATTTGCACCATATATTCTTCAGGTCTTACAGATTCTAAAACAATTTCTGGCCACTTCAATTTCCGCCATTTTCAAGATGGCCACCGAAATCCAAAATGGCCGCCACTTTGGAATGGGGTATACTCAGTAAATCGGTCATATCTTCGCTTCTGATGGACATGAAATAACAAAATTGGTATCAAATTAAAGCTTAATTAATTTCTAGTTCTATGGTAAATCTAGTATGCAAATTATCTCATTAGCATATTTTGAATAATAATGAGATATGTTCCTATCAATGATTTTACAGCAAAAAAAAAATCGATAAAAATAAAGAAAAAGTGATTTTTTCTTTAATGTTGCAATTTATAGTTAGTGATATATAACAATTGCTTTGACCTTGTCATACTATTAAGTATCATTCAAAGATGGCAGTTAAATAGCCATTTTCAAGATGGCCGCCATAAAACAAAATGATCGCCATTTTAAAAGAGGGTATGACCTTATGAATAGTAAATTTGCCATATCCGCATTCTGATGGACATAAAACACCAAAATTGTACATTAATGTTTAGTTAATTTTGAGCTTTATGGTAAATGCAATCATTATCTATTATGTATATCATCTCATCAGCAAAATAGATAATTATTTATGAATATTAATGAGATAAATAGAGGTAATATATTTTATCTTATCAGTGTTTTTGTTCAAGCAAAATTCATTGAAATGGAATAAAAATAATAGTAAAAATTTGAATGTTGCAGTTTAGAGAGTGTCACGTAACAATTGCTTAACGGAATAACCTAGTCACAGTGGCACTATAATGTACCATATCAAGATGACGAGTCCAATATGCCAATAATATCATCAGAACGTATATGAATATTAAAAAATTATTTTATTAATGGTTTTATAGCAATAATTCGGTTAAACTTTAAAACATCAAAATTTGAATGTTGCAGTTTATACTTAACAGATATGAAAACGTTATATGAACTTAGTATCTGTGCATTTTTTCTACTGCAAAACTTACTATGAAAATGTTGATGCCATGTTAATACACAATGTAATAGTGATCAAGTACTTATCTTTTAATCATATGACTAATTACCGATACTAACTTTTAGAAAATGCAAATAGGCAAAAATATAAAAACAGGTTGTAAAAACTGGTCAACCTGTTGGGGTAGATTTTAATCAGTGTCTTTTTACATATCAATTTTTGTCATTCCTAAAACGAATATGGGAATCAGATTTTCTATAAAAAAATATATATACATGTATAACTTAGAAATCATTGGTATTTGGACATTGCTAATAGATTGGTGTCGAATGTAAGAATAAACAGACTGTGTTGAAATGATTTTGTCAATAGCACGAGATCACTATTTGTGACATTCTAAGTCAATACTCACCTCTTCATACATTCTTCCTAAGATGCATGGTTTGCATGCTTTGCGTGAACAAGCATGCAAGAATCTGCCTTTTCTTGATTAAATGGAGTTAATAGATCATTCTTGTAGATGTTCTTATTACATTGAATGCCATCTCCTTTTGTTAGTAGCGTCTGTGCAGTGGTTTCAGAAAGAAGCTGTTCAATAATTTGATAATTCTGCTATTTAAAACTACTTTTGACAAACACCAGATTACTGTTCTGACTGGTTTTACCTTTCAGACTATCTCGAAGACATATATCGAATACAATATCAAACCTGGAATATTTCCAAGCACATGACTAAGTATGAGGTACAGTCACATCTGCGCTATAATCATCAAATGTTTTTCCTGTCCTGGTTGTATTTGAATTTATCATAACTACTCCATCAATTATAATAGCGCCTGCATGCGGTTGTTCATATGTCATATCAATACCATGACAAAGAATTATTGAAGTAGATGTGACTCTACTCCAGAGTAAAGCATGTCATTTTGGAAGAACTTTTCCGAGTCACGTTTTTGGCTTTGAAATGAAATAATAAATCTGGAAAATAAATGATAATCATCTTTTAATCTGTTCAGCTTATGCTTAGCTGGTTTAACTTTTTGACTGAAAAAGACTCATTTAACAAATGCTTCTTGTGCATGGATCATGTCCTTTAGGAACTTTTCATATTGTTTTTGACTTGTGGTAACTAACTGCTACATGGTTTCTGTAATGCAACATTCTGCTTATCTGCTACTTCTGAAGCGCCTACATGTCAGCTGATTCCTCTTTAAAAAAGATTCCAAAAATTCAACAATGGTACATTTCAAGTTTAATGAATTTGCTCAAGATATCCTTTAGAAAATGAAACATGACCCCAAATGTTTGTTACTCCTTCTAGATAGCTGCCTTCCCGCAAAACTTGAAAATCGCGAACCATTCTACTTATTTCTGTTCCAGCCACCAGCCACCGTGTAAAAGTTGCCTTATCTTCGGTCAGGCCGATAGCACCTGCTTCGCCTTTAACAACTGCGATATCTTGTTTATTAACAACAATCATAGAAAATGATTTTTCGGTCTTACGAACAGCAAAATGGCCTGCTCAAAATTCTAAGAATACACCAGTATGCAATTTCTCCAGAACAAGCATGTCCCGTAGATGGACTGGTAGCCATCGGGCATGATTGACTATAAGATTATAACTGACTCATATTTTGAGGTACTTGACACATTGATTACATAAGATAACATCCATCTAATTGTTTGAAATACTAAAAGATCTGGTGGTCAAGAATGAATTAGTATGACAAAGAACAACTCTATGGTAGTTATCATTTTACCGAATAGTTGACTTTCACGGCTCTTGCTGACAATTTTTGGGATTAAAATTGAGTAACTCACTAATATTCATTAGTATGCAAATTACTTGATTTGCAAATTTGGACTAGAGAAAAATGACATTGACTCAGGTTCAATTTGGAGCTAGATATGTTTATATAATACCAAATGTGAGATAAAGGGGATTTCCAAGGTTGCCTATCTTCAAAAAGCGTTTAAAGTTTAAGTAGCAGTTTCACTTTTGCTTAATATAGTATTTGAAAATGTTTGTCCATACATAAAATTATGCTATTTAGTGGCTATCTTGATATGGAATATCATAGTGTGATAAGTTCAGGCAATTATTATTGTGTCACTCAATAATCGGCAACATTCATATTTTGACTATTTTATAATTCTATTTCGATGCGTTTTGCTTGGAAAATTAAAACATAGATAAAATATACTAATTATAATATCTCATTAATATTCATGCATATGCTAATGAGACAATTCACATATTACATTTATCATGTAACTGGAAATTCACTAAGCTTTAATTTGATACCAATTTTGGTGTTTTATGTCCATCAGAAGTGAAGATATGACCAATTTACTATTTATACCCTCTTTTAAAGTGGAGGTCTTTTGGCATTATGACGGCCATCTTGAAAATGGCTATTTAGCTGCCATCTTTTTATGATGCTTAATAGTATGACAAGGTCAAAGCAATAACAATGTATTATATATCTCTTTCTATAAACTGCAACATTCAAATTTTGATTTTTTTCTTTATTTTTATCGATTTTTTTGCTTTAAATTCATTGATGGGAACATATCTCATTAATATTCATAATATGCAAATGAGATCATTTGCATATTGGATTAATCATACGACTAGAAATTATGTAAGCTTTAATTTGATACCAATTTTGTTATTCTATGTCCACCAGAAGCGAAGATATGACCGATTTACTGAGTATACCCCATTCCAAAGTGGCGGCCATTTTGGATTTCGGCGGCCATCTTGAAAATGGCGGAAATTGACGTGGCCAGAAATTGTTTTGAAATCTGTAAGATCTGAAGAATATATGGTGCAAATTTCATGCTTGTATCTTCATTTGAAATATTTTCACAGTAAATCCCATTAAGCCGCTCCACTAAATCAGTATTATTTTCATGTATACCTGTTATATCTGTGTATAGTGGACGAGAATTGACCTGGCAGAGCATTCCATTCGATTAGCATGGGCTGCTCTGCCAGGTCATTTATCGTGAGGTATACTATGATACAAGTCTTTTTGAAGAATGTTACGCTGTATGCGAAATACGGACACATTTTTAGTAAAGGTCAGTGTCAGGTCAAATGACAACCGTAATACATGTACTAGAAATCTGCATACCTCTGTAACATTCAAATCACTACTACAACTACGGGTTAATTAAGCCATAGTTACGATTTTTTTTTGGCCAAAAGATTGTGAGATAATCACGGTGGAGATTGTGCATCATGGATGGATAACAACTACGGACAAAGATAATCTCATCTGCATTGTTTCTTTTATTTCTGCGTTACTTTTCAAAAGGTTTTTCTTGCATGTACCCCGCCTAATAAGATGTTACAGACGACAATTGAATGTAATGTTTACATTTCTGGTCTCTCTGGGCAGAAAACATTGTGGGAAATAAAGAAATTGCTTGTCACAAGCAATTTCTTCATTTCCCGCAATATTTTACATAGCTTAAAATACATCAAATAGACTTGACAACTTACGCCTTTGGCTTCAACATAACAAAATTCCTGGCTACGCCCCTGCTCTCAGCTGCACTCTTTTCCCTTTCCAAAACCTTGCTATGCCCCGTAAACGTAGTTTAGTCTGATGTCTATGTTGTCTTGCAAACATTTCAATTCCAGAGTCATTAAGTCAAACCTTTTCAAAAACGACAAACATAAACTATTCCTATTCAAATGCTGCTGCAAATGACAAATTTGAAGTAGAAAAAGATATTATTTGGGCGAAATAGTTGTGCATAAAATATTTAGACAAGAGGAAAGAATGTTGACAATCAGCCTTTTCTTCTTTTGTCTCACTATTTCTCCAAGTATGTTCTAATACGGACGATAAAGTTTAAAACAAACACTTGTTTGGGTTTCGGTTAGAACTGTAGTAACAACACCTTATTTCAGCTACAGTTACGACGTTTTATAACTTTATCAACAGTTCATGATTTCCGATTTACGAGATGAGTATCCATTGATTTTTATCATAAAATATTGTATGAAAAGGATGTAAAATTAAGTTGACTAGTTTCCGTCCTGGTCTAATCCCGGATGATCATTTTATCGAACCAGATCAGCCACATTTCGAGGTTGGACATTATCGCACAAAGACATGATGTTGGCGAAAATCAGTATTCTGGCTGTCTTCGCCTTTGCTGCATCGGGATATGGCCATGGTAAATACTAGTTATTATATAATAATAAGTTAATTTAGGAATAATTACATTTAACGTTGGCATTATTTCGAAATATGTCAGAATATCTTTATATATATATATTTTTTTGTTATTAAAGCAACTAAATCTACAAAAACAGAACATGAATTATATTGTTAAAGTATTTTTTCTGTAGAAACAATTGATATAACGTCATTCTTTTAATTCCATGTTACAGGATAATTCTATTTAATTTTTGCCACACGAATTAAGAAAACAAATCGGCTTTATACTAGTCCATTAATAAATTTATCTAAAAACTTTTTTGCAAAAGAAAATCTTAAGTGGTTGCGTGCAGTATAGCGAAGAAGAAATTTGAATTAAATGAGGAAATGCTAGTTACGTGCAATTTCTTTTATTCTCCCAATGTTTTCTAAAAAAATGCAGTTCTGCTTTGGACCTCACAACAAGGTCTTGTTTGGGAGTGGGTTGATTAAGAGGCTGAAAAGTTGAGATTAACAAACCAAATTTCTGATGTTCTTCCAAAACATGGTAAAAACAGATTAAAACAAGCTAGTTACGACGTTTTGTAGAAACGCAACTAATTTGTTCTTATTATCCCCCGCCGAAAAAATTTTTCGGGGGGGATATTGTTTTTGCCATGTCCGTCCGTCCGTCCTTCCGTCCTTCCGTCCGTCCGTCCGTCCGTCCGTCCGTCCGACATTCGTTTCCGCGCTATTTCTTGGAAACTATAGACCGGATTTTGATGAAACTTGGCACACAGCTTCACTACAAAGAGGACATGCGCATATCGTCGGGGTTACCCGGTTCGACCATTGAATTTAGAGTTACTGCCCCTGACTGTTTAAGCCATATACATACAGAGTGATATTCGTTTCCGCGCTATTTCTTGAAAACTGTAGACCGGATTTCGATGAAACTTGGCACACAGCTTCACTACAAAGTGGACATGTGCATATCGTCGGGGTTACCCGGTTCGACCGCCGAATTTAGAGTTACTGCCCCTGACTGTTTTAGCCATATACATACAGTGATATTCGTTTCCGCGCTATTTCTTGAAAACTATAGACCGGATTTCGATGAAACTTGGCACACAGCTTTACTACAAAGTGGACATGCGCATATTGTCGGGGTTACCCGGTTCGACCGCCGAATTGAGAGTTACTGCCCCTGACTGTTTTAGCCATATACATACAGTGATATTCGTTTCCGCGCTATTTCTTGGAAACTTTAGACCGGATTTCGATGAAACTTGGCACACAGCTTTACTACAATGAGGACATGCGCATATCGTCGGAGTTACCCGGTTTGACCGTCGAATTCAGAGTTACTGCCCCTGACTGTTTAAGCCATATACATACAGAGTGATATTCGTTTCCGCGCTATTTCTTGAAAACTGTAGACCGGATTTCGATGAAACTTGGCACACAGCTTTACTACAAAGTGGACATGCGCATATCGTCAGGGTTACCCGGTTCCACCGCCGAATTTAGAGTTACTGCCCCTGACTGTTTTAGCCATATACATGCAGAGTGATATTAGTTTCCGCGCTATTTCTTGAAAACTGTAGACCGGATTTAGATGAAACTTGGCACACAGCTTCACTACAAAGTGGACATGCGCATATCGTCAGGGTTACCCGGTTCCACCGCCGAATTTAGAGTTACTGCCCCTGACTGTTTTAGCCATATACATACAGAGTGATATTAGTTTCCGCGCTATTTCTTGAAAACTGTAGACCGGATTTCGATGAAACTTGGCACACAGCTTCACTACAAAGAGGACATGCGCATATCGTCGGGGTTACCCGGTTCGACCATTGAATTTAGAGTTACTGCCCCTGACTGTTTAAGCCATATACATACAGAGTGATATTCGTTTCCGCGCTATTTCTTGAAAACTGTAGACCGGATTTCGATGAAACTTGGCACACAGCTTCACTACAAAGTGGACATGTGCATATCGTCGGGGTTACCCGGTTCGACCGCCGAATTTAGAGTTACTGCCCCTGACTGTTTTAGCCATATACATACAGTGATATTCGTTTCCGCGCTATTTCTTGAAAACTATAGACCGGATTTCGATGAAACTTGGCACACACCTTTACTACAAAGTGGACATGCGCATATTGTCGGGGTTACCCGGTTCGACCGCCGAATTGAGAGTTACTGCCCCTGACTGTTTTAGCCATATACATACAGTGATATTCGTTTCCGCGCTATTTCTTGGAAACTTTAGACCGGATTTCGATGAAACTTGGCACACAGCTTTACTACAATGAGGACATGCGCATATCGTCGGAGTTACCCGGTTTGACCGTCGAATTCAGAGTTACTGCCCCTGACTGTTTAAGCCATATACATACAGAGTGATATTCGTTTCCGCGCTATTTCTTGAAAACTGTAGACCGGATTTCGATGAAACTTGGCACACAGCTTCACTACAAAGTGGACATGCGCATATCGTCAGGGTTACCCGGTTCCACCGCCGAATTTAGAGTTACTGCCCCTGACTGTTTTAGCCACATACATGCAGAGTGATATTAGTTTCCGCGCTATTTCTTGAAAACTGTAGACCGGATTTAGATGAAACTTGGCACACAGCTTCACTACAAAGTGGACATGCGCATATCGTCAGGGTTACCCGGTTCCACCGCCGAATTTAGAGTTACTGCCCCTGACTGTTTTAGCCATATACATACAGAGTGATATTCGTTTCCGCGCTATTTCTTGAAAACTGTAGACCGGATTTCGATGAAACTTGGCACACAGATTCACTACAAAGTGGACATGCGCATATCGTCGGGGTTACCCGGTTCCACCGCCGAATTTAGAGTTACTGCCCCTGACTGTTTAAGCCATATACATACAGAGTGATATTCGTTTCCGCGCTATTTCTTGAAAACTATAGATCGGTTTTCAATGAAACTTGGCACACAGCTTTACTACAATGAGGACATGCGCACATCGTCGGGGTTACCCGGTTCGACCGCCGAATTTAGAGTTACTGCCCCTGACTGTTTTAGCCATATACATACAGAGTGATATTCGTTTCCGCGCTATTTCTTGAAAACTATAGACCGGATTTCAATGAAACTTGGCACACAGCTTTACTACAATAAGGACATGCGCATATCGTCGGGGTTACCGGATTCGACTGTCGAATTCAGAGTTTCTGCCCCTGACTTTTTAAGCCATATACATACAGAGTGATATTCGTTTCCGCGCTATTTCTTGAAAACTATAGACCGGATTTTAATGAAACTTGGCACACAGCTTTACTACAATGAGCATGCGCATATCGTCGGGGTTACCCGGTTCGACCGCCGAATTTAGAGTTACTGCCCCTGACTGTTTTAGCCATATACATACAGAGTGATATTCGTTCTGTTGAAGCCATATACATACAGAGTGATATTCGTTCTGTTGAAGCCATATCGAGGGCCCAGTGCAAAACTATTGTAACTACCTATTTTTGAGAAATTCACTTTTTTGCTTTTTCTGAATCTTAAGGAAGGAATACATCATATGTTCTAATATCGAGTTTCAATTCTGTATAATTAAAAATATATTTAGAATTTTAAAAATATTGTATCTCAATTGAAAGAAATTTGTTAGTGCAAAACTATTGTAACTCAACTGTTTTCAACTTTATTTCCACTCCAGCATCTACAATTATTGACCAATCGAGACAAAACTTGGATATAATGTTGGGGACCATAAGATCTGGAATGAGTTTGATTTTCAGTCTGATCCAAACAAGAAGTCATGAGTTATGTGCCCTTTAATTTGACAAATGGCCGCTTTTGACTGTTTTTGACTTTATTTACGCTCTAGTTTCTACAATTATTAACCAATCAAGACAAAACTTGTAAACAATGTTGGTGACTATAAAATCACAGATGAAATTGATTTTCAGTCCGATCAAAACTAGAAGTCATGAGTTATGTGCCCTTGAATTTGACAAATGGCCATAGTTGACTGTTTTTTTACTTTGTTTGCACTCTAAATATCTACAATTGTAGACCAAACAAAACAAAATTCTTTACAATGTTGGTGACTATAAGATATCAGACAAAATTGATTTTCAGCTCAATGCGAAGTCTTGAGTTATGTGCCCTTGAATTTGACAAATTTGCTGTTTTCGACTTTATTTTCACTCTAATCATCATAAATAATAACCCATCAAGTTGAAAATTGGACATGCTATTGATTACCACATGATCCTGGATTAGTTTGATATTCAGCATAATAGAACAAGAAATTGCTGAGTAATATGCCCTTGAATTTGACAAGTTGCCATTTGTTTCTTTTCACTCAATCAACCAGATAATATATTGAAAAAATCAAGACAAAACTTGGACACAATGTTGAAGAGTACAAGATCTTGAATGAATCTGAATTTCAGTGTAATTGGACAAAAACTCGCTGCCCTTAAAATTGACACATTTACCGTTTTTAACTTTGTTTTTTCTATGATAAACACAAATAGTGACCAATCAAGACAAAACTTGGAAACAGTGTTGGTGAGTGGTGATCATAAGTTTGTTTCAGTCTTAATGTCACAAATATCAATTGATCCAAAACTGAGACTTATATCATCTTAGTTCAGGACCATGATAGTGCTCTTGTATAATAAAATGGTACATGTACAATGTCAAGTTTGTCAGCCTACATATCATCAGTTTGCAGCTTTTGTTTTCAAATTAAGCCAATGTTACTTATCAACTTGTCAATGACAAAGCTTTTTTTTTAAAATATTTGAAGCTGTTCCATCAATTGTCCCTGGATAAACAGCTTTATTGCTTTAAAGTTTTCAGTCATTAAGATTATATCAGCATTCCGTTAAAATGGGATAAAAGTTGAAAAGGGAATCAAAGTAGAATCTACATGTATATCATATTGTTATCAGTAATACCGTTTGAAAATCAAAAACAAAGTAGACATTAATTAAGTACAGTATTGTAAGATGTCGCTATGCAAGCACAAAATCTTTGTTATTATGTTCGGTAAACTCATAGTTTCATAATTTGCTTTTCTAGATCAGACTTATTCTAACAATTTTAACGGCAGGTACCCAGGTACCCGCACAAATGGATAATTCATGAATTTAGATTATAGCTGAATCCATTTTTAGTAAAGGAGCAATTCACATCCGCCGAGTCAACTCGCGCGCATGTTCCCATTGGTGGATTTGGGAAATGAGTCCCCCTATCTATGTGATCCTTGGCAATACATTGTGCACTTACTTTGTCATTCCTTAAGCTATTGACTGTCTAGATATATTAAATTATTATTGAAAAAATTAAGTCAAAATTAACCATCAAGTAATGGGTAATAAATCTGCATCCGTGTGGTAGCACTCATGTACTCATTTCAGCCCTAGTCTGCATTCAAAAGATCAAATTAAATAGAGGAAAATGTAAGTATTTTCTGGGAAGTTATTTAATTAAGTTGTAGGTTAAATGTTTATAAGGGTGTATACAGGATAATATTCAGAAATGTTGGTTTTTGATTAATAAAAAAAAAAAGAAGAACCAGGGAACATGCCATGTTAGAACTTTGCATGTTACATACTTTTGGAGAATATGGCAATCTTATGTTTTCATGTGTTTTGCAATTTTACTGACTGCATGACAGATGGATTAAAACAAAACAATATAACCAAACTCTTTAGATAATTATATGCAGGCATGAAAATTTACGTAATTTGAAAGCATTTTTTGTATCTAACATCAGTCTCTGTAATATGAGATTTAATATAAGCCTTAGATGTGAAAGCATGTTGGGACAATTGAACTTTCCATTCATATTTTTTTTTACTTGAAAATGACCTTGAATTTAATGAAATATGTCCTTGACTTTGAATCAAAAGATGCACATCAATAACAAAAGCAGACATAGGCAGGTTATGCTCCCCAAATAAATGTTTGTCACAAAAAAAATCACTTGACCTGTAAAATCAGAATAAAGCCTCTCTTACAACCGGTCGTACTTGCTCCAGCGTGCGGTCTGTGTTTAAAACGTATGTGTAGTCGTGTGATGCATGCACATGCAACATACTATTTTGGTTGACGCAACCACGACGTAGACTGCACGGAACAAAGAATTGACTGGACAATTCTTCACTACGACCATTCTGCCTCTTTTAGAACGCCAGGAGTACGCAAGACAGAAGTGCTCAGCACATACGACAGACGTGCGTGTGACGCAGGGAACATTATACTGAAATTCCAGAAAATTCACAAAGAATGCGTACTTTTCTGGAAAAAGATTAATATTTTTGACCTGCTTTGAATGTAGAATAATATGAGGTGCTCTTACAACCCGTCATGCGTCTTCATAAATCGTGCGATTTTGCAGAGTTTTAAAATGTACGATTTATAAGAACGCACAACCGGTTGTAAGAGAGGCTTAACACTCGTTCTCAGAATAGGACGTCGATTCCAATTTGCAAATTGAGAAAAAATGAACTTCTTCAAAACCGTTGTTTTTCTTTTTAATTCCGTAGAACAAACATTTATGAATAATAATGCGAAATATCAGAACTCAAATACAGTGATTTTCATTTTTTTCAATACTATTTCTCAACTCTGGTATAAATGAAGTGTAATCTGCGTTATGAATAAATAATTGACAATATTTTACGGATTATTTTACATTTTACTGTAAGAAATGATTTTATCATATTTCTTGATATTCTAACTGAAAGGGTTTGTTATTTTTTATTCTGAATTCCCATTCTCAGTCTTTAAATAGTCATTTTGATAGATCTGTCGACGGTGAAAATACACATTTTTTCAAAACTAAAAATAAAAGAAGATAAAAAATATAAAGTTGTCGATCTACAACTGTAATCTTGTAATAAATGTAATTTACTATTCAAACAGATTTGAAAAGTATCTATTATTTGTGATTGTTTGCGAAAGTTTACTCTCAAAATTGTCTGTCCTCTTCATAACGTAGATTAAATCACGACATAGAGTAGATTACACCAAATTACAAATGCCTTATTTGAGCTTAACAAACCGTAGGGTGCCAAGGAAAAGACTATAAATATGCTATAAATATTTGGGAAGACGTTTTCAGACATTTATGAATGTAAAATTGTCTAAGGGACACTATATTTACCGTAGACAGTAACAAGAACAGTAACAACTGTAAAATTATAGACTGAAATTGTCCACGCTATTGTTTTTACTTTCAGGATTCTTTTCTGAATATCAAAACCTTTTATTAAATAGGTATAATGATTTTTGAAAAAAAGTTCCTTGTAAATTTTCGAAACAATCTTAGATGTGCACAAGCGAAAAGAAAGGGTATCATACACAAAGAATAAGACCCCTTTCCCCCGAAGTCCTGGTTCTGATTACCCTCTAGAATGGAAAGCAAGAAATAGATAACGGAAAAGAAAATGCCAATAGTCAGCATTTTCGCCTTTTCCTGAAAAGTTTCTATGTTATGAAAAACACACTGTCTGTTTTGAGTAACATTTGTTTCACCTTAAAATTTGGGTTTAGATTTAGACCAGTCTAAAATTTCCCTTTATTGTCCATATTTAGAATGCGTATGTTATATGATTTAATATTATTTTGATGAATATAATAATTATAAAGGCTCTGTGATGCAAAAGTCAAATTTGCGCGGATCTTTATCTTTGTAATTAATATTTGTTTTCAAAATATCAAAAAATGAAAGAAAGAAACGAACGCATCCATATCAATGTACACATTGAGGCAGAACATTTAAGTGTCTAAAAATTTATTTTGTAAATGCACTCTTCAAGAATAGTGTATCTGCAACAGCATTGACACATGACACATTGTGGAATGATTCTGCGTACAATGACATCAAACTTAACCAACAGCTGGTCAACAGGGATAATTTCTCAAACAGCAAACACTCAGCCTTGCAATTCAAACGATTCTGTTGATGGCAAAGTGGGTGTGGATATTGAATGAATTAATGTGAAATATAGCTTAGAAAATAATTATTCAAAGAGATAAAAAAAACTGAATAGCAGCATTTTTTGTCTTTTGTATAAGTATTTTCTCAACCCGTTTCCTTCAAGGGCATTAAAACAGTGAAAAATAAGCAACAATTAATGTTACCTGTGCAATGTGACTCTTTTAAAACGTAAAATTTGATTTGTAATCTACGTTTTCTACTTTGGTAATCTACGTTAAGATATCGAGTTTAATTACTTTGATTCCACGGGGAAAATCCATATGTAAGCAAGTAGATTTAGAAATTCGGCATCTAAAGCCCGTGATAACATAGGTTAATATGCTATGATATCTTAAAGATATACTGGTAGACGTTTAGAGCAGACATATATCCATTTTTGAAAGCTACGTTATCGCCTTTTTGCACAACTGGTCAATTCAATCTTTTGAGTGAAATTACAATTAAAACATGTCAGACAATTATTGTGCTTTTAAATTTGAAAACAATCCACATTTCTTTAAGGGTTACATTTTGGTTTCTGTAATAATGGACTATAAATATTAGAGGGTAAGTCAATAATTCTAAACACAAATTCAAAGTTTTTGTTAATAAGTTTGCTTTAATCAGGTCTGTTGTCACAATTTGGAAAACATTTTATACAGTTTTTGTATCAATATATCCTACATAGTATGAAAATTAACAAAACCGTAAAGAAATTGCGGAAATTCTTTAAAAACATGTAACTTACCTCGAATTCTGCCACCCGTCACAGACTTCTAATGACACTCCACGAGACTGACATGTTGAGCAATGAAACATGGAACATGATTTTTTCAGACTCTGTATGTATATCCTACAGTTTAACAACCAATAAATCTCTCTATCGGGATCAAAACAGCGAATTTCGTGTTTTTCACTAACGTAGCTTACATAACGTAAATTACTGCATAGGAAACTTTTCTCGATTGACAATTCGGAAAAGATATGAAAGAATGATTTATTACCCCTATTTCCTCCTAAAGTTCAATCCTACTTCCTACAATATTGTTTATTTTTCTATTTCTTCTAGTATTGGGAAAATGTCACTAACGTAAATTACAAGCTTAAAACAACGGTCGTACCTTGGTTGCATTATTGCGTTTTTAAACAAAACAAGGAACACATGCGTGTCTATATTGCAATCTGATTATTCAAATGCTTGTTTAAGATGTTAATTTAGTTGATAATCATTGTTTTAAAGGAGTTCTTTAATTATTTATCATTTTTTAAAATGATGCTTAACGTAGATTACCTAAATTCGGGGACAAAATATTATTGCTGATATTTTTTTCTTTTTACCTCCATTAGTGAAATATTGCTTATTTTTACGTTGGCACATAGCCATTTATCAGTTTCGAAAATATCTTTTTTGTATTGCGTTTTGCCAACTTGCCCATAAAAGCTTCAAATCAACAACGAACAGCGCGGGGACAGGCGTAAAATCGACCCCTTGGTATAAACATGGATTGCCAAAATCCATACAGTTGTATACTATGATGGGTTTTACCCATTTTTTATTTGTACTATAAATGATATTGAAGGTATGCAAACTTATTTAGAACTATTGATGATTTTCTATTTTTTATAAATATTTTTATAGCGAAGACAGCCTTTTTCAGAAATCGACGTCCTATTCTGAGAACGAGTGTTAAGCTATTGTACATTTAAAATCCCCTTTCCCATGACACATTTTTTGTACACATATTGTTGTGTGTGGCGTATATAGTCTGGTGCATTATAGCTGACAATAAATGACCTAGCTATTAGCTAGAGATGTTCTGCCATGTCATTTATCGTGAGCTATACTCAAGTATAGAAGTTTATTAAATCCTAATTATTAAATTAAAGAAATAGAAGAAAATTTAAATTCTACATTCAAATTGAGAATCAGAGAGAAGGGGTTCTTGTCAGTATCCAGGAATTTTATATTGAAGTTTCATCCAATTTGGTCTAAGGGTTGTGGAGAATTTGCTTCTGACTGTAGACTGACAGAAATAGATGCAAAACTTTCATACATTGAGTCCCCTTTTACCATGAAAAGTTTTTTGTTCATAGATTAACACAATGTATGGTCTAAAACATCTAATTTGTCACTTAAGTACAAATTTTCATTGACTTCAGATCACTCTAGATGAAAGTAATTAGAGAAAAATTAATTTCTACATAAAGGCCCCTTTTTGCATGACACAGTCTTAATTGAGAAATGGAAATAAAGGCTTTCTTGGAAATATTTCAGGTAGTTCATATATGACGTTTCATCAAATTCGGTCAAAGGGTTGCTGAGATCTAGTTGCAGAAGGATGGACAAATGGACTGAAGAATGTATGAACAGACGGACAGACAACACCAACAGACAGAGTGGCGACTCTTTGCTCCCTCGAAATTTTTTCAGGGAGCATAAAAACTACCTGTATATAAATTAGAGTTTTATAACTTAAGTACTTTCAAAGATTTACAAAGAGACAGCATTTTCTTAAGTTTTCATGATTTAGTCCACAGACAGACAGATAGATGAACAGACATACAGACAACAATCTTTTCTTCATCTTTTTATGCCTCATATAATAAGGTGGTGAAATAGTCATATTTCATTAGTTTTGCACTTATTTATTTACAGCAAATAGCTAAAATCAAATGTCACAATAGTTTTGCACCAACATTTTGTGCATATAATTGATGAATTTTGGTGCAAAACTATTGTAAGTCAAAAATGTTCAACAAAAGCAAATTTTCAAAAGTTTTGTTGAAATAAATAAATTGATTGAAATTCTTATGTTCCAATACACTTCATGTAGAAATTTTGAGCAATTACGTTAAATTTCAAAAAAGTTATTAAGTTTTTTCCCTCTCCTGTAAAATTTTACAAAATGTAGTTACAATAGTTTTGCACTAACCCCTCGATATACATACAGAGTTATATTCGTTTCCGCGCTACTTTATTGACAATGAAAATATGTTCGGCGGGGGATATCAATTCAACGAATTTGCTTGTTCATGACTGCTTTGAAGTTTTCCAGTACCTGGAAAAAATGGTATGTCATAATAATGAGACAATCATGGATCCAGATCAGATCAAGGTTATACAGCCTTATCAGGATCTATACTTATCTCTTACATTAGCGACTGCTCATGAAAAAGCTGTCAGAGAACAGTAAGGATCTTTATCAGACTGTGCGCATGCACAGGCTGATCTGGATCCATGCTTTTCTCAAACGCAATGAGACACCTGTCTCCAGATCCATACAGAAATATCAAATTTTCTTTTTATTTTCAACAAATCAAGGAATTCCGAAGTTCACAAATACTGGCCTTGCTGATCAATGTCGATTCATCTTATCAACGATTAAAGACCAAGTGGTAAGTCTTGTTCTTTAACCATTTCCCAAACAAGAAAAAATGGACTGTTCCAATCCGAAAACAAATATAGCACAGGAAATAATGAGACAAAAGTGGAAAACATTGCATAAATAGATATTTCCCCAAGCCTGTTATTTATGGGACGTCAAAATCAGAGGCCCTGTTTTATCAGCAATTTTACGACCAAGACGGACGAGATATCATAACTATGGATTTGTCGTACGAGCGTTAATAATACGAGCCTCGTGTCGTTTTGAGAAATAGATAACATTAGCCAAAACGACTACAAATTGCAAGGGCTTTTTTTCGATTAAAACGCTATCGCGAATGATTTCGATTTGGAAACATATTTATTGTTAAAGGCAGAATAACACTTAACATCTTGCAAATTTTCCGAGAACTTCGTACAAAAAAATAAATATGTATTATTAAAATATGGTCTTTAAATTGCATATATGCCAAATCTTAGCTTTCTACCTTGTGTATTGGCTTAGATGTCGACGGATTTAAAACCCCATGATTTGTTGTCCCGGGGATAATATTTACAATAATGGAACATATGGGGTTTTAAATCCGTCGACATCCTAGCCAATACACAAGTTAGAAAGCTACGATTTGGCATAGATACAATTTAAAGGCCATATTTTCATAATACATATTTATTTTGTACGAAGTTCTCGGAAAATTTGCATGATTTTAAGTGCCATTCCCCCTTTAAAAAGCGCAAAAATATTGAGGCAAACAGGACATTTTTTGCATTTATTGATCTACAATGTTCTCACACGCATTTTACAAATACAAATGTCAAAACTAAATCTTGTTGTGGTTAAACCTTTTTGTCATTTAGTTGTTGATTGGAACAAAATGAGAAGAAAACATGTGTTCAATGAATCGTTGCTTTTCATCGATAAAGAAAAGAACAGCGACGATATCATAGCCTATTTAGGTCGGATCTTGATTTTTTGAAACTGAGCGACGTAAAAACCCGCTAAATCTATTTTTAGCAATCCGTCCCGGCTGACCAACTTTCGTCTACGGTTTGTGACCTTGATGACCTTGAGTTGAAAGGTCAATGTCACGAGCTATTTAACGAGAACGGGGAGGAGTTACAGTCCTTTATTAACAGTGTAGACATTGGTGATATCTGCGACTACATCGTGACCAACCTGAAAGAGCAAGGGCTTTTAGATGATAGTCTGTACTACCAACCGGCACGGAGTGGGACTGATACGGGTAAAACGTACTCTCTTTTTAACCGTCTTCCAAAATGACAAAGTTTTAGGGTGATCAAAAACGCTGCTACAGAAGACATTATAGAGAATCTAGTTGGAATTTTGAAGAAAATACTCCAGACGTGAAAATTGTAATTCTGCTTTAGGGACAAAAATAATTAATGACAAGGAAAAAAATGAGTACTTTTAAGTTCTTTGGAATTCTTATTTGTTATGTTTAATCGAATCGATTTGATAATTATTCGTTTTTGTTGTTTATTTCCCAGATGAGGTTGGTAACTACATTTGTGCCATCTGTACAAGGTTTATGTCCTTCATCCACGGGTTCCTGAGTGGGAGGCGACATCAGGTAATTAATGTGACTTTAATGTTTTACCAAACAAGACTTTATTTTGAAAAAAGGTTTGGGAAACAGTGAGAGAAAAAGAAGATTTTTTTTAATATCAATGTTATAGTCCGGTAGCCAAATGGCGATTTTTCACCGAACCTTGTTTTGCGATATAAAGAAATATTTTGCTTATCTGACTAGAGGGGACCTTCTGAATGAGGTATATGTTTGGTGGCGCATTACCCATTGAACATTTCGAAATATTCAAGAAGCCGCCAAACATCGCCGACAAAATCACTAGATGTTATATAATAATTATACCTTTTTACAAACAATAGAAACGGGATTGAACTAATAGGGAACGATATTATTCTGTAAAACGTGACGTAAATTCGGACAAACAATAATAGTTCGTAGGTATTGTATTCTCGTAACTACGGCTTGGTTCAAGCCGTAGTTACGAGATTTCATAACAACACCGACTGTCTATCAAAACATAATAGTAAACACAGTGTATTTTAGCACAAAATTTATTTCTATTTAGAGCAATTTCTCATTTTTCCTGAATATGTACATGTACTATGCACCTGTAACACTAGACCGGTACATGTATATGTATCTATCATACCTTGCATGTGAGATCACCGTGGGTTCAGACCGGACTGCCTCAATTTGTATGACTAGGACCATTATCTGTTTTTATCCAATTGGCTTTTGCTTGAGCATTTGGGCTGTTGTATACATGTTTACTGTTGCTCATTTCTTCTATTGTTGGTGATTTTCCGTTATGTTCCTGATATTGTTTGCATTTCCTTTCATTTTTTCAAAACAGACATGCTTTTTTTCGACTTAAGGGTACCATATTTAACCTTTTTCCAGGCGTTCGCCCTCAACATCCTCAGAGGTGTGTGTCATTTTGTCCCAGTGTTCAAGACAGAGTGTAACCTACTGATCAACATGTATGGACGTCTGATCTTGAACCTTGCTGTCAGATATCTCAGTCCGAGACTCTGTTATATGTTCCATCTGTGCCCGAAACATCAGCCTGGTGAGTGGTATTTTATTTTGATCTATAATGTTTTAACACTTGATAAAACACTCTAATGCCGAAATATTGAATAAGAATGTTGAAATCGAGGGTTTATTATATGAGCCGATATTTTATTTCGTGGAAATCGCTGTCCTGGCTCATTTTCTCAGAAATGGCTTTTCATAAACATGCCATTTTAGGTACATCGTGTAACGACCATCACTACCAACAATAGAGACAGTTTATTTGGCCTGGCAGTTGGAATGTTTCTGAAAATATTGCACTTTTGTACCGGAAAATGACCATTTTCTCTTGTCCCTGGAAAAAATTATCAATTTCCAACATGATTTTCGATATAAAATAATCGGTAAAGATCGGATTTTTCTTCATTTCATTAATGTTTTATATCTCACATTATGAATAGAGTCAGACCTTTTTGAGAAAATATGAATACGACGAAGATTTTTGGCCATATGTGTCTGTCCCTGGATTTTTTATACGAAATGTCCTCGCAATAACTTACATGTGCGTAATCAAGGTCTTTTTGGTTAGATTTCCTTTAAATACAACCCAAACGGAGGTGTAAACACTCATCAAAGCCATGTGTTTAAATGAAGACAAAGCAATACTTGGTTTCGAAGTTGCGAGGCAAATTAGGTAGGCTGTTGGCTGCGTAGACTTATTTTTTCGTTTTCTATGCAACGCGATCAACCACACTATATTGCTCGGACCTTAAAATCGTATAGCTTGACTTATTCAGATATAGAATCATGTCGTTTACAACATGCAACGTATTTTCTCCCTAGTTATTCTTGTGTGTTATTTGGAGCGAAAGGTCACGGAATTCCTCGCGATAACTGTCCTCGCAATAACGACAGTTTTGTTACTGGGAGTACGAAAATCGTTACCGCAAAGACATAATAAGTTTTCTTATGTAATATGGACTTTTTGCCAAAGAGAAAAAGGTCTTGATGCATAATTGTCTCAAACTATAATAGGAAAGCGAAGTATTTCAGCTGGAAAATTATTATTACTGTTGCCAAACATGTGCACCGATCAGTTGTTACGGAGAGGACTTGGAATCGTTATTGCAAGGACTCCTTACACAATTTTGGATTCTTGGTACCATAAATGAATGAATTTTATCACTTGTCTGATGGAGATATTTTGCCAATCACCTTGGAATGTTGTATGAAGGATATATTTCTAGATTAATTGACAAAATTAATACTAAATGATCGTTCTGAAATGACATTTCCTCAATATCGGAGAGACATTATACACTATTTCTTTTTAAGGTATGAATCAGTATATGTATTTGTTCAAAAATATGAATTAAATGGTAAATGGTTCCATGGGTTTTGAAGATGTTACTTAGTCATGTTTTGAAAGTGGTCATGGCAAAGTAGTTCCTGATGCTATAGAGGTGCCGTGGAAAGACAAATAGATTTTTTTTAATTTTCAAGGCAATTCACATGTATTGATTCGAATCGTGCATGTAATCTTGCAATCACAACATTTCATCCCGAAAAAAAAGATGGAATTTTTTTGTCAAATATTATCTTATCTAGGTAAACAAGAAGTTAACAATAAAACTTTTTCAAATTACTTTATTTCTTTTTGTTTTGTTTTCTTTTTTTTTTTGGACAATCAGTTTTAGGACACTCAACGTCTTACAACCGTGTATCTAAATTATTATGTGAGCTCTCTTCCAAAAAAAAAAGAAATAACAACAACAACAAATCAGCTGCGTATATTGCTAAAAGGATCGATCAATCAGTATGCGAAGACTGTACAGTCAGACTATGGTCGAGATATTTCCCTCCTAAACGATTTACTATACCTTGAATGTTTTTTACTTGAATGTTCATATGTTAATATTTTCCCAATGAGTTATTTTATGGTTTGACGAGAAGGTTTAAGACATTCCATATCTTTTTTTTTTATTTTTTTCGTCATATTTGTAATTGCTTAGCTTTCTTCTGGTCTTCTCATTTTTTTCACAAAGAAGACTTGGT
Source organism: Fragum sueziense (assembly GCA_963680895.1). NCBI lineage: Eukaryota > Metazoa > Mollusca > Bivalvia > Cardiida > Cardiidae > Fragum > Fragum sueziense. The sequence goes on from OY804592.1 coordinate 8,592,412, forward strand.
TTTTACTTTCTAATTTACAAACACTAAGGTAAGAGAAGTAAATGCTGATTACCAGCTCTGACTCCGTTTCCCTTGATATCCATTCCACTATATTGTACACACAAGTAAGATTTTCATAAACTTCATTTTTGTAGTCTTCAACAGCTTTCTAGTTGTATAATTTTTATGCTAAGTATTCACTGTCGATCAAATCAACTGGGCCAAGCCAAATCAAGCGATCGAGTACAGATCGAACTCGATCGCCATTTGTGATCGGAAATGGTCGTGGTAATCGAGCTTTATCCGCACCACTTTGTCATCTTTCTGTATTTGTTTAAAAATTAAAAAAAATAATTGTGTAAGATTGGGTAGAATGTTGATCGAAAAGCGATCGTGTATTGATCGGATAGGCGATCGACCAGATCAGGAATCAATCAAATCTGGAGATAGAGTGTGATCGGATTAACATCTTTATAACGATAACATGGCCTTTTACTTAAATGGCTCCCAACCACATCTCGATCAACTCGATATGTGCTTCATCTATTCATTCGATCAAATAGACGGTAGAGGTCGGGTTGATCGAGTAGAGATCGAGAAAAGTATTTAAGTCGGGAATAATGGGCGAATTTGAGCAGTCAGTGTGATCGATTTGACTTGATTAGCAGTTGCAACATATCATAAAATTTAACGTTTTTGAAAGGGTTTAAAGGGACATTTCATTCCAATTTCAATTTTTTAAAGTATGTCTTGATGCCACGATTGGTTATTCTAACGAGTATAAATACTATTAGTTTTTTGAAGTTGTTGCCGATAAGCGAGAAACACGCATTTAAAGTTGAGACATAATCGATAAATTGCATATAATTCCGAACTGTTGTCCAAAACAATTTGTTCAATTTTAACACAAAAATATAAATTTCTCGTAAACGGCGCAATATTTTGGCTTGAAATTTTCAGAATTTTCATAAGAAAATATGCTCTTTCAGATGAAAATAAAAGTAAAATTTATGAAAAAAAATTCTGAAATGTCACTTTAACAAAATGACTTTTACATTTAAATGTATATTTTTTTACAATTGCATTGATTTTAATATTAAATGACCATATATAGGTCAATAAAATGTAAGAAATGGAAAAATATTTAAATATAAGTTCTCGCAGTAATGGTAAATGTCATTCCAATAACAAAGACTGCAGCATAATTCAATAAAAAAATATGTGTTTTGATGGTAAAATTGGTATGGTTTTGAACCTAATTATTTGAAGTTTGAATAAAATAGTGAAATTAGATTCTTTCTGTTTATTTCACAAAATAGCGAATAGTGTCCTTGCAATAACTAATATGTCCTTGATGTAACGATGCACTTTCAGCAAATTATTTCACAAAAAATGTGTTTCGCTAACTTTATTGTGCCTGAAATACAAAGAGAATAACATTTTCTTGAGTCTAAAGTATATGCACATACATTTTTTCTTGGATAGAAGCTTTATTACATTTGACACAGACAAAATTCTCTATTGAATTATGAAAATACAATATAACATTTAAAAAAAGCCAAACGAATCGTTTTTGGAATTCGACTTGAACATAAGTCCTTCAGTCTGACTTCTTATTCTTAAAAAACATACTTTGAAATAATCTTAAAACTTGCAAATCGAATTTCTGAAAGAAAACGTGGTTGTTACAGCGAGGACATTTTATTGAGACCATAGATTTATGAAAGACGATCTCGAGTATTTCCATGCGCATCGGAATGTTCCTGTTAACGTTACTCATTACTTTAAATGTAGTACTTTCATCCTGAACCAAAAATTCACAGAATAAATTGGAAATAAAAATGAACATTTTTTCGTCAGATTTCCACGAAAATAAATATTGGCTCATATGTTTAAGATAGTCTGCCCCTAATAAGATTCGGGCGGCATCGGAATCTTTCGTACAACGTTGTTAACCGTCCTTACCTATCCACACCTATTTTGGCGACGACGTAAACGTTCGGCGGTCCACCGCCGAATGTTTACTACGTCGCCCGGATAATTCCGACTTCATTTAGACTAGCTCAAAGACAAACAAGGAAATCATAAAGCATCAGGCAAAATGTTTGATAACGGACTGTTTACTAATATCGAAAATCATCAGGTTCAGTACCGATAATATCCTCTCGCAATTGCTCCACGCTATAGACTATGTATTTGTGACCCGTCGCGCTAAAAGGGACCTTATCCGAACTCCAAAAATCCAAATTTTGACAAACTTGTTAGACTCAGTGCAGGTCAACCAGATACTGTATGCAAAAAATGAACATACAGTACGATCGGAAAAACATTTCTGATTTAGAAAATTACATAAAAGTGAAAAGCGTCGGCCCAATCTGGCTGCGCGGACTGCGCAGACTGACTAGGGTCGATATTTTTCACACTTCCTATAAGGTCCCTTTTAGTGTGACGGGTCACATTTGTATTTGTAGAGTAATCAGGATGTATGCCCGTTAGTAGAGGGCAACAGTTTAGACTTGTCTATTATCTAAGCTGTCACAGGCGTATTTGAGAACGTTTTAGCAGGGGGATATGCAGTATATTATTTTCCTTCAATGTTTTCTTCTCTCCTCGTCTTCAGGGACGTCAAAACCTGGCCCCGATTTCTCGATAAAACATACTCATGAGAACATGCCCAACTTCAAAGGAATACTCTCTGACAACGTTGAAGAGTATTCGATTAAAGTTCATGTGGATTTCGTGCGATTTGAGCACGGTGCTCAGATTTGAGCATGAGAACGTATTTAATCATTTTCGAGAAACCGGAGCCTGGTCTTGTTAAGAAACTGATATGACCATTTTTTTCAATATCTTAACCCAGATACGAGGTGCTTAATTACCCTGACGGCATTTTCTGTGTCATTTATTTGGCATGCAAATAAGTACTTTTCTAAATGTTTGCTTTCGAAACGCATTGCATTGGAAGAATAACAGAGGCGGAATTTGACTAACGATGGTCTCGCATCACATTATACTTTAATCAATCTGATTAACACACATTTTCTTCTTTTTTTCATAGAATTCATAAATAATATTAGTATTTCGTAACTGTAAGGGAGAGTAACATGGGTCCTAATCAGAATGTTCTTGAAAATCTCAAATGCATTTAGTGAAAGTTGGGTTTTTTTCCTGCTTATTTGTTATTGCAAATCGCTGCGTTTCTAAAACCCCTCAATTTCCGATTGTTTTAAGCTGCAGTTACGAGGATGTCGTTGAAAAGCGACGACATGCAGAATGTATTGTAGCCCGATTTGATGCATTCGAGTGTGCACTATTGTTGAAAATCGATTGTCATGAAAATTGTATCCTGATTTCAATCTCACAGTATAGATGAACACTTGTCTTGTTGTTAAATTTACACTTTTTCAAATGCCAACTATTCGAATAGCTGACTTCAAAAGCAGCCACAAAAACCAAGATTGATGACATTATGACGGCGTTTGTATACGATACAGCTAAAAAACATTGGTGCAAAATTAGAAAATGCTGATTATAAGTTTTGTCTTCTTTTGTCGCAGTGTTGCCAACGCCTTTTCTGTTCAGAACGCTAAATTCAGGGAGTGTTGGGAAAGAGCATTTATACATAATTGTTGGACGATTAATTGTCATGACAATTATATCCTGATTTCGATTAAAAAGGATGTATAAACTCTTGTCACCCCTATTGTTTAAGGGTAATGATTGTGCTTGAATTAAATAAGCATCCGCTTGTGTTCGATTGTATCGACTCATTTTAGTATCTTTCAATATTCGTTGTCAATCAAAATGTGCACATGGTTTTAAAAGGGAATGGTCTCTCTTTTTTTGAGGAGTAATATGGTGTTTGCTTGTCAATATTTTTCTGATCAAGAGCAGTTAAAAATCCACCTCATCTGGTAAATTCATGGCTTTTTCCCTCTTCTCTCCTTCAATTGGGTTTTTTTTTTCAAATCGACAGAGAGTATATCCGAAATTGTTGTTCTCGTTGTTTTTGTATCATATGATTCCCTACCATTGTCTAGGTTCATGTGAAGAGATTCGGAAATTCGAGGGTACTGCGGCAAAAAGCGGAACATACATGCTCTACAATGCAGACAGAAAGCCTTTCAGCGTGTACTGCTCATTCCAACCGAAATCCATCACGACATTCATCTCTACAGAAACAGTTGTCTCCATTAACGTATCAGCGCTGTACAATGATAACAAGCGGGTCCTGGTTCGCTATGCCAACACAAATGACGAACAATTTGAAAGCGAGCTCTCACAAATATCTGCCTATAAGAACACTCCTCTATCAATTCAATATAACCAATACAGTGGCTACAAGGCTCCACAGAACAAGCGCATGGCTCCATTTCTGTATCTAGGATTCATCCCCATTTCTCAGAGCAGTAAAGGCGCTACGCAGGGCTACAGTGTAAACGGAAAGGACCAGACCTTCAAGAATTGTGACGGGAATCCCAACAGCTATTTCACGTTCTTGTTTAACCACAAGGCCTATAAACCAGTCAAGTATGGTCCCTATGACAACGCTTTTATGCATGCTTGGGAAAAGAACGCCAAAGCAGTGTCGACCAATGAACGCATTCCATGCCAGTTCTTCTCCTTCTTTGAAATACACTTCGGTGGGTGCGGCGGCTATACAACCACGCAACAATACCCAAATATGGTTGGCGCGGCGCTTGGTCTGCGAACTGGTAACTTAGAATAGCGACGCATGCTTACTTTCAATAACCTTTTAAAATCATTGTAATAATATCTTGTCTCTTTTCTATATAACACAACTTTGAAATAGACTCGCACGTGTCGACGCAACGTTAGTAAAAACGGTATAAAATCTGGTAAAAAAGGGAGCAGTATTTTCTTTCTTTTCCTTCAGAGTATTTTAATCTAACATCATGTTGATTCGTCAAAAACAGTGTTTGTTTTTGAGGGAGGATTAAGCAAATTGGTGGCTTCGGTGTATTTGAAATGAAAGCGCTAGCACATCGTCTACATGCAAGCGATTATATAGTGTAGTTCCGACAATTTTACTAATGAATGAATTCGCATTCGTCCAGCCAAGTAATTCAATACCGTTTCCTTGCACTTGATTGTTGCGATTTTTACGTTTGTTTTCAGCTTTCAAGCATGCTATATGCAACATCAATAATAACTTGTAATGAATATTGTCAAGCATAACATTATGTTCATAGTTCATATATTTTCTGATGCACATTTTTTCTGTATCGCAATACATATATGAGCTTTGATCTGGAAATGGTTTCCTGGTAGCACAGAGAGCCATGTCTCAAGATAAGTCTGTGCCTATGTCATGTGTGACAAGGGTTCATGCTGCTCCAACATGGTTCAAGAAGAGTCTATTTGAGAACAACAGGGTTCTTGATCAGACTGCGTGTATGCCCAACGCGGGCCGATGTAGAACCATGTTTTGCTCAAAAGCCTTACCGAACCTTTTTAGGATCCTGGCTCAAATACGTGTACAATCTACATGTACTATAATAATGAAAATGCCATTAAAATTCTCAAAATTGATCAACTGTACATGTATAACTGATATATTTCTATAAAATTATCAAGTAGCATGTATGTATAGGTGTATTCTTATTAAAATGTATATCTGCCTGTTTATTATTGTTATCGTTTTTAGTTCTTCAAGATTCCTTCCTATGATATAAGTTTCCGTATTATAACCAATGTAACGAAATACAGTAAATGACCATTTCAATGCAAAAATATGCAAGTTTGTCAAAACTTTCAATTTTGATTTTTCCCGATAAAATGTAAAGGCCATGTCATAAAAAGCGTATATTGTAAACGTCAAAAACGGTTTCAAAACATACTTTGCAAATCCTAGAAGTCATTACAGACAACAAAGCATCCTTCGCAGATTTTCCCAAAAGTCATGCCAACTTATAATTTTTCTCGTGTTGTTCTTGCTGTTTGTTGTTGTTGTTGCTGCTGTTGTTGTTTCGCATTCATTTATATGGTCGCATATTTTGACCAGCTAAGCATTATTCACCTCCATTTTTAAACTTTCAGGACACTGCAGTCTTTTAAACACGTGAAGCTTTTTTCAAATCAAAATACGGATTTTGCTTTAGAGAATGTAGTATTACTGACAATATCGACCTTCGATTTTTCTAATTTCAACTGATTCGTCGGAAAATCACCAAATATAGAATTCTTTGTCTCAGTAAGACATATACTGAACAAAAATGAAAACTTTACACTTCAAGATTTCTTGTTTCTGGAAAAGTATCGAACTAAAAGGCTGAAAAATATTTTGACGTTATTTCCCAGGCTTTCAGCAATCGTTTTATTGAAATTTCATTGCCTTGTCTCCTTTAATGGCAGAGTTACGGCCCTTAATACGTTTACAGCTAGTTACATCTAACGTCAAATATGCGAATCCACAGGGAACGATTCACTATTTTTTTTTCGGAATTTGTCATGTCCGGGTTGCCAAAAAAACACAAAAAATCTTTCTTATCACTTGAAGCAAGCGCTGTAAAAAAGGTCTAATCTGTCAATTTTGTGAATTATCTCCCTTTTACATAAACAAATAGGGAATTTTGAATGTTTGATTTTCACAAATTTATCACGCTTTTCGATCGTTTTTTGTAAGCATCATACAGGCCTTACAGAGGATTTTTGACCTTTTTTTCGACTAGGAATGTTCCCAAATGTCAATGTAATAGCGATTTCAATTTCCTATGGAGATTGCATTGTAAATTTTCAAGCTTTGCAACATAATGAAAATTCTGCTTTTCGAACATCATTTTGTAAAAGCTTAAACAATGTTATGCAAGATTCTTTACATTTTCTGACTGGTAAGTTGTCAGACTACCATTCCGTGCAGTCTGATATGGTTTGCATTCTTCTGCTCGGATTTCTGAGTGTTTAAATTTTGTAAAATTTCCTTTCAAATTGTACACCTGAAAAACGGACCCCTGTCACACTTAAAGGGTCCGTTTTTCATCCCTGTTATTAAGATCAACAAAACGTTTAGTGTTTGGCACAACCAAGTCAATGAACAATGCGAAACACAATCATTTGATTTCTTCACTTGTTGTATTTAGAACAAATATGACAAGCAATGTAGGTGTAAAGTTTTCATTTTTGCTCAGTATATAAAGATATCGGTGTCGGGGAAACATGACGTTTGGTTTGTTAATCCATTACCACACAGTGACTCTTTGTTACTCCCAAAGAGATAAATGCTTTGTCACAAGCAATTTCTTCATTTTCCACGATGTTTTCCATCCAAAAAAACTAATATTTAAAAATCACATTCACTTTAAATTGTCGTCTGTAGGATCTTTCACTTTGGACCGCCATAAAATTTTGTTGTTTGGTAATGGATTAAATGAATGTTAGATTGGCAGCTTTTGTCATCCAATGGTAATATATGATTAAAGTACATATACAATGTATCTATAAATATTTCAGAAATTCAGTGTGACGAACCGGAAGACATTCCCAATGGTACCAAAAACTTCCAGGGCACCAGTTTCGGAAGTGACGTAGAATATGCGTGTAACCATGGTTACAACATGGTCCTCGGGGGAACCAGGCGAACTTGTGGTTCTGATGGACGGTGGACTGGTACCCTGCCGATTTGCGTCAAGGACGACGGAACCAATACTGCAGAGTAAAATGGGCGTAGATTTCTAACTTGTCATGACCTTATCCATACTGTTACTCTTTCTTTATAATTATCGATTGCAAGTAGAAAGTTGTATAATTTCAAATTATGGTTTAGAAAATGTTAATAAATCATTTCTTTACTCTTTATTCCTCATACATTTGGTGAAATTCGGGAAATCTTTTGATACGTTTGTACACGCGAATGTGATTCTACGGGCTATTTTAAGACTAAAAAGGCATTGACTTCTGTCAGTCTGCACTGCCTGATAAATGGCTTTGATAAAGTACTTTCAGAACTGTAACTAAAACACTCGTATGCTACTTGTCATGTTATATATTTTAGTATTAAATTTTCACAATTACTTATTTACTTGTCATTGTCCTCTGAGATCTTTCTGTGTAGAAAACGCTGTGGGAAATAAACAAAATGTTCGTCACAAGTAATTTCTTCAATGTTTTCCAAAGCCATTACCTCGAAAGAGAGTCCAAAAGAGTCACTGTGTGGTAATGGGTTAATCCTTTCCCAAACGACAAAATTTTAGTTTTATCTATCAAATACGACATGTTCTGCAAAAGACAAAATTGATGCTGATACATATATGCGTTTGGTACTATATAGCTCAGAAGATATTGAGACAAAAGAACAAAAAGGTGATTTATATCAGCGTTTTCTTCTTTTGTCTCAATGTTTTCTCAGGCCCTCTCTTTTACGGGCGTAAACACTAGGTCTTGTCTGGGAAAGGGTTAATAGATATATTTTCCCGGGCGATTACCGCTTTTTACGAATTTACAGAATAATTATGCATATCGTCGCCGTTATTGCAAAACCTCGTAACTCCATCTTTAATCAAGCCAGAGTTACGAGGTTTTGTTATAACACCGACAATATGTGACACAGCGTTATGCTCAACCGTTTTCCAAACAAGACCTGGTTTTCAGGTCCACACTTAATTAGGCTTTGGAAATCATTGAGGCAAAAGAAGAAAATGCTGATAATTAGCATTTTCACCCATTGCCTCAATATTTTCTGTGCTACACTATGAACAAAGAACGTTCCTTATGAACGTACAAATTATCATCTGCTGCAGCTCGGGAATATGACAACTTTAAATTTTTGTCGTTAGGGAAAGGGTTAGAGGGTTACAATTACCCAACGATTGTTGGGACAAATGTATGAAAGCTATTTTGCTGTGGTCACGGATCGAATACGGGATCTCGTTAGTGAGTGCACGATGCCCGACCAACTACGCGCTCGAGGCATAGAAATGGATACACAAAGATTCAGATAAAAAGGAGTAAATAATTTCTAAAACGAAAACTACAACCCGTGTTTTATGAAAACACTTTGAGGTGGGTACTTGTTATAAATAATACAACAACATATGATTTAATTTTGAATGTCTTAATCTCCTTTAATCTGTTACTTTGAATATCGCATATTTGTGGAAATTCTTCCATAAAGCCGAAAATAATATAGTCTAGAAAAGGTAATATCATTATACATGTTTAATAATAACAAGATATTGAAATAGAGCCCAATACATAGTAATTCAAATTAATTTGTTTGAGTGTTTGCAGGTACATGTAGATATATATTTAGAAACCCATTCCCAAAATATGTTTTTTTTTACCACCATCACCACCACCCTACGCCAAAAGATAAAATCCCAGGAAAATATTGTGAATGATAAAGACAATACTTTCGACAAGCAAATTCTTCCTTTCCCATAATGTTTTCTACATAGAGTGGGTACAATGTACAATATAATTTACTTACGATTGTAGTGTCAAACGTCATAGAATTTGGACAAGTCTAGGGGTTTGCTGTTTGGTAAAAGAAAAGAAAAGCCATCTCATTCATGTGTTTGACTTGTCGAAATGAGTGCACAGTTGAAAACCGTACATAACTTTCAGGTAGAATATCCGTAATGTCGCCATTATGAGATTCATAAAACATTGGATTTCTCGAGCATCGTCGTTACGTTTCCGAACCTATTCGGGCGCGGTCGTAAATCCACCGCCGAATCAATATCTACCAATAGATGTCGCCACCTGTCGATTACCATCTATCTCTGGTGGGCATTCTGGGTTAACTACTTTCAAGATGTCAGCGCCTATAAAATGCATACACGTGGTACTTCCTCATGACTTCCTGTCACGCGGCATATTTGCTTCATATGCTTGCATAGAGTAAAATGAATAATCTAATTTGAATTAATTATTTTATTAGATGAAATTGAGACGAAAATCAAACTTTATTTTGTTGCAAATGTATTTGTAGTTGCAATTTTCTGCTTGCTACTTTTTGGCGACAGGATTTTGGAGTTATGCGCACCGCGTAGTGATTTTTATCCAAAAATGGATAAAGTGATGCGTCAAATGAGTCAGTCCAAAAATAAAAAAAAATAGACTGGAAATATTGTAGACTGGCTGCTTAGTCAATGACCGCCGAATGTTTTCGATGGCGCCCGAATAATTCCGCCGTCCCGCGAATTTCAATAGGGGCGGACTACCTCATATAAGAAAATCATTTTGGTTTCCCCATTACTCGAACAAGACATACTTTTATAGGACTATTAATTTTATTTTGCTAAAATTGCAAACAATTTTTCGCGTACAAGTTTCCTTTCTATTGGATAGACGTATCAAGTTAAACGTGGAATACAACACAGGTCTATTTCAGTCAATTAGGAATATTGTTGTCTCAAAGCTGTAAGTCTCATATAAAGAAGATGCCACTTTGCAGCATTGTGGACTGGTCGTATCCTCCAGGACTTCAGGAAACACAGTAAAGCGTCCGGTACTCTGTTTTTTTGTGAGCATATCCATCCAAGCAAGTTGAAAGCGGTTTCTCTGTGTCCAAGGTTTCTATCTGTATTGATAAGATGCAGTAAGTTGTTTATAGCGTCTATCTTCCTAACTTCATTATTTGTACTAGAAAACAGTAAATATTGTAAAAAATATATAGACCCGTGAGTCTACCAGGATCCAGTCAAACCAGAATTCTGTAACTTCATCACGAGATCCAGGTGGTGTGTTCACAGAACGGTACATCTCTAACTGTAAAGCTGGATGAACAAGGTTGGCTTGTCCTGGAAGAAACAACATACAGCCAGTGGTGCAGATGCGACGGAAATCTTCGCTTGAGAGTCGTTTACTACGGAGGAGTTTATCTAACGATTCGTTTTTACATTGGTGATAATTGTGACAGCCACAGATAGATTCGACAAAGTCCCGTAAAAGGGTCTCACAGGTCAATAGAATCTCATCACATTTGTCCAACATGTTAGCACGAAGATAGCAGGTGGCCAGTAGTAACTTGGACGAGATGAGATCACAGTCCTCACTTTTCTCCATGAAATCTTTAAACACGTGTAAAGTGATATCTGGTATTTCTGCTTCTCCGTTGTTGATAATAACAGACATAATAGACTGGGCTATTTGTAAGTGGATATATGGCATCGATAATCGCATGACGGCTCTAACGTCTCTGTTACTGCGGTCTCTAATCGTTTCCGTACTTTCTATCTTACGAAATATGGACACTGTTTTAAAGAGACAAACTGTAGGATCCTGGATAATTCCACTGGGCTTCAGAAAATAGTTACGGTAATGGTACACATTGTTCGTGGTATTGCAAAGAAGTCCATATTCAGGTATGTCACATACTTGATTCCTGATAGAAGATAGACTTACTCCAGATATATAGGAACTGAGATGAACACCAATATTGTCACATTGTATAGATAGTAGATATCTTGGTAAACTTTTCAGAATCTCGGCAAGCACTGGGACCACTTTCTGGAGAACATCAGAATGTAATCTATCAAACATTTTCTCTTCTGGTATAAAGTAGTTAGGACAGTTACCCTCCCTTACCCAATGTAGAAGAAAGGATAGACAAACACGTACACCCTGTATGAGGTTTGTACGGGTCCACCATTCAGGTCTAGTGTTCTCAAGGACGTGAAATAAACACGTTTTGCAGTGGTAGGAGGAGATGGATTTCTCTCCAGCTCTTGGTTGTATGATATCCTTTTTTATAATTTTAAGTAGAATGTAACATTTGTGTTGTGTCGTATTCAGACTAAACATGAGTTCTTTCTCTTGCAGTGAGAAGGAAATTCTCCATTCTATAGACTTCGTCTGAGATTGAGGGTGCCCCACCCCGACAAAGAAACATCCGTAAGTTCTCATTATCTGAATCTGTGTTTGTGATACATGTAGCCAGTTACATGGACGGTGCTTGTGTAACCGGGAGTTTGATTTCATTGGTACTTTCTCACACCGGAATGCGGGAACAAAATCTTGATCTATCAATCCTTCTACACCTGATCTTGTTCCTGCAGGACCATTTCTTTTTCTAAATTCTGGAAGTTCTATCTGTATATGCTTCCTACAAATTCTACCGAGTGCATCATTACCTTCATACTTATTAACAATGTCTCTGTGATAAATTGATTGTGGAACTCCATTGTACACACATTGTAGGTAGAAATATCCCGGCATTGTGTTGTAGTCAGTCACCATTAGGTAGGAGTGACCATAATCTGGAGCATCCTGTAGTCTCTCTACTACTGGCTCTGTGTCATCACACACCAACATGTCCATATCAGACTTTAGTCCAGGTGTTGTTGTCCCCTCATGGCTACTGCCGAACCTGTATGTGGAACATCCGTTATCTAGAGAAGCATTGTGTAATATATCGTATGCCAATGCCTCCTCCGAGTACATCAATCTGACATTCTCTGAAGCACCAATCACCTCTAATATCGAGCATAAACTGCTGGACAATGATACGTCGTCATCGGCCATTCTGAATACGTGCTGTTACATACTGTTAATGTAATTTAAGCAAAAGTCAAACACATTTTTTCACTTTAACCCATTACCAAACGACAAAATTTTGGACTATTCAAATTTTGAAGGTGCTGCAGACGACAAAAGTGATGTTAAAATGAAGATTAAAATTTTGTGTAATATAGCCAGGAAAGTATTGAGTCGAAAGGAGAAACTGCTGGCTATCAGCCTCAGTGTTTTCCCTAGCCTATTCAATTAGGGACGTCAAAACCAGGTCTTGTTTGGGAAAGGGTTAAGCAAGTGAACAAATAAAGTTCTTAAGCATACGTATTGAAACAAACCCAGCCCTATACTTTACAAACAATTGATAGATGTTTTAGTATGATTATCAATAGAAAGGTATACTCGTGGGCGAAAATTAACCTTTGTCTGCTATATTTCAACTGAGCATGTAAAACTTTTCAAAGACAAAAACAAATGGTTACACCTTGTTTCTCTTTCATTTGTTAGAACATCGGATGTGTAGAACTACGGATATGTCGATATATTCGGATAGTTCCTTGGCCATTATCGAAACAACCAAATTTGACAATGGCCTAATTCCAAAGCTTCTATGGAGGACAAAACAGGCTTTGATAGATATAGGATTTGTATGCAATATAGCATTTTCTTCTTTTGTCTATTATTTTCTCAAACCATCTTTTCCGAAGATATTAAAACCAGATTTTGTTTGGGAAAGAGCTAAATATAAAAATGATAACGACCAGTTGTTCTTAAAAACGATAGCGTTGTAAATGAAGAAATTCATTTTAGGACTCTTTTCACAGCCTACAGCCCACAATAATATATGGGAGAAAAATGTTCGAGAACTGGTTAAGCAGATTAGCTGACAGAAACTGTAATTCTATTTTAATCTTTCATTAAAAAAAGAATCAATGGAATAGGTACTGTTTTCCCTGAATGTCTTAATTCACTCAATGTCTTTCAATTTTAGCACAAGATCGTTCAAATTCTCCATCTCTTAGCAACTACGTAAATTCGACGCAAATATTTAGGCTTCAAACGGCGAAGCGAATTCACGATAGAAAATACCCCGCATAAACCCTTTTCGAGATAAACATTGTATGTGGCGTCCCTTGTAGGATATATGGGGAACATTGAGACAAACGAAGTAAATGCTAGAAATCAGTATTTTTCATTTTTGTATCAATATTTTTATGTGAAATTGAACACAACCCCTTTCCTTATCAGCTATTTTTTTGCCGTGTGCAGCAGTTTTAATAATTGACCAGTATAAAATTTTGTTTTTTGGAAAGCGTTAAGCTGATAACAATGACTGATTAAATGTCAGATAAGATATTAAATGTACACGAATATGTAACTTTTATAATTAATTTTTATTCTGGCATGTCTAAATATGGCCTTTGTATTTGGACCCAGCAATGAATCTTGACTGGCGTTGGATAGAATGAGACAACGCATTCAGAAAATCGACAAAAAACAACAACAAAAAAGATTCCATATCGTCTCGGTATGGTCCGAATCGATTTTAATGAGTATTTGCCACTCGTTTTGTCTAAGTCACGGGGGTGTCAAACTACCTTTAGGCACGTATTGATTCTAAACTAAGGCCTGAAAGCCCGGGCTTCATTTTTTTTCAAGTGTGCCCAGTGGTCCAAGTAAAAGTGTAAAAAACCAGATCCCTAAACGCACCGGAACACCCACAACCCATAACCATATGACAAGAACTTTTACTCTTCCAAATTCATGATGTAACAAGCGACCGTTTTAAGTGAATGTAACGTTTACATTTCTGGTCTCTCTGTGTAGAAAATATTGTGGAAAATGAAGAAACTGCTTGTCACAAGCAATTTCTTCATTTCCAACAATATTTTCCAGTGCTTTCCTGTGCGTCAAAATACTTCAAATGTACTCGACAATACGCCTTTGGCTTCAACATTACAAAATTCCTGGCTACGGCACTGAGTCCTTTGCACCTTCAAAATTTGACAGATCCGATTTGTCCGTGCGGGTCACTAAGAAATATATGGCTTGGCCTTTCTTATCTTAATATTTACATGTACTGCGTATTGAGAAAGAGAGTGTCTCATAAGCCAAAACTGGCTGGCCCTTTATATAGGGGTGACACTATTAGACCCTGAGCTAGAAACATGTTTGCTCCCCCCCCCCCCAGAGGGAATTTTGTAGACATGTTTTTTTCTTAAAGTATATTCTGTTTTTATTCGGGAGACAGGGCGGAGCCTAGTAAACGGTTCATTCTATATAAGCTTGGGAGAAACAGCCTTTTCGATTAGCGGTGAATCGTCGGTATTATGGCAACACATTGTAACTACAGCGTAAATCAAGCTGTAGTTACGAGGTTTTATAACAACACATTTTACAATCGCACATTCTTTCAATTTCGAAATATGTTCATGCTCGTGCTGCACGTTTTTTCTCTTCTATCAACCAAGGTATCGAGAAGTAAACTGGTCGAATAACCTCTTTACTTAGCCACACCCTTTCAGGTGAATAAAAACGGAATATACATTATCTTACAAATATTTTGAGCGTTGTTTGCACTCTGGCAGTTGGGGCTTTTGACCGTAACCCTTATCTAAAACTCTTAACCCTATCATTTTTTTCATAAAAAGTACATTACTTATTTGGTCGTATTTTTATCAAATATTGACCTACAGATGTCAAAGTGGTATCAAATGAAAGCTTATGACTTGCTCGTCATTTTGTAGTTATTTTATGCAAATTAGCTCATTTGCATATGCATGAATATTAATGATTTTCCTTAAAATTTGCATTTTGGGCGAAAATTTGATAAATAACTTCTAAAACAAGGCATTTTTGTTCAAGGGGAATTTTGTAAACATAGTTTTTCTTAAAGTATATTTCATTAGAAACATTTTGAGCCTTGTTTGCACTCTGGCGATTGGGGCTTTTCGCCGTAACCCTTATCCAAACCCTTAACCCTACCAAATTGTTCATTTAAATTTTGAAAATGACTTTGGTCATATCTTGATTGAATATTTACACACAGGTGTCAGAATGTTATCAAATGAAAGCTTATGACTTGCTCTTTCATTTTCGGTTATGTTATGCAAATTAGCTCATTTGCATATTCATGAATAATAATGATTTTCCTTAAAATTGCGATTTTCGACAAAAATGTGGTAAATACTTTCCAAAACGAGGTGTTTTTGTGCAGGGGAATTGTGTAAACATAGCAAATCTTAAAGAAAATTATACAAGAGACATTTTGAGCGATGTTTGCACTTTTACCGTTGGGGCTTTTGGCCAAAACTCTTATCTAAACCCTTAACCCTATAAATCGTTCAATCATTTAAAAACGTTTTGGTCATATCTTGGTTGAATATTGACTTATAGATGTTATAATGGTATCAAATGAAAGGTTTTGACTCGCTCAATAATTAGCCATTAATGTTATGCAAATTAGCTCATTTGCATATTCATGAATAATAATGATTTTACTTAAAATTGTGACCTTTTTGCTAATATTTGGTAAATAGTTTCAAAAACATTGTGTTTCTGTTTAGGGGGAATCATGTAAACATGGTTTATCTTAAAGAACATTTTATTAGAAACATTTTGAGAGATATTTGCACTCCGGCGCTTGGGGCCTTTGGTCATAATCCTTATCCAAACCCTTAACCCTATAAAATTGTTCACTCAAATTTTCAAAACATGCTTGGTCATATATTGATTGAATATTGACCTACTGATGTAAGAATGGTATCAAATGAAAGCTAATGACTTATTCTTTATTATGCAGATATTTTATGCAAATTAGCTTATTTTCATAAGCATGCATATTAATGATTTGTCTAAAATTTTGATTGTTTTGCAAGGTTTTTTATTTTGAATACGTTCCAAAAGGTCCGATTGTTTCTTTCTCGTGAGTTTTCAGCCATTTAATATCCATGTTCACTCTTTTAACAACATCTAAGCCTTGTTTGAAATTTATTTGACGTTTTGTTTGGAAGTAACAGTAATTTTAAAGTGTGCAGCCCATTATATTTTGTTCCTATAAATCTTATTTTCAATGTATGTATTTAGTTTCCATTTGATCTGTTTAATCTTTATTGTTTTAAGTGCAAATAAGTTAAATTGTTTTCTTTTATTGTATTGGTGTTCTTGCTTATATCTAGTTTAGTTGACAGAATGTTATCCTTTGTAAAACTGCTACATGAATCCAAAATTGACGCAAAATATGACTTTATCATATGCCATAGAATGATACTAAATGGGGGACTTTATTCTAATACACATATAAAATTAATCATTCCAATTATTTTTAAGTTTTATTGCTGAACAGAGATGATCCTGGAATGTAGACAAATTGCATACATATAGCAAAATAATACTGTTAAGAAATTATCAAGGCCTTACTTTTGCCACTCACATGGAGAAAACAGCATGGTTTTTCTCCATCTGGAGAGCCATTCCTTATATTTTCCTCATACACAAGTCAATTTTTTGGCCTTAAGTGTATTTGATATGTGTTTGATATGTGGCTGACAGATCAGGGACACTGGTGTTACCATTCCTTTATGCTCTATTAAGGCATTTTCAATTCAGATAAATTAAGCTTTGGGTGCCATGTGTAAAGCCTATGTATCCGATGCATAAAATCAAGAGATGTGCGCGATGTATGTAGCTAGAGAACAGACAATTACTGGTTGTGATCAAAAGATTATTGCATTTATTATGATGCATTTATTTGTCTGTAACAGATCAGAACAGATGTGAACTGATCCATACTACCGACATCCCATGCTGAATGTATATTCATATTCTTCCTTATCTACACATATATGTGCTTTCAGCATAGTACCACCTCACAATAAATTGAAAATAGTTCCCTTGCGATACATATACAATCTCTTTCAATATAGGATATGTTTTCCAGGATGGCATTCGATGGCCATAGATATCTTCAGTTCAATATTTTCCTGATATTTAAATGCTACAACTATGCTACCAGGTTTAGATCAGCATGTGAAATTCCATATTAAGACACTTACTTATTGCACTGTTCTAGAACAATTTGACCAAAAATGATTTACATCGCACTTGGTGGCAATCTTGGAATTACTCAAACTGTGGGAGTTGGGCAAGTTTATCATGATGGAAACCGACATAGATCAATTACTAAATATAACAGGGTTACTATGTACATAACATAACAGGATTACTATATAACATATAGCATTGTCAAATGGAATACATTTTATGGATTTTCCACAATAAATGTGTTTTTGTCCCAAACATTTAAGAATCAATAGTATTTATGAATATGTAAATGAGCAAATCGACATGAAGTAACTGCAAATATACAAGCAATTCACTAGCTTTCATTTGATACCATTTTGACGTTTGTAGATCAATATTTAATCAAGATATGACCAAAAACGTTTTGAAAATTTGAATAAACAATTTGATAGGGTTGAGGGTTTAGATAAGGGGTTTGGGTAAAAGACCAAAATGCCACAGTGTGAACATTGCTTAAAGTGTTATTCATGTAATGTTCATTAAGATAAATTATGTTTGCATAATGCCTTTGAACAGAAACAACTTGTTTTTGATAGTATTTAACACATTTTCGCTGAAAAATCACAATTTTAAGGAAAATCATTAATATATATGGCAATGCAACTGAACTAATATGCATGAAAAATAATAGCACATGGAAGAGCCAACCATAAGCTTTAATTTGATACCATTCTGATATCAGTAGGTCAATACTTAATCAAGATATGACCAAAAACGTTTTGAAAATTTGAATGAACAATTTGATGGGGTTAAGGGTTTAGATAAGGGTCACCGCCAAAAGCCCCCATCGCAAGAGTGCAAACATTGCTCAAAATGTTTCTTATAAACGGTTCTTTGATTTAAACCATGTTTACACGATTCCCCCTGAGAAGAAACACAATGATTTTGAAAGTGTTTACCAAATATTCGGCAAAAAGGTCACAGTTTTAAGTAATGTCATTAATATTAATAAATATGCAAATAAGCTAATTTGCATGAAATTTATAGCACATTATTAAGCAAGTCATAAGCTTTCTTTTAATACCATTATAACATCTGTAGGTCAATATTCAACCAAGATATGACCAAAAACATTTTGAAATAAATGAACAATTTTATAGGGTTAAGGGTTTAGATAAGGGATTTGGCCAGAAGCCCTAATGGTCAAAGTGCAAACATCGCTCAAAATGTTTCTTATAAAATTTTCTTGAAGATTTACTATGTTTACATAATTCCCCTGCACAAAAATGCTCTGTTTTGGAAAGTATTTACCACATTTTTGACGAAAATCCCAATTTTAGGAAAAATCATTAATATTCATGAATATGCAAATGAACTAATTTGCATAACATAACTGAAAATGAAAGAGCAAGTCATGAGCTTTCATTTGATACCATTCTGACACCTGTGTAACAATATTCAATCAAGATATGGCCAAATTCATTTTCAAAATTTAAATGACAATTTGGTAGGGTTAAGGGTTTGGATAAGGGTTACGGCAAAAAGCCCCAATCACCAGAGTGCAAACAAGGCTCAAAATGTTTCTAATAAAATGTACTTTAAGATAAACCCTGTTTACAAAATTTCCCCTGGACAGAATAGCCTTCATTTGGAAAGTATTAACCAAATTTTCATAAAAAATTAGCAATTTTAAGGAAAATCATTAATATTCATGAATATGCAAATGAGCTAATTTGCATAAAATAATCACAAATTGAAGAGCAAGTCATAAGCTTTTATGTGATACCATTTTGACATATGTAGATTAAAATTCAATCAAGATATGACCAAATAATTGTCTGTATATTTAAATGAAAAATTTGAAAGGGTTAAGGGTTTAAGATAAGGGTTACAGCCAAAAGCCCCAACGGCCAAAGTGCAAACAGCGCTCATCTTGTAGCATTTGTTATAAGCTTTCAGAAAATCATACCCTTCAAAATTCCATCGGGGGGGGGGGGAGCAGGGGTTATTGGTGGCTTAAGGTCTATATAATAAACAAACCTTTTATTTACAAGTAGATGTATTTATTTGCTTGAAATTTAGAGGGAAATGAGAGAAATTACTCGATATCGTTTTTTTTTTTTTTTTTTTTTTTTTTTTTTTTTTTTTTTTTTTTTTTTTTTTTTCATTTTCTACAATATTTCAGTGTTGTGCATGTTTCGAACATCTTCGTTATTGACTCTTAACCCTTTCCCAGGAGATAATATTAAGCATGTTTTGATTTGAAAACTGCTGCAGACAATACAATGGATATTGATAAAGATAGAATGTGTGTACAAAATAGCTGAGAAAATATAGAGACAAAAGGAGAAAATGCTGATCATCAGCATTTTCTTCTTTTGTCTAGATGTTTTCCCAAGCCTCTCATACTAGGGACGTCAAAACCGGGGTTTCTTCGATAAAAGGTTAAATTTCCTTTAAGACCGGCTGGACTAGAATTTAACTTGGACATAATCGGTAATTCGAGTAAACGGATGTCGAAATAACGAGAATCGACTGTGCCTCAAGACATATGTGCTAGATCGGGTGCAGACGAGCACGCGCTCTAGACCTCGAATCTTCCCTATTCATCATACAGGTGCTGATTAGTTCTTCTCCGCTTGCTGCACTTGCATCCTGCATTTAGACACCAACCATGGTTGTGACTGGTTTGTCTCTACTTCGCCTGCCGTTGTTGGGTGTCCATAACACCACCTTGCTTGCGGGAAAATCTACGTGTCGGTAGCAACCGAATTCTGCGGTAGGCAATCTTGTCGTATGCTACAAACCATGTTCTTTATTTTAGTATTAGCCCATTACTGCACAGTGACGCCTTTTGACTCCTTAAAAAGACAAGGCTTGGGAAAACATTGTGGAAAATGAAGAAATTGCTTGTGGCAAGCAATTTCTTAATTTTCTACAATGTTTTCTAACATAAAATGGAAATATTTTTAAAATTTCATCAACTTGAAATTGTCATACAGGTGCTGAGTTCGTCTACGCTTGCTGCACTTGCATCCTGCATTTAGACACCCACCATGATTGTGACTGGTTTATCTATAGATCTACTTCGCCTTCCGTTCTTGAGTGCCTATAACACCATCTTGTTTGCGGGAAAATCTGCGTGTCGGTAGCAATGTCCTATCAACCGAATTCTGTGGTGGGCAATCTTGTCATATGCTAATATGAAAAAAAGGCAAAGCCTCTGACCGGGGTCAACAGCCGTTATTGATTTTTTTCTTTAAAAAAATAGCAAAGCATGAGAATTAGGGTCTACGCTTTTGAATTTGTAAGACATTGTTTAGTGATTTAAGTCCAACGATAGAAGTGCCGAGCCCAGATAGCCCAGTCGGTTACGGCGGAGTCTTTCCATCCATTGGCCGCGATTTCGAGCCCCGAGTCGGCAAATATACTCGCTGACAACTTTGAAAAGTCATAAGTCTTTAACCAATGGATGTGAATCATCTTAGAAGTGAGAGAAGCTGGATGATCGGATTTGATATTGTGGCTCTACTGGTGAGAAAATATCGATAGGAGCCTAATCTACGGTTAGGAGCTCCAGCCTCAGCGATATTACCATATCAGTTGAAAGGGGCATAGGCCTACTGTACACAATTAAATCACCTCTGTATAGGTCCTAAACAAGTATTTTGTCATCAACGGCAACTTTCAAATAGGACAACCATAAAATTTGTCGTTCGGGAAAGGGTAAAATTGGACCAGTCTATACTCCAGCCACTTTGCAAAGATTTAACCCTTACAAATCAAATTTTGAAGACCCTAGCGAAGTAAGCTTAAGAAAACGTGGAGACAAAAAGAATTGCCAAAAACAAACATCTCCCTTTGTCACATTACTTTCTTTTCTATTTAGTAATTATACAGGTCCTATCTTTATCAACAGCTTCTTTGTAATCTATATAGGACCTGTAGAAAATCTATGTATAGTTTGCTTTTAGACATTCTTTCATCAACTGTTCTAAAATAAGTAGATCTAGTTTTGCTTACGTTTCTCCCCAATGTTACCTTCTAAAAGGTTTTCTTTTTAACAGTACCATTTCTTTGCGAAAGGACCCGCAAAATAACGTCGCTTGACGTTCTGATAATGCGCGGGAACAGCAACGTCGTGGGAACGCAGAAAAAATGACGTGACGTCATATTGGCTATGACGTCACAAATAAAAGAGTTGACTGGTTCACTAAACTGGTATAGTTTGTTGATACGGAGATTCAGATAACGGATGTAATTTTACACTAAACCAATTCCACAATCTCAACATCTTGGATAAAGCCCGGCAAAAAGACTACCGAGAAATCCGATTGCCGGAAGGAGCTCAAAACGAGGCTAAGACAGCTTGAGTCAAATTCACAAAGTAACAAAATCGCTCAAAACTATACGCCCACAATACCGTAAGCCGTGGTCAATTCCATTGACCCCGGTACAAACCATGTTCTATATTTTAGTATTAGCCCATTACTGCACAGTGACGCATTTTGACTCCTTAAAAAGACAAGGCTTGGGAAAACATTGTGGAAAATGAAGAAATTGCTTGTGGCAAGCAATTTCTTAATTTTCCACAATGTTTTCTAACCCAAAATGGAAATATTTTTAAAATTTCATCAACTTGAAATTGTTGTCTGCAACACCTTTCAATTTGGATCAGTCCAAAATTGTGTTGTTTTTGTTTATGGTACATTTACTCATAATATGTGACCCGTCACGCTAAAAGGGACCTTATCCAAATACCCAAAATCCAAATTTTGACAAACTTGTCAGAATCATCACAGGTCAATCAGATCCCGTATGGGAAAAATTAACATATAGTAAGATAGGGAAAACATGGGGGGTTTAGAAAATTACATAAAAGTGAAAAGTGTCGGCCCTAGTCTGGCTGCGCGGACTGCGCAGACTGACTAGGGTCGATATTTTTCACACACCCGATAAGGTCCCTTTTAGCGCGACGGGTCACATATACATGTCATTTTCCTCCGAGGTCGGATAGATCGATCAGTCGGTAACGTCGGTGTCTATCAATTCTGGAGTCATGGGTTGAAATCTCCCTTCGATCAATATACTTTCTGACATTCAAGAAAAGGTAGTTGACATCTGCTAATGGAGCATTTGTTCGTGAAACATTTAGGTTCGATGAACGGCTGCTGGCTCGGAATGTCGTCGTATTTGTAAGAAAATCAAGAAATCTTGGAACACAGGGTTATGTGCAGCAGCCGCCAAAGTATGTATACAAATGTTAACGGTGACTTTGTACGCCATCTAGTCATTTTTTAATTGGACGTCCGAAAGGACGTACAATTCTTATAACCACTTTTGGACAGGCGAAATGGGTTTTCATTACCAAAAAACCCTTTCTCAGACTCAATTGCCAGTTGACCAAAATTCAAAATAGATTTTGCGACCATACAGGAAAACTGTCGTATCTTTTCCTACTTTCTATGTGTTCTCTAACAAATACTATAAGATTCATTGGCCGATTCAATTCACGCCACGTCTTAACCAACTTTACGATCTTTTTTCGATTTAATCATTCTCTTGTAGTTTTTTGACTTTCGTAATATTTATTGTGTAAAGGGTAAGATCTTTAGAAAGGGATACATGCATACACTATGGTTATAATGTAAACAGACACCCTATATCATCAGTAGCAACGATAGCTCAAACGGGAAAGGATTAACCTCGCAACCTTTTTTCAGTTTGAAATTTGGAACGCCGTTGATTCAAAACCAGTTCGGATTATTTCTTCTGTAAAACGTTTGTTTTTCTTGATGTGTTTACTGAAAACACACATTTTGGAATGATTACCCAATTTAATGCACGTATTGTGTATGATAGGTTCCTTTTCTTTGATCATTGTTGTTTAAGTCTTTGACATATTTAAAGGAACGGGGTTTCCACGAGACGTACTTTGGAACCAGGGTTTTGAAATTGATTATCGGGGAGTGAGTTCATTTCGCAACTCGGGTTCGACTCGATGACAAATTGGGGTTCCATCTGAACAGCCTCAGATGAGACACTAGTGGAAATCCACCTATTCAGAAAAATAGTTGCTCTTACGAGTTTTTTTTCTCCAGCATCTGTATCACTGATATTCGACAGTATCATGACCTATTTACATACTAATCGATGATCATGACAACAATGATTATTACTAGTATAAGACTAAGTGACAGCGATCTGTATTTATTTCGTTTAAGAGACCCGTTTACGTGTAGTGAGCTAAGAAGATGAAGCAATGGGTCTGCAACAGATGGTACCTGGATGATCGTATGAATATGTTTACAGATAGGGACATTGCTATTTTCAAATTTTCGTTGATAATGATATGAAGATTTAAATTGCTTATTGTACTCCACTGACATTTTCCCGACGGCACGTTCCCAATTTCTTCTTTTTATGCACATCTGTAGATGTAAGGATGCTGCGGTAGTACTTGTATGAGGAAACCATGGTTAGGTGCTCCAATTCATCTGGTATTTTGTTTCAGGAAAAGTATGTATTGAATTTGTTTTGTAACCACAACCAGGAAAATACTGCTACCGTGTTTTTTCTTTTTTTACTCTAAACAGGAATAAAAATCAAAGTGCTTGGAGCACTATATTTAGACGCCTCTCATTGATTGAGCGGAATTGTATGTAAATGATCGGCGTTTCATTACTTTATTTCGTTGAATTTGTGTTAAGATCGATTCTAAATCACTGCGGTCGTTTTATCGCCAACGATGGTGGAGATAGAAGTCGAACAAGAGTGCCATGGTCACAATATACGCCGCCACTTATAAAACTTGAGACAAAAAAATGACATTGACAAGGATTTATAAATATTCACACAAAAAACTGTAAAAAGTTGTGTTCACAAAAAGGTTTTTATAAATATCCAGTCAAAAACCTGGAAGGAATTGCGTTCACGAGACTGAAATATCATTAAGCCCTAGAGACTAAGATTGAAGGGGGCATAACTCAGGCAAAATCAATGAACCATAAAATCCTTACTTCATGCACATCTACCAATTAAGGTAATAACATCCACCAAGTTCCATAAGGATCCAGTCAGAATCTTAGAAGAAGTTGTGTTGACAAGGCTGCGATTTCAATCAGCCCCAGAGACTAAGATTTAAGGGGGCATAACTCTAGAAAAAATCAATGAACCATAAAATCCTTCCTTCATACAAATCTACCAATTGAGGTGATTGACCAAGTGTCATTAATATCCAGCCATAAACGTAGGAGGAGTTGCGTTGACAAGGCTGCAATTTCAATAAGCCCCACAGACTAAGTTTTAAGGGGGCATAACTCTGGCAAAAATCAATGAACCATAAAATCCTTCCTTCATACAAATCTACCAATTGAGGTGATAACATTGACCAAGTTTCATTAAGATCTAGCCAGAAACTTAGGAGGAGTTTTGTTGACAAGGCTGCAATTTCAATAAGCCCCAGAGACTAAGTTTTTAAGGGGCATAACTCAGGCAAAAATCAACGAACCATAAAATCCTTCCTTCGTGCACATCTACCAATTGAGGTGATAACATTGACCAAGTTTCATTAAGATCCAGCTAGAAACTTAGGAGGAGTTGCGTTGACAAGGCTGCAATTTCAATAAGCCCCAGAGACTAAGTTTTTAAGGGGCATAACTCTGGCAAAAATCAACGAACCATAAAATCCTTCCTTCATGCACATCTACCAATTGAGGTGATAACATTGACCAAGTTTCAAGAAGATCCAGCCAGAAACTTAGGAGGAGTTGCGTTGACAAGAAAAGTGGACGGACGTACGGACGGACGGATGGACGGACG
Organism: Fragum sueziense; assembly: GCA_963680895.1. Classification (NCBI taxonomy): domain Eukaryota; kingdom Metazoa; phylum Mollusca; class Bivalvia; order Cardiida; family Cardiidae; genus Fragum; species Fragum sueziense. The sequence continues at coordinate 8,617,705 of OY804592.1, forward strand.
GGCGGATGGACGGACGGACAGACGGAGAAGATGACGCCAATATACATCCGCCTCCGGCGGCGTATAAAAAAAGATGATTAAAAAGAACAATGTCTGAGTAGAATTCGAACCCAGGGCCTTCCGGATATAACATGTGTAAAGAGTACAAGGTGGGTGCTCTGCTAAGTGAGCTATCGCGGCTTTCATTTATGTAGCGCGTTGGCTTACATTTTGAATTGCTTTGTAGCGTACTTTATAAAATCAATGAAAAGTATAACTGACGACAATACTCATAGTAAACCGAAACAAGAAGACAAAAGTGCTAATCGCATGGCCTTAATTGAATTTGGTAATCAAATTAATAGTGATTATTCATAGCGACAAATCAGTTGTCTTGAAACGGCAATCAAATCAATTTGAAGCCTGAGAAGGGTTTTCTGGTATTAAAGTCGATTTCGTATGTCCGAAACCGATCTTATAGAATTAAACAGAAGAATGAATAAAATATCTTTCGTTCATGTACAATCCCGCTCAATCAATCAGAGACGTCCAATTACAGTGCTCTCGGCACTTTGATTTCGATACATTACGGCTATTGATCAGATTAATCAGATTGTATGCAGCTAAATACAAGTAAATAGAGACTTTGGTTAATTGAGGTTTTACGCCGTTTCCAACTGCTATGGTCATATCTCGGCGGCTAGAGCACCTAACCGTTGGTTCCTGGTATTACTCACACGAGAATCACCCCATTGTCTAAACAGGTACATGTATATAAAAGGCAAAGTTCTCATATAAACCCTTTACCAAAAGGTAAAAAATTAGACCGATCCAAATTTAAAGATGTTGCGAAGACAGTATCTAGTAAATGGAACCTTCCTTTTTGTTGTCTTTCTATGTAGAAAACATTGTGGAAAATGAATGAAACGCTTGTCACAAGCAATTTCTTCATATCCCATATTGTTTTCGAAAACCTTTAGCTCGAAGGGAACCCAAACGAGTCAGTGTGTGGTAATGGGTTAACCCTATCCCAGCGACGAAATGTTTAAGTTGTTTCTGTCAAATATGTCATAATAGACTGGGCTATTTGTAAGTGGATATATGGCAGGAATAATCGCAGGGAAGTTCTAACATCTATTCTACTGCCTAGAAATTGACATAAAAAGGTTCAGTTAAGGTAAGTTTGGACCCGGGGTTTACTTTTTATCCGCCCAGTGAATCTTTTTTATTTGTACATTTGTTATAAAGTAATATTTCCTGAACAAAATATAAAACAAATCAGGATAAGTTTCTTGACTCGTTTTCGTGTCAGAGTAATCTGCCCTTGACTAGTAATGACCATTTTCGTAAAATAAACCTTATGTTTTAAAGTCTTGTAGCAAAGTATTCTGAAAAGATAATTTCAAATGTTATATCAATTTAGAGACTAAACATATTAAGAAATGTGATGAAATGATTGAAAGAAATATTTTACAACCCTTTTCTTGAAAAAAATATGGGAAAAGTTGGAAAATCACATTTATATGAGAAAATTTTGCAACTTTTTTCAATTCGCCAAAAAAATCACCCAATGAATATTTTTTGTTTTGCGATATTTTGAAGATAATACCAAGTGTACTGCGGAGAATTTCTCTCTCTTCTAGAGTACTGTCGTTTGCTTACGGGTTGTTGTTGTTGTTGTTATATTTGAGAATCCCTCTCAAGATCTAAGACGAACAAAGATGATTCCTGTTGGTCATAGTGTTTAATTCTACGAGTTCGCTTGCATTTTTTGTTTCAAACATATTTACAAATTATAACAATGTACACATAATTGTCAAACACAGAATGGCATACTATAACACAGACATAAAAAGATATGACTATTTCATTATACAAATATTGTTTAGAAATGATTGAAATTGCAGTATTGTTTCTAAAATTATGTTTCTTAATTTTAACAATAAGTTGAATGATAATTAAAAGTTTAATCAAAATTACAAAGTAAATTTAAACATAAATTCTGGCTTACCTAAGACGAACAAAGATGATTCCTGTTGGTCATAGTGTTTAATTCTACGAGTTCGCTTGCATTTTGAAATTACTATGCGAACTCGCAGATTATATCCGATCTTAGTCAGAAACCACTGACCAATCAGGATCCATCTCCACACCGATCCAACCAATGAAAATTGCCGAAGATCAAAAAGCGGTAAGCTTTCTTATGCCAAAAAGGTGTAAACATGCCATATTTTTGTCGGCGTCAAACAGATATATTAAGCCGATGGTTGTTTCCTCAAACAATCATGACAAAAGCCTCTAGCTAAACAATGTAATAATTCTTTCAAAGAAGGTTTGATTGGTTTCCGGCCAACAAATAATCTCAAAGAACTATAGGCGTTTAGCTGTCAAAATAATTAAACTCTCCCTACGGCTAGAAAATACTTTTGAAACATGATTTTTATCCACTTTTTAAGAATGCTGTAAACTTTAAGCATAATGGGGTTTCAAAATGTTAGACTGAATTGTACAAGATTAAGACACAATATTTTGCAGCATAAAACAAGAGATATTTTTACACAAAAAAATCAGCACACCTTTCCACGCAAATTAAAAAACATATTTGACTTTATCTTACCCCACCCACGCTGTTTTAGCCTGATTATGACAAAAATATCTAATGTATTTTTTCAAAACAAATCAAAAAGATTTTGGCATATGTTACATTTAGAACAATAAAGTACTTCATTTGACATTCACCATCATAAAAAAGGGAAATGTTTCGCTTTAAAAAAAATGATGAAAATTGTAGCATTGGTATTTGGTGCCGCAGAATAAACACAAAATGTGTAAGTCACATGGCCGCTCTCCAAACTTACATTAAGTTGGAGTAACGGATTTTTAGAACGAAAACTGTAATCCGTGTTTTACAAAAACCCTCTGTTGCAGTTAATCGTAACGAATACCACCGACAATATAGAGCTTCTTTTAAAATGTATTTATACCCCTTTTATCTGTTACTCTGAATAGGGCATATTTTGCAGAAATTCCACATTGAAGCCAACAATTGTATAATTATATATAAATGTTCAATAACAAGGCATAGAAGTGAATTAGTCCAATTATCGTTGTTCAAGTTAATTTGTTTGAATGTTTTCATATGCAATCAAGTATATTGAGCAATTCCAAAAATTGAGTCTTTTTACCACCCCACCCCCACATACCCGACCCAAAAAGATAATTTAGGCACATGAAAATATTGTGAATGATGAAGGCAATGCAAGCGACAAGCAAATTCTCCAATTCCCAAAATGTTTTCTACGCAGATTGGCTACAATTTACAATTTAATTCACTTAGAATTGCCGTTGGCAACGTAATAGAATTTGGACAAGTCTAGAATTTCCCCGTTTGATAAAAGGTTGAGTTTCTTTTTTTAGCTCACCTGAGCACGTGGTGCTCGAGGTGAGGTATTGTGATCGGTCTGTTGTCCAGCGTCCGTCCGTCTGTAAGTCTGTCCGTCTGTCAGTACGTCAACTTTTTACAAAAAAATCTTCTTCTCCTAAAGTACTGGGCAGAATTCAACTAAATTTCACACATATGATCCTTTGTTCACCCCTTTTCAAAATACTTAAAAAAATTGGAATCCGGACATGGGGTCAAAAAGTAGGTCACTAGGTCAAATCTTCTGTTTGCTCTAGGGGCCACATTTCTAGCTCAACTGTTGTGAAAATTTATCAGAATCTTTGTCTTGATGATATCTAGGTCATGTCAATTCAATTCAATTTGTTTATTTATACATTTCAGGCCTCCAGCCTATTGGACATATGAGCCGCGACACGAGATTTCCAACAATGTGGTCAAAAATGAGATTTTGACTTTTTTACATTTATGAAATCTATGGCATTTCATGATTAGAATGCTACAAATTTTGTCTAAATATCTTGACTAGAACCTGTTCAAATGACCCCGTGAAGTTTATACCCCTTTTATAATTATGACGTTATGAAAACTGTTAACGACGTCATGAAACATATCTGCGTCGTTAATTACGTTCATACGGCCTGTCAACTTCTGAAATATAGAGAACAATTAAACTTAATCGAAAGTAGCTGTGAAAGAGCGACTTAAAGAAATTTAACTTTGTCAGTCTCTTATATTTCACTATGAGCGGTCATGTTTTTAATACGATTTTCTGGTTAAATTGTATAGAATCAGTTCGCTTGTTATCGACACCTAAGCTTTCATGTATGTTATTGTGACTCGTAGGTATCGTTCATTTGATTTCTTGCAAAATTCGTGTAACCGCACTTTTCATTTGTCAATTTAGTATTTTGCATTTTTCAGCCGATCAAATACGTGATTATAAATTAGGTGGTGAAACAGTAAAAATTTCAATATTGCCCTTTTATCGACACCTTCCCTCCTAGTTTCAATACTGTGACTGAAACCTTTCTGAATCTTGATCTGGGTTTCAAAACCAGTACCCATCATCAAGTTTGTGGCTACGATATAGCAGCTACCTCCCTCCATAATTATCGACACCCAATTTATTTCTTTGAAATAAAGACTATGATTGATTCATGTAACCCTTTCCCAAGCAAAACCCGGTTGTGACATTCCTACCTAAATTTGTTTTAGAAAACATTTAGAGAAAAGACGAAACTGTTGATAATCGTTAAATTATCTTTTCTTTCCCCACATAATTCGCATCTTCCATTTGTAACATTAATTACAGGGGTAAAAGATTTCAGGCATATGCCTGAAGTTCAGGTTTTTGAGTATTCCAAAATGCCCCATTTTCTCGATTTTTACTATATAAATACAGACTTTTCCAGGTTTTCAGGTTTTTCAAAATTTTCAACTTTTACCCCTGTAATTATAATTATAATTAAAATAATTATTATTCGCCTGCGACAACATTCAATTCGATTACTCTAAAACCGTGATGTTTTGGAAAGGGTTTTCAATAGTTTGCAAATAAAATGAAACGTGCGAAACGTGGAGAAAAACAAGCATACTCATTTGTGAAAAAGACGCAAGTACGACAGTAGCGAGACAACTTATGAAATCGCCTTGCAAAAAGGATAAATCATTCAACCATTTTACTGATTTTCTTTCAAAACCATAGGCGTCTACGTAGGGTAATAGACTATTTACCGTGATCGGCCCAGGAAAATGAAAAAAAAAAACATTTTGAAAGTTTTGTAAATATAAACTAAATGTGATACCTTGTCACTAAACTAATCCATATGATGATTTCATTTACCCACAGCCTTATTCAATTAAAACTTTATCTGTACCAAGGGCGGATCTAGGGGTGGGGTCAGGGGGTCATGACCCTGGGGTCAGGGGGTCATGACCCCCTCTGGAATTGTCCGAAAATTGAATTTTGACTATATAGCTTCTTATCAAAAGCTGTCATTTTGGGCTTTGACCCCCCCCCCCCCTGGAAAAAATTCCTGGATCCGCCATTGTGTACACTATGAAAATTAAACAAGTGTGCCTCTAAAATTTGTTCCAGTGTGTGTATTTTGTGTTACTCTCTTATGAACAGAGCACATTATCTCTACATTCCATTTCGACAGAATGAGCTCTGTTCTCGCGGGGTCATTTCACGTCTAATCTCGTGGCCTTGGCGGGATTTCGGTATCCAATCGTTGGCGATACACAACAAAACAATTCAAAAAGCTGATACAAATTTCCACTGGCTGACGCTTCAAATTACCGGCTTCAGCCAAAAATAGAAGCGACGTAATGTATACGTAATCAAACCAGATCAAACTGAATGATTTTGATTCGATAATTCAAATGTTACCGGCTTCAGCCAAAAATAGAAGCGACGTAATGTATACGTAATGATCATGCAAGATAAAACTGAATTATTTTGATTCGATAATTCAAATGGTGTGCTATAATTAGATTATGACGACCAAATAGGCTGTTGGCGTACCGAAAACTGCAGAGGTCATATTTGATGGTTTAATCAATAGAGCTCGGCAATGGAGAGTAATTTTGTGTACACAGCGTAAAACATTGAATGGCAGGTGTTGGCGGCTTTGTTAGATGTTCATAAAGTTTCCAAAACAATCCGTGGTATGACGATTGTATGACGTCATTTTATTCCGACAAAAGAAATGTAAAATCAGCGCGGGGACTTACCTGTCAATCAATTATGTTAATCATGGATGGGTGGAGACTTCAAAACTGTTGCAGCCAATCTATAAAGCGGCTGTATGTGGCATAAATTACATGCTGTAAACCCTCGTAACTGCAGCTTGAAACAACCTGCAGTTACGACGTTTTTGTTGAAAAGTGACAAATTGAATTAAGGGACGCCTTTTTTCTCAGTGACTAACCGATCATTTTCTACACCACCAATTTAACGGAGGTCAAATTATTCCCGTAGTTTTCTTGAATTGGATGTGATGGGTTATTAGGGATGTTTCTTAGTAAGAAACTTACAAAGTAAGACTGTCAGTTTTGTTCATGTATATTAATCTTCAGTTGGAAATTTGGACGGCTAAGAATCATGATTTTTCTATCATCTATGACAATTTTATATACATGTACGTGTTTTCCTATTTCTATTGAAATTGTTAAATGGTTGGTAAATTAAGGTCATTAACGCGGTCGCCAAGTGTGCTTCTTCTTTTCAACGTTACGGTGGTTGCCAGATCGTAGGCTATGTCAGATGATGAAAGACCTTCCAATTCAAAGATTTACTATACAAATTACCAGATGTTCATGTAGTCTAAGAAAACTAAAACCTCAGACTTTCCTTTTTCCAAACACTTTTTTCAGTAGGTGTCGATAATTGGGAGAGTTCTATGGCTAATATTTTAGCACAAAAATATAGGCTATATTATTCTCGTAAACGGCACAATATTTTGGCTTGAAATTTTCAGAATTTTCACAAGAAAACGTGCTCTTTCAAATAAGAATAAAAATTGAAGTTATGAAAAACATTCTGTGAAATTTCACTTTAATGGAACGACCGAAACACTAGTCTTTTTGAGAAAGAAATAGCAAAACAACAAAGAACACAGTTCAACAAATTGAATGAATAAAGAAGCAACAACAGCAACCGCAACAAAATCACCAATTAGATCTAAATTAAAAAGTCATACATGGTAGAGAAATCGTTTGACTAGTTATTAGTAGTAATTCACATTTATGGACAGATAATGTAAGTATTAAAATTGAAGTTTTGTGTTGTTATGGTTATTTGTTTGTCCGAAAAGGCCGTTATTTTCCCCAAGTCAGAAATCATCCTAAACAAAGAAAGGACATTTTAATCAACTGTAGAAAATTCGTCATTTAGGCCTACATGAACTATGATGACATATGACTGACAGTATAGATTTCTAGACCCACTAAAACAATGATGAGTAAACTCTGGAATGAATCAGAAAACTAGAAGCTGGATATTTAGGCTAAGTCTTGGGTATGTTCAAGCAGTCGTCAATAGAAATATTTTTATCAAGTTATACATGTATAACATATTAAGCTTTTCTTTTTGTCGTACACATGGTTTATTTATTCGATGAAGTTTTCTTCCAAATTTTGGAAATTACCTTGAAAATTCCAAGGCAAATCGGCAATATCTAACAAATGAAAGGTCGCCAATTAATCTCTGCCGATCTATATCCCTGCGGCGGATCGAGGATTTCTGTGAGGGGGATTCGAATGTACAAATAGGGAGGGGGTCGTTTTCCTAGTATTACATAATTGTGACTGAATCTCCGCATGAAAATAAAATAATCTGGCTACAGAGGGGGGTCGTTTGAACCCCCCCCCCGAACCCCCTCTGGATCCGCCACTGTATCCGTCCGATTTTGTCTTGATTTTGCGACGCCCAATACTTTTACAGGTGCTCTAAACTGCTATCAAAATTAATTGTCTGAAAAGCTAAGATGTTCACAGTGCGAAACGATTTTGAAGCCTTGCTTTTGAGCCACTCATGTATAGGACATGAATCGATTTTACTACTGATCAATACAGCCTATCTGTAGCCGACCATTTTTGGTTCGAAAAAATCTATAAGCCGAGACGATTTTGTAACACCCATTTTGTATTCTGTAAGACTTTTTTTGACAAAGAAAAAAATCGGAACAACAAATTGTCTATGCCTTTATCTGAACACGATCGATATAGCCTAGTATGTTGCTTTTCGGCGTCTGATGTGATATTTAAACTTGTTTTCTTGATGAAATTATGGTGGCTTTTATTAGCTAATATAGATGTTACGAACAAAAGAAGAAAATATTATTTAAAAAAAAGTTTGAAAAATATGGGAGGATTCGAACACGCGAAAACTATAACCACAAAAGATAACGGATCTTAAGTCCAACTCCTTAACCCACTCGAAAACCGAGTAAGCTGCTAGATTCGGTAATAATAATTTATTTAAACCTATTAAGGTTGCGTCGTAGGAAATAAATTGTTGTTTTCGGAGATAAACCTGTACTAGTTTAATCTGTAAATATATTTTCATATATATTCACCCTTTTTTCAAATAAATACTTCAGATTATGCAAGTATTCAGTGATTTCTCAATGTTCGGAAAACTTCGGTTTCCGACTTCTTGTCATCGGCGTGGGTGGGGTGTAGGCCTATATGATAATAAACGCAAACAATGGCAAATAAATATTATTTTGGCGATACAAATCGTGTCTCTAAGGTTAACATTAGTTTAAGAAACAGATTTTGTCATCCATATGTCTGACAAACTCGTGAAACATGTTTTATTCATGTTTCTGTTTTCCGTAAGGTTTTCCGTAAAGTTGAAAAATCCCGCTGGCACAACTACATTGAAAGTGAGGAAAAAAGGGATAAAATCAGTAGAAATCGATCAGATAACACATTGAAACTTCAAACTGATCTTTTGTTCCACCGTTTGTGTGAAAAAGATACTGAATTGACCATCTTTATTGACAAAACCTCCGAATGTTGCTTAATCAATGCATGGAGTTATTTTTAGACGTCGGGTTTTAATCGGGGGTTTCCGATGATTATTGTGCTATATATTCTTTATGTAAAACTGCACAAAATATTTGTCGCTACCTTTGATAGCTATGGTTAATTCTTGTTTACAAATCGCGCCTAGCAACATTCACAGTAGGCAATGTTCAAATTATGCATTCGGTTATCAATTGGTTAAAGCAAGTGCGCTATAAATAACGTCGACGTAAAATCACGTTTTCCAGATGACGTCATTTTTGCCACATTGTTGGAAATCTCGCGTCGCGGCTCATATATATTACAAACATGATATACAAACAATTGTACAGTGATGGTTAAAGGAACAAAATAAGATGAAGACAATGTTAAAGAAGGAAAATAATAGAATATGTCATAATCAGAAGACATTATTTTTGGCTTTCTATACTAAAGGTATATAGGCCAGCGCTGGCTGGGAGGACACGTGTCGCAAATGTTTGGGGCACGTCACCTTCCATTCAGGTCATACCTATAGATCTGGACAAATCTGAAATTTTGAAGTGATTTTTTACAGTTCCAAACTATGTGCATAGAAGCTAAATATAACCTGTTCAATTAACCACGAACTAATGAATTCAACTTTTTGAAATGAAATCATTCCAAAGAAGTCAAAAGTCAATTTTCAAAATCACTGCCATAGTCCTCTTCTGTAGACTTTCACAAAAATGCACGTATAACTTTTGTCAGTATAAACTTCCTAGTCCCCATGATTTTAATCCAAATTTGTACAGAGCAAAAAGTATGACCAACACCTATTACTGTTCATGTCAAAAATAGGTCATGCCAGGTCAAAAACTAGGTCACTGGGTCAAATATAAAAAAATCCTTCCTTTCACTCTGGAAGTGCCAATTCTTACCCAAACTTTGTCGAAATTGTCCCGGATGTTTATTTTTATGATATCTAGGTCATATTAAGAAGTTGGTCATGCAAGGTCATTAACTAGGTCAGGAGGTCAAATCTTATAAATTCTTCCTTTTGCTCTGGAAGTGCCAATTTTGGTCCAAATTTTGTCAAAAATGTCTTGAATGTTTATCTTAATGATTTTTGGGTCATGATCGAAAGTGGGTCATGCGAGGTCAAAAGCTATGTCACAAGGTCAACGATTACAGTATCCTTCCTTTTGCTCTAGAGATGCCGAATTCAACCCATACATTGTCAAAACTGTCCTAAATACATATCAGGATATCTAGTTTATGTACAAAAGAGTGGGTCATGCAAGGTCAAAAACTAGGTCACTGGGTTATATCTTGTTTTTGCTCTAAAAAACGAAATGTTTTCTAATTTTTTGTGAAAATTGTTCAGAATGTTTTTCTTAAGGATAACTGTGTCATGTGGAAAGTGAGGTCAAAAACTAGGTCACTGGTCAAATTTTATTTTTTGCTCTAAGGTCCATAGCAATAAATCAATAATTGTGAAAATTATTCAGTATGTTCATCTTGATGATGTCTAGGTCATGTAAAAAGTTCAAGGGTTAACTATCAAATGTTTAAAAGAAATTATTCACAGAACTTTGGTCCATAAGTTACTTATGATTTACTTCCATTTGCTATGGATGTCCAAATTTTGGCTCAATCATTGACCAAATTGCTTTGAATGTTTATCTTCATTCATTTGAGAATCCAAAAGGCACTGAAAGTTTGCATGTTGGTTGTCTCAAAGTCCGCTCAGGTGAGCGATGCATGGCCATTTTGGCTCATGTTTTTCTTGACCTGTCGAAATGAGCACACAGTTGCAACACAGCTGCAGACCGTACATTAGTTTGATTAAGTAAGAAAAACATTTGGGTTACCCAATTATTGCTCAAACAAGGTATACTTTTATAGGACGCATGAATTTAATTTCTCCCAAATTGCGAAAAATCAATAACTTTTCACGGACAAATTTTCTTTTATTTGGATAGACGGTCCAAGTTCCATAGAAATAATTTGTTGATAAAAGCGCAGGGGTTTTTTCAGTGATTAGGAAAAACGTTATCTAAACGCTGTAAGTCTCATGATTAGAAGATGCCACTTTGCAGCATTGTGGACTGGCCGTATCCTCAATGATTCATGGAAACATCGTAAAGCGTCTTGTATTCTGTTTTCTTGTGAGAATATCCATCCCAGCAAGTTGTAGGCGGTTTCTCTGTGTCCAAGATTTCCATCTGTATTAATAAGATGTTGTAAGTTATTTATAGCATCTATTTTGCTCACTTCATTATTTGTTCTAGAATACAGTAAATACTGTAAAAAATACAGATAGACTCGGGAGTCTACCAAAATCAAGTCAAACCAGTAGTCTGTATCTTCATTACGAGATCCAAGTGGTGTGTTCACAGAACGGTACATCTCTAACTGTAAAGCTGGATGAACAAGGTTGGATTGGCCTGGAAGAACCAGCATACAGCTTGTAGTACAGGTACGGCGGAAATCTTCGCTTGAGAGGCGTTTACTACTGAGAAGTTTTTTCAAGGATTCGTTTGTATAATTTTGATGATTGTGACAGCCACAGATAGAAACAACAAAATCACGTAAAAGAGTCTCACACGTCAATAGGATCTCGACACATTTGTCTAACATGTTAGCATGAAGATAGCAGGTCGCCAGAAGTAACTTGGACGAGATGAGATCACAATCCTTACTTTTCCGTATAAAATCTTTAAAAACGTGTAAAGTGATCTCTGGTATTTCTGCTTCTCCATTGTTGATGATAACTGACATAATAGACTGGGCTATTTGTAAATGGACATATGGCAGAAATGATCGCATGACAGTTCGAACGTCTCTTTTACTTCGATCTCTTATCGTGTCCGTACTTTCCATCTTACGAAACATGGACACGGTTTTAAAGAGACATTCTTTAGGGTCCTTGGTATTTCCAGCCCACTTGAGAAATAGTCTACCTGAAAAATTCACGCGATTTGCAGTAATTAAATAATGATCATATTCAGGAATGACAAGTACTTGATTTCTGATAGCTGATAGTTCTACTCCAGATATATAGGAGCAGACATGAACACCAATATTGTCACATTGAATGGATAATAGATATCTTGGTAAACGTTTCAAAATCTCGGTAAGTACAGGGACCACTTTCTGTAGAACATCAGAGTGTAATCTATCAAACATGTTCTCTTCTGGTATAAAGTAGTTGGGACAGTTACCCTCCCTCACCCAGCGTAGAAGAAAGGACAGACAAACACGCACACCCTGTATGAGGTTTGTACGGGTCCACCATTCAGGTCTAGTGTTCTCAAGGACGTAAAATAAACACGTTTTACAGTGATAGGAGGAGATGGACTTCTCTCCAGCTCTTGGTTGTATGATATCCTTCTTTATCATCTTGAGTAGAATGTAACACGTGTGCTGGGTCGGATTAAGACTAGACATGAGTGCCCTCTCTTGCAGTGAAAAAGAAAATCTCCATTCTATAGACTTTGTTTGAGATTGAGGATGTCCTACCCCAACAAAGAAACATCCGTAAGTAAGATACATGGACGGTCCTTGTGTAACCGAGTGTTTGTCTTGAGTGGTACTTTCTCACACCGGAATGCCGGAACCAAATCTGCATCTCTACATCCTTCTATACCTGATCTTGTTCCAGCAGGACCATTTCTTTCTTTATATTCTGGACGGTCTATCTGTACATGTTTCCTGCAAATTCTGCCGAGTGCATCATTACCCTCGTCCTTATTATCAATGTCTCTGTAATAAGTCGATTGTGGAACCCCATCATACACACGTTGTAGGTGGAAATATCCCGGCATTGTGTCGTAGTCAGTCACCATGAGGTAGGAGATACCATAACCCGGAGCATCCTGTAGTCTCTCTACTACTGTCTGTCTGTCATCACACACCAACGCGTCTATATCCGAATTAAGGCCGGGTGTTGTTGTCCCCTCATAACTACTGCCGAACCTGTATAAGGGTGATCCTCCATCATTTATAGCAGCGTGCAGTATTTCGTGTGTCAGTGCCAACTCAGAGTACATCATTCTGACATGTTCTGACGCACCAATTACCTCTAAAATCTCGTATAGACTTCTGGACAATGATTCTTCGTCATCAGCCATTCTGATTACGTGACATTACATACTGTAAAGGTAGAAGCAAAATTCAATTCAATTGACACAACAAAAATATGTTTTCAATTTAAACAATGTTTACAAATAACACTCTCAAACGTATTGAAAGAATCAAATTCCATATTTTACATGAAACTGATAGATGTTCTATGAGAATATTATCACAGAAAGGTATAATAGTAGAAAAAAGAAAAGAAGAAAGATATTTTGGCATTATACCCTTTGTGTGCTATATTTCAACTATGCAAGTAAAAAATGTATATTCAAACACAGTGACACTTTGTTTTTCTCGCAATTATACTCAGTTCCATAAATAAGTGTGCACTTTCTTTTGATTTGTTTCTTCCATCATTTTTCACTAAGAATTAAATAGTCTGCTATGAAGATTCAACTAAATGTCAGACATTTAAAGTCTGGGTAATCGTAGTTAAACGAACTATTTGATTAAGCCTAATAATACACCGGAAATGTGTTACTTCTATGTCTTTATCAATGCGCAATTACGCAGAGGAGTCCCTGCAGACGATGAACAGGGAAAAAATTCCTGAAGAAGGAGCGACAGGCGATGACACGCTACTGTATGGGGACAGTCCTACGAGTCAGAATGTTGTGAATTCTCTCGGACGGCTGAAAGACCGTTTACATCGTTTGGAATTGTCTTTTCGCGAGAAAAACACCCATGAAAATAGTGCGCACGACTCGTTACGGTTGCCGCCATCGTCGCAACAAAAACATCCGCCCATTAAGGTACTACATCCGCCACATCCGGATGATCAATAATTACCACACCAGGCCAAAGAGAACCCGTTCGGTCCTGATCAAGGTATCACAGCCGAAAGTCCGGGGTCAGGTGAGATTCAGGAAAGATTTAAAATGTTTATTTTTATCTGAAAGAGCATATTTCCTTATGAAAATTCTGAAAATTTCAAGCCAAAATATTGCGCCGTTTACGAGATATTTATATTTTTGTGTTAAAATTGAACAAATTGTTGTGGACAACAGTTCGGATTTATATGCAATTTATCGATTATGTCTCAACTTTAAATGCGTGTTTCTCGCTTATCAGCAACAACTTCAAAAAACCTAATAGTATTTATGCTCATTAGAATAACCAATCTTGGCATCAAGACAGTTTTAAAAAAATGAAATTGGAATGAAATGTCCCTTTAATGTCATTGAAAAGGCTCAGTAGACAAAATTTTAATACCAGGATCACTGAAGCTTCATGATTCCAGAACTGGCATCAAACGTGATGACCATCAGACGCTAAATGTCATTTCTAAATGTGGTCGCTATTTGGAAACATTATTAAAGCTAGTTAACCAGTCCCATGAAGGCGAACCATTTGGACCTAGAGCCGATACTTGTGACTTTGCAGGCTCAAATGAACTATGCGGCTCTTCTTGTAAACGGCGAGTTTGACGACAATACTGCGCAGCTTTTTCGTCCCTTACAAAAATTCAATTCTGGCTTTGATAGCCAGAGCATTAATAATATTAGCGTAGCAGCTGAACTGTCAAGCATTTCCGCAAGGAACAATAATTTTGGCAGTCGAGGGAATTTCCGACCCATGTACAGGGGAAATTCATATAACAACAGTAATTGGCCGCGGTACAATTCCTATAACCGTTTTTCTGGCTACCGAGATAATCGACGCGACGACTTATTACAGAACTTGCAGGGACCACGGTTCCGTAATCCGGGTAGAGGGCAACCCTGGAATCAGAACCAAGACTAATGAAAAATACACTAGCTTCAAACTTTGATAAATGGGTGAATATTGGTGCTTCGGACACAGTGTTAAATTGGACCCAGAACGCGATTAAATTTCCAATTCAAGATAATATCGTCGAGTCACTTGGGGTGCCAAATAAACTTTAAAGCCAGAGTCTACTTTTATTCGTTCATAATTTCGTTCTTTGCTATTTTAGGCCATATAGAAGTATGTGAGAACAAGACATTATGTGTTTCACCCATTAATTGTATTCCAAAAAAGAGAGGAGAATTTAGATACGGCCTAATCACTGATTTGCGTCTAGTGAACAGTTGTTGTACGCCGACAAAGTTTAAAAATGAAGACATTAATACAGTGATAGATATTGTCAAGCCCAAAGACTATATGTGTACAGCAGACTTAAAAATGGTGTGTTTTTTCATATACCCATCCATGCGGAACACCAGGATTTGCTTGTGTTTTGTTTTGAACAACGTTATTATAGTTGGACAGTTTTACCTTTTGGACATTGTTGCAGTCCATATTCTTTTACCAAGACTTTACACCCGGTTATAACCTATCTGCGATCTCGGGGATTATGGGTTGTTGTTTATAACGATGACTTTATTGTTTTTGGAGCCGAGTTTGAAACTTCTAGTCACAGTGATTTATTGTTATGCACACTAGCAGATTTGGGATGGTCAGTGAATTTTGATAAACCGCTTTTACAGCCATCTCAAGTGAAAACGTTTATCGGATATATAGTAGACAATACGGGCGAACAGACAGTAATAAAGATTCCCAAGGACAGGATAAGAAAGTTTCTTTAATGCTTTTCGGTGGATTATCGGGAAATAGCGGTAGATTATCATTTTGATAAACTCACCGCCCATCCAGTGAAATTATCAAAAACTTATGCCCGGCTTTTGTTCATTTCACCCTATCTGACGTTATGTAAGCCGGACCAAATATGTGACGTCATCGTAAGCGTTGCATAGCAGACACGTGTAAAATGACGCGCTTTAAGAAAATCTGTCATAAAATGTTTGCATTTTGTCTAATTTTTGCATTAAAGAAATAGAATAATCGTTTGTTTTTCGTGTAAGATCGATTTATATTTCATTTCGTGAACAACGAAAGCTACATTTTCACTCGTGGCTTCGCTACTCGTGAAAATAAAGCTTTTGTTGTTCACTCAATGAAATATAAATCGATCAAACGATTATCCTCTATTGAAAATGGACATTAGAAGAGCTTTGCGATCTAATATTGTCACTTTAGCGCGGATTGCAGGGCAATGTATATCCATTTGTTAGTGCAATTAAAATGTGGGTAAAATAACGATTTAAACATGTCCCCCTGATGTTAAACGAAGCTGGTACAAAAATAAAAGTTGCGATAATACACAAGAACTGGTCAAATCAAAATTTTGTTTATCTTAAATTAATCAGGATTATTCATTTTATACCTTGCAAAATTGAATTAAATGTTAATTTCTTACAAGAAGCAATGTTGAAGTTCATCCCTGGCCATCTTTGGAATGAATTTGGATACGATTTAACATGTGTGGGGTGAATCAGGAAGGAAAATTCGATAACAGGAAAACATCAGCAATATCCAGAATTTTGCTATTTCATTCACCTAGGAATGAAATTACACTCCAAATGTAAGTGTTGTTTTAGATCCATGCGATCGTCACATACTCCAGTGTATCGACAGCATATATGGCCATACAAGATATTCAAAACCAACTCAAATTAACTTCCTCTTATCAAAATTTAAATATGACCAATTTTGTATACTTTTGCAACTTTTATTTTTATACACCGTCCAATTAGACTAAGATAAACAAACATTAAAAGAGTGTGACATTTTCGTTAAACCTTGGAACAATAAAGGACGACTAACCTTAAAAATGATCACGTTGTTCACAGCCTATTTGAAATTTAAGAAATTCATTTTGGATCATTTTCATATCCTTCAACCGCACATAATATTCCACAAAATGACATATAAAACTAAAACTATAACTATTTTATTAGTGATTTAGGCCACCGTCTCATAACACAATTGCAATTTAACAATATACATGTATATATATATATATATACAGAGTACCAGAAAGAAAGCTGATATACATTATTGAAAACAATTTATGAAGAAGCGTCATAGAGATTAGCTGACCGAAAATGTAATCTAAAATTACTTCATTAAATGATAAATATGTTAAATACTTACTATTTTTCTCTGAGTGTTTTGATCTACTCCATGTCTGTCCTCCATTTTAAGTTTTTAACAACTAGATCACCCAAATTCCTCATCTCCAAGCAAATATGTAAACAAGGAAGTAAATATACTGGATTAAAATCACGTAGGGTATTTCCATTAATTATTAAATGGCACCAAAATGGTACAATTTTATCCCTTTACCGAAAAACAAGATTTCAGGGTTTGTCAAATTGAAAACCGCTACATGCCACGAAATATGCATTAATTAATATGCTAAAAAATGTGCACATCATAGTTCGGAAAATATTGCAACAGAAAGGGAACATCCTGATTATCAGGATTTTCTTCTTTTATGTTATTGTTTTCACAAATCTTACTTTTAGCGGATGTCAAGACCAAGCCCAGGTTTCTAGAAATAACTTAAGTACATACTCATGAGTATGCTCAACTTCAATGGTAATACTCTCCAACGTTGAAGGGTATACGATTGAAGTTCACGTGGATTTCATGTAATTTGAGTACGGTACTCAGATTAGAGTCTGAGAACGTGCTTTAGTTTTTTCGAGAAACCGTGGCCCCAGTTTCTCGAAAAAAACTTAAGTATAAACTAGTGAGTCCATGCTCAAATTTACTACAACTTCAAAGGAATACTCTCCAACGTTGAAGGGTATTCAATTGAAGTTCACGTGGTTCACGTGGAGTTTGAGCACGGGACTCAGATTTGAGTTTGAGAACGTATTTAAGTTTTTTCGGAAAATCGGGGCCTGGTCTTGTTTAACATTTACCAAGCACAGGTATTGACGTCCCTTAAAAATATAAAAATTTATCTGGAAAACATTGGGACAAAGACGAAAAATCATTGATGCTGATAATCATCATTTCTTCTTTTCACTCATTCTACAAAAAAGTGCACAATTAGAAATATAAAAATCTGAAAAACCGACCATTCTGAAAGACTTAGTTTTTGACTTATTCTTGCAAAATATATGTTGAAATTAGAGAATTCAATTCTAGTGTACCCAAACAAAGCCGGATTTTTTCAATTTTTGGATCCAAACACAGTGACGTCTATGCATAATAAGATACGTTATGGTGTTTGGTTTTCCTGTTTACACATTAGTTTTGTCTATTGGTGTTGGGTGACGATTCATATTAGGTTTCCGCCAGATCAAGAATTTATTGTATTGCGAGAAAATGATGATTTATTGACTTGTTATAAAAATATTAAGGCCTTAAAGTTCGTATTTAAAGGAAATACCGTTTCTCTTATTATTTTTTTGTTTGTTTTGAGTGAATTGAATAGACCTTGTATGAAATACAATGAACTCCTGCTGAAAATATAAAGATAAGATACCACTCAATTGAATTATAACACAAAAAATATCTTATTCTAATTTATTTAGCCTTAGTCATTGTCACAAGGTAAGGAACCATGCCGTAACGTATCTTATTTCAACACAAAATATCTATCTTTTGAACATGCATACATTATCGCATTTTATATATTTTTTTGTGAAAAGTGAAATGAATATCTGTATGCTTAGGCGTTGGTTAGAAATGCACTGGTTTCAAGCTTGAATTATAGAAGAAAGTCCGAGAAATAAGGATTAAACAAGATACCAATATATTCGAAATGCTTAATTGTGTCAATGGTAAAGGATAATTGCACCAAATGCCCTTTCTAATCTCTTTGTAACAATTGCCATTTAAATATATACAGAACATGATAAAATACTATAGTAAAACTAGCCAATGCAGCACTTATTTTGAAAACAGTGCAATCAAAATGGCTCGTAACGTATCTTATGATTTCATTTGTTTTATTGTTTCAAATAATTCAAGGACTCCGTGAATTATTACTAAATGATACATGTGTTTTTGTGTGCCAACTGGATCAACGATTCTACAAAGAATGTTATCAGAAGTTTTCCAAAGCTTGTCTTCCTTTGGAGGGCATTGGAATACATATGGTTGTTTCGTATTGGTTTCTTTCATTTATTGTATAAAAATGGTGATTTCATTAAGAGGGATGTCTATTCTTTGTCCAAAGTATACTATGTTCGAAAAGAAGTCCAAGTGGATAGTCTAATTTGATCACATAAGTTTTTTATTGTCATGACTTAGTCGAGCGTCACGTATCTTATCATAACGTATATTATTCATAAATTAGTTTTTAAAGAAATTCATCAGGAATAAAGTTCCCTGGTTAATTACGCTGCAAATTATTTTTTTCTAAAGAAGGTTTGGAATCATTTAGTATATCACGTGTATGAAAAATGGTGAAAGATTCGAAGTAAAAGTAAGTTTAAGCCGTAACGTATCTTATGAAAACAATGGGGGGATTCTTGTTTTTGAACTTTGGTGTTGTTTTATTCGAAAATGTTAATAAGCTTGATCTTTTTGTGTGTGTTTCTGTTTACGTTGATATCTAACCTACCACTAAAAACCGTTTTGACCTTAGGAACACATCATGTTGTGTTTTACTATCAGTTAAAGTAGCGTTATGTATTTTACGCTGGAAATCGGGACATCAGAAAAACCTTTATCTCAAAAAAGTTTAGTCCTGCACTCCCACGAAACAGTAATCAGACCACAGGAAAATATATTTGGGAAGGAATAGAAAGATAATCGAGGCCAATATAGATTAAACTGCGTTAAAATCAAGCTGATTTTGAATTGCACCAGTGCAGGGACAACCAAAATTCATGGAAAATAAGCTAAAGAAATGTAAAATTTAAGGAGGAAAAATAGTTCCTGGTCTTATATCATGCTTGAAATACGTACAAGGTGTCTTTTGTATAAGCTTAAGCAAAGAAACGAAAACTAAAACCTTCCAATGAATTTATTACTAGTGGGGGGCATAGAATTTCAGTAATTGTGCACTTTTTTGTAGAATGAGTGTTTTGTCTCAATATTTCTCTGCTAAAACACACAAAAGGGTTTGGATTAACAAGATAACAACGAATGATCGAAAGGTTATTTATAATTAAAATGTGCACGTCTATCTATTAAAGTTTTCTTTATTTGGCTGTGAAATGAGGTCTGGATCGTTGATGCTATTCGGCACACTTTAAAATAAATAAAGAAATATTGAATGAATGAATGAATGATAAATGAATGAATGAATGAATGAATGAAAGGAAAAAAGAGACTAAGAGAAAAAAAAGAGAGAAAAAAATGATGGTGGATGAGTAGTTGGTGGCTCGGGTTGGGAATTGTTAATGTTTTTTTCTGCTAAAATGCTAGGAATACATGATTAGGCGAACAAGTAAATGAAATAACTGCTGAACACCAGATAGAACTGAATAAACCCTTAATGGGTGAAAAATTCATGTCGAAATAAAAGGGTATAGGCCATTGAACGTTCTTTATGCTTAACATGGGTTCATGCACACAAATAGAGTCTAGAGCGTAAAAACAGATAATAGATCCGATATCGGGGAAAAACCGTTAATATACATGTACTTATAGAATTTTAGAGCACCATAGTTGTGGAACATCATGCATTACTGTACCGTCTGATCTAGACCACTCTGCTCTCTTACAGTTGCTAGAGGACTTTAAGCATCAGTAAGAGAACAACATGGATCTAGTTCAGACTGTGTGTATACGCACGCTCATCTGGATCCGCCTCGATGCCATAATGGTAAACATAGTACACAGTTGGGATCTAGCAATAGGGGCGTACTTACACGATTTAGAGAACCATGGCTGTAGAACATCATGCACTAATGTACAGTCTGACCAAGATTATTCTGCTCTCTTACAGTTTTTACAGGCTTTTAGAGAACAACATGGATCTAGATCAGACTGTGTGTAAATGGCCTGTACAATAGTACATATCCGGGATCTTGAAAAAGGGGCATATTTATAGTATTTTAGAGCACCATGGGTGTAAAGCGGCCCATACACGATCAATATTATTGACAATATTATTGTCAAAATTTGGTATTGACAATAATATTGACCGTGAATGGGCAATATTGAAGGATTGTCAATACTATTGACGAATATCTGCGATCGCTGAAATATTTTCTTCAATATTTTTATTGACGTTATGTAACCCATGGTTGATTGTTCTCTAAATTAATATTGTCAATAATATTGATCGTGTATGGGTGGCTAGAAAAATATTGTCAATATTATGACTCAATAATATTGTCAATGATATTGATCGTGTATGGGCCGCTTAAAACATCATGCACCAATGTACCGTCTGACCAAGATTATCCTGCTCTCTTACAGTTGCTAAAGGACATAAAACATTGTTAGAGAACAAAATGTATCTAGATCAAATGTATCTAGATCAGACTAGATGCAGACGTTTCCAAACTTCAAATAATCTCTCCAATGTCCAGTCCTGTTTCTTTATGTTGCATTGAGTTATTCCTTTAGACTTACCCTTTTCCAAACCACAATAATTCACACCATTTCTATGTGAAATATGCCGCAAATGAAAGCATGTGTGTCGATACAAATATAGTCGCTTTTCAACGAAAACCTCGTTGCTGCAGCTTGCTTAACATCTGCAGTTGCGGGGTTTTGTTGAAAAGCAGCGATATGATCTGTTTATAAAATATGAGTGCATATAAGAAAATATTGAGGCAAAAAAGAAGACTAATTTTCTTCTTTTGTCTCAATATTTCCTAAGTCTTTTCTACTAGACGAGTCAAAACCAAATTAGAGAAACACTTCTCATACGAGAATATCTTCGTTTTTTAAGGAAACCCTCGTGACTGCAGCTTATTTTAAGCTGCAGTTATGAGGTTTTCGTTGAAAAGCGGCGATATTCTATATAATGATTTGATATTTTATCTAGAAATGGGACCCTCAAAGATTTAAATGCTAATATGGATTGAGACCAGACGGCAATTAAGCACGATCTCGTAAAGCGTTCTCTCATAACTCCTCTATCGTCAATGCGCCTCATAAAAGAGCAGAAGGAGACGCGTTCAGACTCCAATTATACACAAGCTCATAGGATCAATGTTGGTTTCAGTTACCCATTATTAGTACTAAAGAGCCAGAGGCGAAATTTGAAAAGTGCCAACAATTCCTAAACTTTGTTGCATTTCCATTCCAAACACAAACATAAGCATTTTGAACGGTTTAGGATTTTGAATTAACGCACACTTATGGAAATATTTGACAAAAATGTTCAAAATTACCTCCCTTGCACACGAATATAGAGTAAAACAATATTTGCAAATCATTTTCTTCTTGAAGAATAATCTTGAAATCCGGCACGGTGAATCGACTTATATGAAGTATATTTGTAAGTGTGTGTAATTTGATGCATTTCATTACATATGGCGGCTAAAAAGTGGTGTTTTCAATGATAGGCTGTATACCTTGATGATAGAGGGCATTTTTTATGATCCTAGCTGATTTGGTTTTAATTCAATCCATGTTTCAAATTCTGGATATTTTCAAAGTCTACTCAAGTCACATAGATAAACGTTGTCTTGCGGCATTAACAATGAACAATGAACAACAATGAACAATTATATTCTCTATATACATTAGGCCCCCGGCCCATGATATAATACAACATAATATGTTAAATCTCAGGGAGAGTGACGTACAATAAATAGGTTGGATAACATAAAAGTATAGCTATAATTGATCCGTAATAGATACTTGACTAGACGTAACGTCAAAAGTTGCGGACCAAGCCAAAATTGGCTATGCACTTCTGTTTAAAACCGCATATTTGTTATTTTTATTTGAGAAACACACATGTATTTGGTGTCATATAAAAGATATTGAATTGTAATTTATTAATATATGTCGAATTTCAACATTGTTTGAATACAGACAATTTGATAAACAAAATAAATAAACTCTGACACAGAAAATAACGTCGTCACGTGTAACAGAAATTACCAAACAAACTCGCGAGAATCCCAATAGAATAAAAAGTAAGACTTTTGAAAGCGCACAAACTTTGGCAAATTACGTCAGTGATGTCACAGAAGATATAGTGTAAATCTTACGGCAGTTGGATGGTGTAAACAAACTATGGAGGAATGGAAAGAAAGAGATAAGTTGCGTCACGCTGGTAAAAAAACGTCATTTTTTCGGTATGTCTAATTTTTAAATCTAATTTATTTTTCCAATAGCGATTAGAAATCAATATAAAAAATTTTGGGACATACATCTGAGCTCAAGTTTTTGTAGTTAATTTTTTGTCTTGATTGGAGTTGAAGAAAATCATTTTTTTATTGTGTTTGTAGCGTCTTAAAAATGTCACATTTTCACTAAAACGGTCCCAAATGCAAGGGTAATTTTTTCATATATAGCTTTTTTTCTAAGAAAATCAAAATATTTTGAATTTGAATTGATTTTCGACATACATCTCGGATAAAATTTGAAAAAATAAATGCATTTGTCAATATCTCTTCAACTAGCGAAGATATAAAGTGTGATGTAGCGTCTTAAAAATGTCACAAAAACGCGTTTTTGACGATTTGACGTCATGTTGATTTTTTCGGTATGTCTAATTTTTAAATCTAATTTATTTTTCCAATAGCGATTAGAAATCAATATAAAAAATTTGGGACATACATCTGAGCTCTAGTTTTTGTAGTTAATTTTTTGTCTTGATTGGAGTTGAAGAAAATCATTATTTTATTGTGTTTGTAGCGTCTTAAAAATGGCACATTTTCACTAAAACGGTCCCAAATGCAAGGGTGATTTTTTCATATTTAGCTTTTTTTCTAAGAAAATCAAACTATTTTGAATTTGAATTGATTTTCGACATACATCTCGGATAAAATTTGAAAAAAATAAATGCATTTGTCAATATCTCTTCAACTAGCGAAGATATAAAGTGTGATGTAGCGTCTTAAAAATGTCACAAAAACGCGTTTTTTGACGATTTGACGTCATGTTGATTTTTTCAGTATGTCTAATTTTTAAATCTAATTTATTTTTCCAATAGCGATTAGAAATCGATATAAAAAATTTTTGGACATATATCTGAGCTCTAGTTTTTGTAGTTAATTTTTTGTCTTGATTGGAGTTGAAGAAAATTATTTTTTATTGTGTTTGTAGCGTCTTAAAAATGTCACAATTTCACTAAAACGGTCCCAAATGCAAGGGTAATTTTTTCATATATAGCTTTTTTTCTAAGAAAATCAAAATATTTTGAATTTGAATTGATTTTCGACATACATCTCGGATAAAATTTGAAAAAAATAAATGCATTTGTCAATATCTCTTCAACTAGCGAAGATATAGAGTGTGATGTAGCGTCTCAAAAATGTCACAAAAACGCGTTTTTGACGATTTGACGTCATGTTGATTTGTGAAGAACTATTCATGGCGTTTTACGATCATGTATCAATGCTCTAGATCCACTTGTTTTATCGTTGTTTGTTTGACTATCTTGCTATTTGTGGTCTACGCAACTTAAGGTTAAAATTTGAGACCCGTAACAGAAAAAAGAAAGAAAAGCATTGACCAAGGCATAAGAAAACGTTGAGATAATAGAAGACATTTTTTTAAGTAAAGCATTTCATTGATTTCATCTAATATGTTGCAGCATTTAGTCTCGGAGTTTCATTTTTCCTACATATAATGCATTTGTTGTAGACCCCATTTAAAAGAATATTCTATCTTTTGTCTGCTAACGAGTAAACTTGAAGACGACTATTTAGTAAGTATTTTCACATTTTTTTATTTTTATTTGTTTATTTATTTTTATTCTTTTTTTTTTACATTTGCGCAAGTAGAAATATCTTAATAACAAAAATATGCATACTTGACAAGTTATATTTAGCGTATGAAACGGCTCCATTTCTCCTACAGGTGTAAAATATTCACTTTCAATATTCATTAGAGCTTGATTTTTCAATACTTACGAAATAATTCTGTTGTTTATTTATTGATAGTTGAGATTATTAATTTTGTACGGTGCTATTTTCATGTATGCATGTATTGGTATTATTGTGAAAATGTTTTCTTTTGGCCAACATTGAGAATTTGTCATTTCTCATGTTTTGGGGAAAGTTATAACTTTCTTTACACCTTCGCGTAACGTTAACGTCGGAAAACGGTCGATATGCGTGTTACAACGTTGGTCCGCAACTTTTGACGTTACGTCCTTATGTTAAGCCCAAGTTTCAGTTATATACATTTCATAGCTGTCTGTAAAATAAATTGTATAGTAGATCTAAATGAAAAATACATTATCCTAGCTCTTCTCTGACGAGAAATTTTAACTTTTGCTGAATGGATTACAATAATAAGGAACAATTTTCGCGGCCTCGTGCGCTAAAAATAGATTTCTGATGGGAAATACCTTAACAACGTTTGCCGGGTACCAGTCTAATATTTTGTTTATCGGTCATGAATCGGACATTTTTTCGTAACAGTGTTAGCGAAAAAAAAAAAATTCAAGCGAGATATAAGTCGATCATTGAAAATGCAGGCGGGAACTAAAACTACGAAACATTGCGCATATTCAACATTCCAGATACGGAGACAGACAAGAAATGCATCGAAAAGTCTGAAAGTAAAGTGGCTATGATCATGAAACTTAACGGATAGATATACTCAGTTCCAAAAGAAAGTGTGCAGTTTCACGTTTTGCTTTTACCTTAATTTTCACAAAGTTTATAGAAATTTCGGGAGTAAAAGTGATATCATTCTTCAGATTAGACCCTAAAGAAAATTGGCATCAAAACAGATGTCGATAAAATTGCTCATACTGCATACACACAGTCAGATCATTATGACATTAATGGTGTTTAGATTTACACGCTTTACAGCTTCTTTTGTGGAAAGAGTTACACGCTTATATGCCATTGTAGGGTTTGGCCAGGCCTTCCAAGCCATTTCCACGCTAAAGTTTGAACTTTCCTGTAGACGTTAAGTGTACGTCAACGTAAGGAATAGCTACGTAAGTATGCTAGTAAATTGTCGTCGAACGGTGCAACAAGGTTGTACAACAAATTTGTATGCCTTTAAGATGCCATACAAACGGACACTTGCTATTAGAACATAAGTACCGTACAAATTCAGATTTGTTGACGGCTTTTGTTTTCACCAGGTTCTGTCTTGTTCACCAACGTTAATTGTAATTGGTTTCACGCTAATGCACTATGTACAAATGTAATGAAAATGTGATTTTATGCTAAGGTATGGCAAAAGGATTGCAGTGAGTGTTATTTCTGATCGATAACTCATCCAGTACGTGAGGCATACGTAAAACGCTAAAAATGCAAAATTGCAATCAAGCCGAAAATGTGTGCGTGTTATGTGATTCTTATTCAAAAAATCGTTTGGCAATAGTCTTGAGATGTGTCGTGCAAAATTTCCTTACGATAGACGGTATACTTTTCGAGATATTCAAAATTTTAAAGTGCACACTTTCTTTTGGAACTGAGTATAGATCTCACCAAGGAGAAGTGCAACGTACAAAGAGCATAACTCTACCTTGCTTATTTTGTGAGTTATTGCCCTCTGTTGTAATGTGGGGTATCAAATCACATTAAGCGACAAATTCTAGTTTTTTTCTAGATTAATCATTTCCCAAACACATGAAACAAGACCGGTTTTGACGTCCCCAATAGAAAATTCTTGGGAAAACATTGAGGCAAAAGAAGATAATGATGATCGACCAAATTGAAAAGGTCTGCATAGCAGCAGACAAAATGAGTGTGAATAACTTCTTTGGATATTGATGATCATTCTACTTTTGCCTCGATATTTTATCTTACATAAAACACTTAAAGGATTCACATCCGTTTTGTCATCTGCAGATTTTTTTTTCAATTTGGCCCAACATGACATTTTGACGTTTTGGAAAGGGTAAGCGAGTAAGCACGAGCGGCACGACGAAGCTAAGGCATGACCGTATGTGTAAACATTACTTGTCAACTACTTATTTCATAGTTACCGATCTTAAAAAGTACACGACAGTGCAGCAACCTTCTCAACTCTGAATTATAATGTTTCTCAACAAATGATTACGGCAATCAAGCTCTTAGAACGTCATCTTCGGCAAGTTGAACGTGGAAAAACTTCACGAGATTCACAGCCATATTTGTACGACAGAGGATTCCCAATCTATTTTTAGACTAGTGAGGCGTGACGATGGCGTATTTGTTTCCACGAGAAAACCGAACCATATTGGAAAAGTAGTTCTACTGAAAAAAAAACAACATATCGTACAATAGGCATAGGAAATATTGAGAGAAAGTAAAAGGGAAAAGACATTGGTTTTTGGGCATCTTTATCCTTTCTATCAATGCTTCCAATTCCTTTAGTACTGCATGTCATATTAAGGTAAGGCCTGGGTAATCAGTTATTGAACGAAATCTGTATGGTGCGAAATTTAAACGATTCTTAGACGATTTTAAAGGGAAGTAATTTTCATTGGTCTCAAATTTTGAAATTTTGACAGAAATAATTTTGTAACTGAACGAAAGTCTTTTAGATCATGATCAACATATCAAAAGTCATCAGAGCAAATTTGGGGGGGGGGGGAATGGTGTTAAATCACGCTAAAAGATGCCTTGATATGATCGTAATACACTGGTCCATCCTAACCACAATACATTTTCTCGAGTACCACGTGCTTCTCTTACACTATACTTTTCACATATCATTTTTAATTTGATTGAATTTTATATGAAAATTGAAAAATGTATTCATTATAAATAGAAATTTAAAAGGATAAATATAACGAATAAGTAAAAAAAATCGCTTTAAATAAAATTATCTGCGATCGATTTTTAAAAGTACGGAAGCTCTATTTGACTATTATATTATTACATCTGTCAGATATAGATTATTCAAATCGGAATTACACAATTTGCGTGTAAATTATCCTTTACTCGCCCCCAACCACTTGGTTTAAAGTCCACATATGTTTTTTTGTTATTATACGCCCGAAGGGTCGTATTTTGTTATGGCCCGGTCGTCCGTCTGTCCGTCTATCCGCCCGTCCGTCCGTTAGCAATTTCTTGTGTGCACAACTTCTTCTACAGTTTTGATCGGATTTCGATAAAACTTGCCATAATGAATCTCAATAATATCTAGTAGTGCACACCGCTTACGGAATTCAGATAACTCTTTTCGTTCTTGAATTATCTTCCCTTGAATCTTTATTGTGTGCGCATTGTGTGCGCAACTCCTCCTACAGTTTTGATCAGAATTGTATCAAACTAGCCCCAATGAATTTCAACGGTGTCTTGTTGTACACACCGCTTACAGAATTTAGATAACTGTTTTCGTTTCTGAATTATCTGCCCTTGAATTTAAGGAAACTGCCCATTTTCTCAAAAATGCCCATTTTCTCGTATGCGTATCTCCTACATATTCAACCCGAATTCAATCAAACTAGCCACAATGAATCTCCATGGTGTCAGATTATACACACCGCTTACAGAATTTAGATAACTGTTTTCATTTTTGAATTATCTGCCCTTGAATCTAAGGACAAATGTCCGTTTTCTTAAAAATGCACATTTTCTCGTGTCGCAATTCCTACAGTTTCGATCAGATTTAAATCAAACTAGCCACAATGAATCTCTATGGTGTCTGGGTGTGGAAGCATAATTTGGATAACTTCTCATGTTTGAATTATCTGCCCTTGAATTGAAAAAAATTGCAAATTTTACTGACAAGCCCCTCTCGGGCGTATATGCGCCGCTCTGCGAAGCTTTTGTCAAATATCGAGGTCCCTACGGCTGTAATAGGTGGAGATACGGATGTACTCGTTCTTTGTTACCATGCTGATGGTAAAGACAATAACATTTACTACACACCAGACGTAAAAAGTGGAACAAAGAGAAAGAAAATATGGGACATTCACAAAACCAGAAGAACTGCAGGATTCGACATTAATTTTGTAGATTACTACCAGTCATACATGCATTTTCTGGTTGTGACACCACTTCACATATATATGGTGTTGGTAAAGGGGTTCTCCTTAAGAAAGCAACCAATAACCAAATGATCAAAGACCAACTTTCTCTTCTCTCTTTCTCGAAGACGGTTCTCATAGTGTTATAGAAAATGCGGGAGAAAGGATAATTATTTGTACATATTTACAATGGAGAAACCACAAAACACTTGAATGACATAAGATTTCAAAACATTATTTATAAGACACAAACAAGCTCCACATTTGTACAAGTTAAAAGTCTTCCGCCAACTGAAGCTGCTGCCAAATACCACAGTTTTAGAGCCTATCTTCAAGTCCAAACGTGGGTAGGAAACACGATAGAACCAACTGAATGGGGCTGGAACAAAATCAACAACAAATTAAATCCAGTTAAAACATACTTGTCTGTTGCACTTGAACGCCTTCTTAAAATGATAAGATGTAATTGCAAACTAAATTGCGATTCCAAAAGGTGCACCTGTAGGAAACATTATCTGTCCTGTTCAGCGGGTTGTGGAGAGTGTCGTGGTGTAAGCTGCACTAATGTCACGGTGGATAATCATGTGATACAATATTTTCAGAAAATCTTCAATAATTTTGTAAATACTGGACCGATTTGAATTCGGTTTGAAGCAGAGAATGTGGACAGACGTCACGCATTAGATGGACGTAGTTAATTTTTGAAAAATCAACCGATAAAAAAGTTATTTAAGATAAACCAAAATTTTGGTTTATCTTCAATAACGTTTTATTCAGATATTTTTTCACAAATCCAACACGCCCAGTTTATTCCTGGCATTTTCCCACCTTCTCTGCTTCAAACCGATTTCAAATTGGTCAAGTATTAAAAAGATATTGAAGATTATCGGAACTTCTGAGTCACGTGATTATACATCGTGGATATGCTCTTAATTAAAGTGACATTTCAGAATTTTTTGTCATAAATTTTACTTTTATTTTTATCTGAAAGAGCATATTTCCTTATGAAAATTCTGAAAATTTCAAGCCAAAATATTGCGCCGTTTACGAGAAATTTATATTTTTGTGTTAAAATTGGACAAATTGCTGTGGACAACAGTTCGGATTTATATGCAATTTATCGATTATGTCTCAACTTTAAATGCGTGTTTCTCGCTTATTGGCAACAACTTCAAAAAACTAATAGTATTTATACTCATTAGAATAACCAATCTTGGCATCAAGACATACTTTAAAAAATTGAAATTGGAATGAAATGTCGCTTTAATGAAGATTTCGAAATGGATTGAATTTTTAAGTGCCATCCATATGAACATGTATCTGGAAAAAAGGGCTTTATAACATTTAGTACAAACACGCTGTAGATCTAGATCAAGATCAGGCTGTGTGTACGCACTGTCTGATCGCAATGCGCATAGTTCCTATGTTACTTTTTCGTGTCCTATACCGTCTTTTATATTGTCGACCTTGATCAGACATCACTGAGGCACAATCCGATCTACATATTCGGTAGTCTGAAAGATTAAAATGGTCGCTTATAAATCCAGATCCACACCAACACACAGACACACAAATATATCTTGTAACGCAGTTTTTGTCTTTGGGGTATATACAACATCAAATATGCATATAGATCTATATACTATTTTGTCTTACATAACCTTGAATTGCACATAATTTGAAAACATACAAACGATTTTATTAATTATTCATTATTATCATTATTACTCGAAATCCATTACAAAGTGATAAAAATGAATTTTGTGCTAAAAATAGACTTGGTTTACCGTTGATTTAAGCCGTAGTTACGAGATTTTATGACAACACCTACGAGATACTATTGTTTGTCTAATATTTTGTCACGGTTAACTGGATAAAAGTATTCCCTATATGCATAATCGGCCGGTGGCTTTCTAAATAGCACAAATCAATCAGTAATGATTTGACGTCTGTGAAGAGAATCGAGTCGTAAAATAAACTACAAAAGATGAAAATGATGACAATCAGATTTTTATCCTTTTGTATCAATATATTCTTTGCTATAATGTACAAAAATCCGATCTTTTTGCAAATTGTTTTTGTCGTCTGCAGCAGCTTTAGAATGGGAAGTCTTATATTTACGTTCAGATGTCGGTTTAAATGAATTTGATAAGTTAACCTTAGTAAAATGAGTGGGTGGGGTAATTTCATCGGCAAATTCATTTTCCATGTCTTATTGAAATAAAGAAAATATCAAAGTCTGTTTTTTTTTTACTTTATAAACCCCTAACATTACGTTATCTATAATATGTTTCATCCGCAATAACATATTTGGTTTTAAAAGATCGGTTTCTAAGCCCACACGGAATAAACTCTTTTGGCTTGCCTTGTAGGGGTCTCTTCGTTAGATCGATATTTTTCATATTTCCCCTCGAGTAACATTTGAGGACTTTTTTTCTGGAATGAGTAGATGGTTGTAGATTATAAAAATGTTGGTTTCGTTTCTGTTAGAATTAGTGGTTGGTTGGGCCTATTTTTCGGCTAAAGTGACTGGCCTATTGGTTTTTTGCCGACTCTTCATACAATTTAGAAACATTTTCACAAAAATTGTTTGAAATATTCCCCGGAAATCTGAGCACGCTCAATTATTTCCGTTAATTATTGTTACGAAAAGAGGCGATATTGCATCTAACGGTACTTTAAAAATGTTCGGACTTACGGACGTCACGGAATAAGTCGAAATATAACGATTATACCGGAAGTGCATTACCCAGGCCTTACCTTATATATGTTAGCGGCAATAAGTAAAATTAGGCAATAAGCTTAATGCCTAGGCAATAAGCTATTGCCTAGGCAGTAAGCTTATTGCCTAAATCACTCTAGGCATTAAGCTTAATGCCTATGTTTTAAGCCTATTGCCTGGCAAAAATAGCCAGGCATTAGTCTTATTGCCTAACGATAAAATATGACTACTTGTTCGAAACTTTATTTGAAATTGAACATATTTCACAAATATTCACCATTATTTAGAGCTTCAAAATACACTGGTTGCTTTTGGCTCCTGGACTGAGTCAAGTACCCATGATGCCATTATCTGGAAACCCTTTGAATTACATTGTAGTTCAATGAAATAAATAGATCAATTATTTTCTAACCATCAAAGTAGGGTGATCAGCTGGTGGTTCGGAGTGGGTTTTGTGTTTGTAATGGTGCCATTAATGTCAGGAAGACATGGTAACGTGTACCAACTAATGCATTATGACTAGGAAACTGTTGATGTGGCGCCAAACACCATTCCAGTTCAATCAAGTGTAAAGAAAATCTGCGAATGAGACCCCCAACCTCTGTGAAAAATTATGTCCTCCCATCTGAAATTGATTCTTACAGGCCTGATACTAATTCCCACTTTAAAACTAGGCAGTGCAACTATCTCAGGTCATTGATAGAGACCAACCTTTGCATTGACGCATTTACATTGATTTGTGTCTAACAAATTTATTTTTTAACTTCATCTTTGAATTCAAAGTTTGTTCTGGACACAACTGATGCTTACACAGGGTGGCCCATGGCTAGATCACAGCCTATGTATTACCTTCAATGTGACGATTGACTGATTTTTTTTAACTCACAGAAATACCCATGAACACAGTCAGCCAATGCCTAAACATGACCACTAAAAGAATTTGTAAAGTAGTCTCAATTTTGGATGAAACATTTCATTCAATAAACTTAATGCTTGAAATCTTTAGGTAATTAATTTACGAGGCAATAGCTTATTGCATAGGCGTTAAGCTTATTGCCTGAGTTTACTTATTGCCACTAACATAAGTTAGGCAACAGACTCAATTTGGGATGAAACATTTCAGACAATAAGCTTAATGCCTGAATTTTTTAGGCAATAACTAATTGACTAGGCAATAGCTTATTGCCTATAGGCATTAAGCTTATTGCCTGATTTTACTTATTGCCGCTAACATATACAAGGGCATTGTCTCGGACAAGTAAAATCGATAATTTTTTGGTATAGTCACATTTTGAGACAATGTATTCAAAGCAAAACAAAGAATGAGAATGTTTCCATTAAAATTAATTTGCTGTGTAAATCAAAATGGTTTAAAAAGAGTCTACATTGGAAAATAATTTGGTTAAAACACAATTAATTGTAGAATAATGTATTCTCACATTTCTGTGTTATCATCGAATATTTCTAAAGCAGATTGTCGCTTTTTAAGTGAGGCAGTCAGATACCTAGAGAGACTTAAAATATTCATTTCATCCTTACATTGCATTATTCTAATAAACAGTTCCTTTGTTGGCAAAGACATTTGCCAGATTCCAGGAAAGTATGTTTTCCTAGATCGTCGTAGAGAGGACACAAGAGTATGAAATGGTACTCATCCTCTACTGTGTAAATATTTTTTTCAAACAAACTTTGCAAAATCTAAATTGTTTATCAATATTTAAATTCCTACCCTTGTCTACCTCTAGATAATGGTAAATTTGACTCTCATTATGAAAATGTGCCACTTTGCAGCATTGTGGACAGGCCGTATTCTCCAGGACAGCTGGAAACATCGTAAAGCGTCTTGTACTCTGTTTTCTTGTGAGAATATCCATCCCAGCAAGTTGTAGGCGGTTTCTCTATGTCCAAGATTTCTATCTATATTGATAAGATGCCGTAAGTTATTTATAGCATCTTCCTTGCTCACTTCATTATTTATTCTAGAATACAGTAAATACTGCATAAAGTACAGATAAACTCGGGAGTCTACCAGGATCCAGTCAAACCAGTAATCCGTAGCTTCACCACGAGATCCAGGTGGTGTGTTCACAGAACGGTACATCTCTAACTGTAAAGCTGGATGAACGATGTTGGCTTGTCCTGGAAGAAACAACATACAGCTCGTGGTACAAGTGTGACGGAACTCCTCGCTTGAAAGTCGTTTACTACGAACAAGTTTATTCAACGATTCGTTTCTATATTTTATATATTCATGACAACCACAGATAGAAACAACAAAGTCCTGTAAAAGAGTCTCACAAGTCAACAGAATCTCGTCACATTTATCTAACATGTTAACGCGAAGATAGCAGGTCGCCAGTAGTAACTTGGATGAGATAACATCCCAATCCTCACTTTTTTGGATGGAATCTGTAAACACGAGTAAAGTGATCTCTGGTATTTCTGTTTCTCCATTGTTGATGATAACAGACATAATAGATTGGGCTATCTGTAAGTGGATATATGGCATCAATGATCGCAGGACAGTTCTGATGTCTCTTTTACTGTAGTCTCTTATCGTGTCCGTACTTTCCATCGTACGAAAAATGGACACTGTTTTAACAAGACATTCTTTAGGATCCATGATATTTCCAGCAGACTTGAGAAAACGTTTTCCTAAGTGAAACACCTTTTTAGTGGTATTGCAAAGAAGGTCATGTTCAGGTATGTCAAATACTTGATTTCTGATAGCTGATAGACTTGCTCCAGATATAAAGGAACAGAGATAAACACCAATATTGTCACACTGTATAGATAACAGAAATTGCGGCAAACCTTTCAGAATCTCTATTAACACAGGAGCTACTTTCTCTAGGACATCGAAATGTAATCTATCAAACATGTTCTCTTCTGGTATAAAGTAGTTGGGACAGTTACCCTCCCTCGCCCAGCGTAGAAGAAAGGACAGACAAACACGCACACCCTGTATGAGGTTTGTACGGGTCCACCATTCAGGTCTAGTGTTCTCAAGGACGTAAAATAAACACGTTTTACAGTGATAGGAGGAGATGGATTTCTCTCCAGCTCTTGGTTGTATGATGTCCTTCTTTATCATCTTAAGTAGAATGTAACACTTGTGCTGAGTCGGATTAAGACTAGACATTAGCTCTCTCTCTTGTAGTGAAAATGAAATTCTCCATTCTATAGACTTTGTCTGAGATTGAGGATGTCCCACCCCAACAAAGAAACTTCCGTAAGTTTTCATGGTCTGAATCCGTGTTTGTGATAGCCAGTTACATGGACGGTCCTTGTGTAACCGGGAGTTTGTTTTTAGTGGTAATTTCTCACATCGGAACGCAGGAACTGTATCCACATCTACAAGTCCTTTTTTCCCCGATCTTGTTCCAGCAGGACCATTTCTTTTATATTCTGGATGGTCTAGCTGTATATGCTTCCTACAAATTCTGCCGAATGCATCATTACTTTCTTCCTTATTATCAACGTCTCTGTGATATAGTGATTGTGGAACTCCATTAATCACAAGTTGTAGGTAGAAATATCCCGGCATTGTGTCGTAGTCAGTCACCATGAGGTGGGAGTGACCATAACGCGGAGCATCCTGTAGTCTCTCTACTACTGGCTCTGTGTCAATACACACCAACATGTCCATATCAGACTTTAGTCCAGGTGTTGTTGTCCCCTCATGGCTACTGCCGAATATGTATACGGAATATCCGACATAATTACAAGCAGTGACCAATATTTCGAATGTCAATGCTTCCTCTGAATACATCAATCTGACATGTTCTGAAGCACCAATCACTTCTAATATCTGGTACAAACTGCTGGACAAGGATAAGTCGTCATCAGCCATTCTGAATACGTATTTTTACATGCTGTAAAGCAAAGGATAAAAGACAAATAAAACTTTTTATATAAAAAAACACACTAGTGCTTTCACTTTAAGCAATGTTTCCGAAAGGTAAAATAGCGGGAGAAGAGGGTAAACAAATAAGGGCGTTTACCCATTTGCCTGTGAGATATATATCTCAACTATACATGTAAATATTTCAAACTTTAAGGCAAAATAGATGGAAACACTTTGTTTTTCTCGCATTGATATAAACTTGAGAAGTGTCGATGTATTTTGAAAATTCCTTAACCCTTTTCTAAACAATTAAATAAGATAATGCAATTCCTTTATTAGTTCTTTCATCTTTACAAAGATATATGAACATACAAAATAGTGAATTAAGCAATAAATTCCATATTTATAAGTGACGAGTGGTTAATTCAAATTCGGTTTCATAGAGGAAGAAACAAAGCGGGGGCTGGTACTGAAAAAGACCCATACGTAACTCGAATGGTCTACTTCTAAAGCCAAGTACTACAGGCTTTGATAGAAATAGGATTTTTTACCATTTAGCACAGAAATTATTGTGGCAAAAAGAGAAAATGCTTTTGTCAGCATTTTCTTCTTTTGCCTAAACGTTTCCCAAAACTAGTATATCTTTACCGAAGAAGTAATTTAAACCAGATTATGTTTGGGAAAGGATTAAACGTTGGAATAATAAAGAGCAACTAATCATATGAAGGAAAGTGCTGTGTATAGGTTAATTAAAATTTAAGAAATTCATTTATGTATAATTTTCACAGCCTACAACCCACAACCTACGAAAAAAAAATGTTCCGGGCGACATGTATGCAGATAAGCTGACCAGAACTTTAATCTAATTTAATCTGTCATTGAATCGTAAATATAATTTTAATACATACTGCTTTTCTCTCAATGTTTTGATCTACTCAATATCTTCCATCTAAACCACCAGTTCATCCAAATTCCTCATCTCTAAGCAACTATATCAACAAGGAAGTAAATATCGCTGCTTTTCAAAGCGACGATATACCGGCTTAAAAACTACGTAGGGAATTCCCCTACCCCCCCCCCCCCCCCCCCCCCCCGTGTAATATCAACAATATATATGTCAACTGGTAAAACATTAAATTACCATTTCCAAAAGGGTATCAATTTTGACTGTTTAAAATCGAAAGCTGCTGCAGACGACAATGATGATGATGATGATGATGATGGTGGTGATGATGATGATGATGATGATGATGATGATGATGATGATGATGATGATGATGATGATGATGATGGTGGTGGTGGTGATGATGATGATGATGGTGGTGGTGATGATGATGATGATGATGATGATGATGATGATGATGATGATGATGATGATGATGATGATGATGGTGGTGGTGGTGGTGGTGATGATGATGATGATGATGATGATGATGATGATGATGATGATGATGATGATGATGATGATGATGATGATGATGATGATGATGATGATGATGATGATGATGATGATGATGATGATGGTGATGATGATGATGGTGGTGGTGGTGATGATGATGAT
The DNA here is from genome assembly GCA_963680895.1 of Fragum sueziense. Lineage (NCBI taxonomy): Eukaryota > Metazoa > Mollusca > Bivalvia > Cardiida > Cardiidae > Fragum > Fragum sueziense. Next base: position 8,654,676 of record OY804592.1, read on the forward strand.
GATGATGATGATGATGATGATGATGATGATGGTGGTGGTGATGATGACGACGATGATGACGATGACGATGACGATGATGATGATGATGATGATGATGATGATGATGATGATGATGATGATGATGATGATGATGATGATGATGATGATGATGATGATGATGATGATGATGATGATGATTTTTTAGATCATCGAGTTTCCAGATCATCCTTCGCATTTATAATTTAAGTCTGGTAAGGATCCATGCTGCTTCCTTATAGTTGCCAACAAAACAGCTGTTGGAGAGTGATATGAATTTTTATCAGGCTGTGTATACAAAGGCTTTTCTCGTTACATATTGATCTCAATTGCCATTTAAATTAACCATTTCTCAAACAAGGCTTGAGGTCCCTAATAGAATCGATTTTGAAAAACATGGAGACAAAAGAAGAAAATTCTGATAATCAGCATTTTCTCCGTTTGTCTCAATGTTTTCTGAGTTAAATCATTCACCAAATTTACCTTCAGTAGATCTAACATCTACATTATCGTCTGCATTAGCTTTCGAATTTGACCATCCTAAAATTCCGCTCATATAGGCCTGTATGATAAGTCCTTTTGCAACATTGAGCATTCATCAATAATTATAGAATGCGAGTACGCTGGGGTTGAGGGGGCGTGTGATGGGGGTAACCATTTCCCAAAACAAGGCGTTTCCAGAAAATAGTTTGGGAAAACACTTAGATGAAAGATAAAATTGCTGACAATCTTTTGACAATCTTTTTGTATTTTCATTGTTATAACATAAATATCTGTGATCCACCACGCTAAAAGAGACCTTGTCAGAAGTCTAAAAAATCAAATAATGCGAAACCGATCAGATTCAACAGATGTCAACCAGATCATGCAGATCATTGGTTGTGAACTCGGCCAAAGTGTGGGACGTTTTTTCGCGATCATAGTATTTCGTCGGTGTTTTATAGAATATCGTAACTATGGCTTCGATAAAGCCGTAGTTACGAGATTTTATAACAACACGGACGGTTTGTCAATACATATCGGTAAACCCGGTCTATTTTTAGAACAAAATTGTTATTAGAAAAACTATCCGATCCGATCTTTAAACTCACATTTAAATGCAAAATATATACCTTATTGTAGCAAAAAACGTTCCTCGCTTTGGCCGAGTTCACCACCAGTGATTATAGCGAAGTATATTAAATATTCTATATTCAGAAAGTTATACTACTGTGAGAAGTATCGATCCTGGTCTGCGCAGACTGACTAGGGTTGATACTTTTCAAACTTCCTTTTGGTGTGACAGGTCACATTTTTTACTTTTGACATCTGTTTGTGTCAAGCGGCTTTCAAACTGAAACATTTTCCACACATTGACGCCTTTTGGCGCCGGCTTTCCAAAACATTGTGGAAACGGAAGAAATTGCTTACCATAAACAATTTCTTCATTTTCGATGCTTACCATAAGCAATTTCTTCATTTTCGATAATGTTTCCTATCCAGATTTATAAAGAATTGTAAAATTCCAATTACTTCAAATAATCATCTGCTATACGAGGGACGGTCGGAAAGTAGTTGGACTTTTCGTGCTGCTGTCTCTCCATTTGCAACTGTATAAACACATTATATATTGTTGAAATCTACATCCATTTGCCAATAATGTGGTCAGTTTATTTTTAAAGAAAGTTGAATATATGCAATATTCTGTCCACTTATATGTGATAGGGGTTTTATGTACCATAGACTATTTGTTAGAGGAACAACAAGGGTAGCCAAAACAAAAGAACAGTCTAGTCATTTTAATCGCGAAGAATTTAAGTTTTTGAACTACATTATCACTGAACATGGAATAATGGTTCATAATTCCGAACTTGGGATAAAAACTCAGTCACAGCAGTCATAGAAACGAGCTGGTTCCCCACCTCTGAATAGATTAAGCTTTTACATTCGGCTGGTAGTCATGTTTGTTGCTTTTGTGGATTCACGAGGTCTGAAAGTTAGTCATTTCATGTCAAATGGTAAAAACTGACATTGCTAAGTACAATTCTGAAGTAATTCAGAAAAAAACAAAGAATAAATGCTGAAGTAAACGCGTCCCAGATTAGCAAAGAAAAATGTTTTCTACTTTACGATTACGCACGCTCCCATACCACCGCATCTACAGTGGAGATTGTCAAATATTACCCATGACAAAAGTTGTTTTACTCTTCTTATAGCCCAGGTCCTACCCCACACGACTTTTATTTGTGTCTAGAACTGATGAAAATGCTTGCTGAGAAGAAATTTGAGACCAGGGCGCCTTTGATACCGGTGGTTACACAGTACCTAATACAGTGGGTCTACGTCATGGTTAATAGTGGCAATAGTAAAGCTCCTACGAAGATGGCAAAAAAACATAGACATAGATGGATAATTTCTTTAAACAGTGTAGAAAGAATTTTGTTAAAAAATTAAATGGTTTTAGAGAACTAGTCAAAAGTCCAACTACTTTCCGACCGTCCCTCGTATTTTTGACTTGAGATCAGTCTAAAATTTTGATGTTTTGTAATGGGTTACGATGGGCTAACACAAATTATTGAGTCACGCATAAATCAACATAACGCCGTTTTTTTTTTTTTTTTTTTTTTTTTTTTTTTTTTTTTTTTGTTTTTGTTTTTGTTTTTTTTTTTCAACGAAAACCTCGTAACTGTAGCTTAAAACAAGCTACATTTACGAGGTTTTCGATAAAAAGCGACGATAAGCGGAGTCCGAATAGGGGAGGCCGGGGCAAAGTGTTACACGGGGCAAAGTGGTAAATTTGAATTTTCAGCTAAATCATGTTTTCTGCCACGATAATTCCACTTTGTAATAAATTCTATGCACATTTTTTTACATTGTCTGAATTTTATGGCTAGATTGGTCTTTAGGGGAGTTCTAGAATCGCAAATTTGACTTTTTGGGGGGTCAAAAAGCATTTTTCCGAAATTTTGAAAAGTAGGCTTATCTTTGACGCTTGTTTCTGCAAAACTGATCGGTTGTAGTTGTTTCCTTTTAGCCTCAGATTTATGTCCTCATCCTATAATATAATAAGTGATAATCGTAGAAAGAAAAAAGTAACATTATAAGCCGTTTACCCCGGGCATTGTATTTTGTGTAACACTTTGCTCCGTTGCCCGGGGCAAAGTGTTATGTACATTCTTCACCATTTTTGTTTTCTTTCTAACTTATCAATTAAAAAGCAAATTAAGTTGCAAAAAAACTTATATATTTGTTCAGAATTTTTTTTTACATTTTTAGATTTTATGGTTTACACGACTGTAGGGTATATGATATTGTCAAGATTGGATAAATCGAAAAAATGTAACACTTTGCCCCGGTCTCCCCTACTTGCCTTATAAATCCCATTCGCAAACGGCCAATTTTAAAATTCTTGGGATGGCCCAAATCGAATGGAGTTGAAGATGACAAAAGACATCAAATTGATTATCAAAAGAAAAAAGTTTATGATATAGAGCATAGAAAATATTGAGGGAACATGAGAAACTGCTGATTAAAGACGGTTTCTTCCTTTGTGTCATTGTTTTTGCAAACATTTTCTACAACGGATATCAAAACCAGGTCTTGTTTGGGAAAGGGTTAAATAGGGGTTTGTCAAGCAAATAACGCGCATGCGCACAAGCCGTAATTCATTTACCTGTTTCCCTCGAGGGGGCAAGTCGATAACAATTCTATAGTGGGATAATAAGCGTGACGGATTGATCTGCAATTGTGATTCGTTAAATCGAAAAAAATGGGCGGACACGATCATTGTTGCGTGTATGGGTGTGATCATAGACGGAATAAACTGTCAAATAATTGTAGATTCTTCACTTTTCCAAAAAAAAAAAAAAAAAAAAAAAAAAAAAAAAAAATCGGCATTAAAATGCGATGGATTCATGTGTCGGGTAGACATAACTTGAGTTTAAAAACACTTACAAATAACGTGAAAGTTTGTGGATGCCACTTTATTTTGGGAAAGCCAGATAGAACTGATAAAAACAATCATGACTATGTACCAAATAGAAATATACCAAGTATTTTGACGAAGAAACCCACCAGACAATCTAAAACGAGCAAAAAATCGTCGGAATATACCAAGACTCTAGAAGCGGCCGAATAAAGCTCAACCATAGTTTCTAGAGTTACAAAAAGAAATCGACGACAATTATCACTGCGAAATCCCCAGTCCCTCCAATGAAATTGAGATATCTTCCGAAGTAAGTATTATTCATTTATAACTACATGTATTATGTCCGTCATTCAAAGGCCGAAGAAGATTTTGAGGTACGGAAATAACGAGAAAACTCCACAAAAGAAATCTAGATTGACTCCGTATTGGATTAAAATTTTGGAAAAGAAGATATATAATGGTCTGTTGAAATATTTATATACAAATCAGTTCATCATAAGGATCCTGTTCAAAACTGAATTATCATTTAAGTGCAAATATCGTATGGAAATACTGCATTCCGCATGATTTCGAAATCTTAAAATACCTACTCTTCGCATTTTCTCGAGCCAAATCCCACTATTCATCCGTGAGCTATAAAATTTCATAATTAGGCTATAGGCCTAATATATCATATCATCAAAACGGTATCGAAACTTAAGTTGATTTCTGTTCTGGGGTAAAAAAAACTGACTTTTATTAACCCATTACTACACAGTGACTCCTTTTGACTCCCAACAAAATAATAGCTTTGGAAAACATCGTGGGAAATGAAGAAATTGCTTGTGACAAGCAATTTCTTCAATTACCACAATGTTTTCTGCATAAATATACAAAAAAAAAAAAAAAAATCAAAATTTCATTCACTTCAAATTGTCGTCTGCATCATCTTTGATTTTGGAATAGTCTAAAAATTGCCGTTTGATTATGGGTTAAGACACTATTAAATTCAAAATAAAGGCCAAATGAATACGTTCGTTTCCCTTCTTATTCGAAAAACACGGAACCTGATCAGTAAAATTAATGCTTAAATTGCGCTCCGACTGGGATGTTTAGCATTATTGATCATTATTTGGTTTTGAAATAATGATACCGATGATCTGTCTCACTACGGTACCGTATTGCTATTAATTTCGGTTGTTCGATTTTTTCCTTCGAATTCCGTTCAATGACAATTTCGTCTGATTTATCACCTATCTTTGATTGGTGTCCAAAATTATCATTTTTACAGCTTGATTAAAGGTAAAAGTACATTTCGATTGCCAATATTGATGGGATCATTATTGTCAATACAAAGGGTTTTGCAGATAGGCCTACTTGTATATCACGCGTTTGACAGTCTCGTCGGTACAGTACTTTAATATCGCCTTATCAGTATATCACAATCAACGTTATCGGCTTTTCAACAGCAACAAAAAAACCTGTCATTCCAAAACCCTTTCCTCGCCGATATGTTCCAAAGAAACGTGCCAATGCGAATATTAAATCTCGAGGGGAAAAAAAAAGAAAGAAAAAAGAAGGCTCGTTAGAACAATGGCCGGTCGGTCATCAATCAAACCACCTTTTATAACGCTGAAGCAAATTAAGGGGAAATGCTTACCATCACCGTTTTATTCTTTTGTCAGAATGTTTTCACGAGTCAGGGACAGGCTTAGCAAATATTATGCATAATACCAAGTGGGGTTTATTCATAGTGGCGGATCCAGAGTCGTTTCGGGGGGATCAAATGCCCCACATCCTGTAGTGTAATTTATTCATTTTTTAAAACTTGTTTAACTATTTCCAAGACAGCAAATATTGAGACTGTTCTGATCGAATACAGTTGAACACGACATTACTATTACTGACAACAGAAACGGTGTAATAAATAGCCCACGATATATATTTGGGGAGAAAGACAACACTGGTCAGCAACTTTTTCCCCTTTGACATTTAAGTTTTCGTATGCTATTACTTTCGAGGACGTGATAGCCTTGTCTTTGGGAAAGGTAAATGAACCCCTCGGTGGTGCTATAACATTGCATGTTTTACTTTAGAAATCAACAATTTTATAGCCCGTAACTCTTTTTGAAAATTGTGCCAGCCTTCAGTCGTTGGAGAAAGGGTAAAATCTCTCTGCAAAAATCGCCTTTAATGACAAAAACATCGTAAAAGTTGATTTGATGATTCGTTGTTACAATGTTCTCAATAACGAAATGTCGTTGACTGAATGGTTAAGACTATTATGTTGGAATATGCCAATCGCCGGTGTTATTGCAAAACCTCGTAACTGCAGTTTGATTTAAGCTGTAATAACAAGATTTTAAAATATGTATTTGATATAGGAGTCGACATATACCGACTATTCATCCCATCAAAATGTATGCGCAGACAAGTGAACGGGCTTCGTGGTCATTATGGGAATATGACAATAGGGATAAAAAGAAACCGATAGAAATGATGAAGTACATCTATATTTATTTTCAATTTGGACCAATTTTGACATCTTGGAGTATAAGTGATTCATCTCGCACACAATTCGATGTATAATCATGCTTAAATGTGTAAATAAACTTAGTTTTTAGAGAGCGTAGTCTCTCTATTAGCAGCCAGAGGCCACAAGCCAATATTTTGCAAACCGAACAACAGAAATAGTTCCTTCCAATGAAGACAAAATAGATCTAAACAACAATTGGAATAGTCTACAACCATACATGTCATTATATAAAAATATATGACTTGTATGATCTATGCAAAAAATTCAAGTAAACAAGTCTTAATTAAATAGAAAAAAAGATCAGTGTAGTAATTTGTCATTTACAATTGGGTCATGCAGGTCATTCAGTCAAGTCATGTAACCTAAATTTTGGACAATGCAAACAGTCTAAAAATAGAATCACATTCCACAGACAGATTCTAGTGCATAGTGAGTGTCTATCTGGGCAATGTGTAGTAAAGCCATATTGTAGTAAAGCCATAGTATGTTATCTATATGCCATGGATAAAAGGGTCATTAGAGCAAATTTCCTTATCAACTCAACTTCTCATACATTTATGAATGGGTTGATTTGAATTTCCCTTTCCCAATCAAACGTGTCTCCAAGAGAAAGTTTTTGAAAACATTGATGCACTTTCTCCTTTTGCCTCAATATTTTCTGAACGATATTATCCACAATTCTAAACTTTAAAAATATTTTGTCATTCGCATCAGCTTTTGAAGTGGACCACTTCAAAAATTGTTGTTCCGAAATTTTTTGTTGTATGGTGACACTATGCTGCATCACAGAAAAAGAGGCTTCAATTATGTTGTCAATAGTTAATACATTCCTCCATTTATGGTTGAATGCATAGCCAAAAGTGCTGAACTCTCCTTATTTTACAATGAAAATTTAGGGAAAATCCAATTTATCCCCCCCCCCCTCAATAATTCAGACACATGGGCTTCAACAATATGAAATTGCTTCCTACGGGCCTGACACAACTCTTCAACTTCAACTTCAACTTCTTGCAGCCGTAAGATCAATGTTGATCACTGATGGCTGGCGCTGTCTGGAAACAGTTGTTAGTACTGGGGAAAAAAAGAGTAAAAGAGTGTTAGTTAGGGGGTAAAAGTATAGAGTGCAATGCTAAAATGTTAAAATACTAATTACAGGGGTTAAAAGCAGAAAGGTGAGTTACGGGTGGGGGTGGGGGAGTGAGTCCAAGTTACCTATGAATATGGGCAGGGTTGGACTTGACTGGATGTTGACTGGAAGGCTATTCCATAGTCGGATTGTTCTGGGGAAGAAAGAGCCAGCATGGTAGTTTGTTTTGGACTGTGGGATGTTCATATGTAGGTTTCTGGTAGTAGTGAGGTGGTGAGTGTCCACGGCTGCTTGGTTTGATTTGATTTTGTATAGCATTGTGAGTGACGCTATGTCCCTTCTGTGTTCCAGGGTTTGCCATTTTAAGGTGTTGATCATGTCAGAAACGCTGTGGGAGTAATCATAGTCATTGAGGACATAGCGTGCAGCTGACCTTTGTACCATTTCTAATTTGTGGATGAGGTATTTCTGCCAGGGGCACCAGACTGTAGCACAATACTCGACTTGGGGGCGGACGTAAGTTTTGTAAGCGGCTTCCTTGACCCGGGCATTATTTGTTTTTATGTTTCTTTTGATGAACCTGAGAGTCTGATTTGCTTTCGAGGTGATTGAGTTTATGTGGGGGGCCCAGTTGAGGTCCTTACTGATGTTAACTCCAAGATATTTGGCTTGGTCTGTGGATTTGAGTTCTATGTTATGAAGTTTGTATGGGAAGAGGAGCGGGCTACGCTTCCTGTGTATACGAAGGACCTCACACTTATCAGGATTGAACTCCATAGCCCAATCCTGTTCCCAAAGTTGAAGAGAGAGAAGGTCTTGTTGGAGTTTTTCTGCAGATGTTTGCGAGGTAATAGTGAGATACATGATGGTGTCGTCTGCAAATAACCGTACTCTACTTTTGACACTCTCACTCCACTTATATTAGAGGATGGTTTTGCATGACGATTACACAGAATGCTCCCAATTATATAAGCATGCAATATTGTCAAAGTTTGAAATTTTATGTTGTGTCAAATACGCTCTCTAACAGTACTTTCAGTACTTTGATTTAACGTGTATTCTACAAACAAAATAGAGCGATAATTTACCGGGAGTAAATAGTGCCCCCTCAAGAACACTGAAAGTACATTTTTAATTTTCTTTGTGAAGAGTTTCGCAAGGGGAATAACTCTTTGACAAACCTCTATTACAACTTGCATTCGCGCATTTTTCACACATTATCGCCTTTGATTCTTAGTCCGAAATTTTATCACGAATTGAATTTAACCTATTAGCCTTTTCGCATTTTACGCCCCCCTTTCTGCTTTCGAGTACTATCAGTACTTTGATTATGGTACACTCTGGTACCCAGTTTAGCGCGCTGAGATAACACAGAGAACCAGTAAGTCACCTGACCACTCACATGATTTGATTTTGTTCGACAACAAAGTCGGGAAGTTTCGGTTCGACATTTGAGATAACATCCGATAAGCGAGAGTATTGTGTAAACAGGAGAAAAGTGGCTAGAGGTACGATCGGGATGAAGCTGCTTTTGCTGTTTACTGTTGTCACTTACGGTAAGCTTTCAGAGAATCAATGTTTTTGAAATATTTTTGTCAACTTCTTTTTCATAATCACAAATAGGTGAGTCACTTTTGAAAGCGTAATTGGCTAAGAATACTCTTTGTCTTACTTTGGCTCAAGAATTTTAATGCATTACTAAATTGATAGATCAGAGGGTGTTCGGGGGTCAGGGGTCTCCCTAAAAAGCGTCGAGAAACGCCGGGAACTGTCGAGAAGCGTCGAGAGATCTAAATCAGCGTCGAGAAGCGTCTAGAGATCAAATTTAGCGCCGAGAAACATAAATATCTGTATTAGAGACCATAATTGGCATTTGAATTACGAAATTCAAAGGTATTCCAGCTTTTTTCGTGACGCACTTCCGGTGCTAAAAATAGAGCGGGAAACCAGTCGGCCGTCAATAGAGATAAGCTGTGTTATGAATGTAAAGATAAATCGCCCAATCACTCGGTTTTAAAAAGTAATTAAAGTGAAATTATTGCACAAATTCTTATCTCAATATGTACAGGACCCTCTCTGGATCATTGTCACGATGTATGAAGTTGTATTAACGCGCTGCTAGACGACAAAACGTTGATTTGTTCAGGTATAATAGAGTGAATGGAAACTTTCATTTTTTGGTCGTTCCGGGTAGAAAACGAATTGGAAAATAAAAAAATCATTTTCCAGAATATTTGTTGTTGTTAGGCATTTCATAGGCATCACATAGCATCATTATACATGTGCGCGAACCTTTCCCCAACGGCACAATTTTAAGATTATTCAAAGATGTAACAGAAAATAATTTTCAGTCGATAAACGGGATAAGAATCACTATAGAAACTGAATAAATTGCTTGTCACCAGCAGTTTCTTCATTTTTACAATGTTTTCTCGAACATTCAAATCACTTGCAATAATACAGACAAAGATTGTGAAGAAACACCGAAAAACGTGTTTCAACATAATTTATTCCTTAGAAATTGTTTTATACATTGACAACTGGTGTACATACCTGTTTGCTCGTGTATAATTTCCAAATATGATTCAATATAGCACAAAGACAAATTAATCTATCACATTTTAAAGTAAAGGTTTTTAATAAGCACTGAAATACATAATGTCAGTTTGTAGTTTGATGTCGTGTCTATAATCATGTGTTGATAGTTGAACGAGACGTGAAACCCTAATCAATTCAGTTAGATTCAAGTGTTGACACATTTCAAAAGGTCTGTGTGGTGTTAATGTCACGTGTGTTATATGGCTGTCAGATAATTAAAAGAATGCCGCAAATTGATTGAGATAACAGTCAAACAACTAAAACTTTTCCAAACAACATACTTGAAAGTCACTTACTATAATCGGGTAAACGTTAGGAGAATTTAAAGACTCTTGACAGAGGAAGTTTTTTCTTTTTCTCGCAAAATTTTATGTATTCATCCGTATAAATAGTGTGTTTTTTTTTTAAATTAAATTTGGATAAAAATGACTTATTTCAGTGAAATAAAAAGATCTAATAAAACCTAACGTCTGCAACAAATTTTAATTTTCTTATAGAAATAATAATGATGATGATAAAAAGGGCTTGTTTTCAACCTCATTTGCAAAACGTTTTATTCAGCTAAAAATTAAAGAAGAAAAAACTAAATCTAAATCTGCATCTTATCATTGACTTGTTTACCAAGGATGCGCTAGAGGTCTAATATTTTTTTATTTTAAATTTATGAAAGCTGACATAATAAAACTATTTCTTTTTACATTTTAGATAAGTATAGATCTTTTGGGATATTTCAGAATTTTTCTAAAGCACGTTTTATGATTTATCTCAAATTATTCTATCCAATTGATGAGTTGACTCATCGAAGACGGAAATCGATGCTTTTAAACAAAAAATCGTAACTGTAGCTTGTTTTAAGCTTCCGTTACGAGGCTTTTGTTGAAAGGTGACGGATTATTCTTCGGTAAAGATCATAAGAGCAAGGCGTTCAAGGACTTTGGAAAACATTGAGACAAAAGAAGAAACTGCTGATAATCAGCAGTTTCTCCTTTTGTCTCAATATTTTCTGAGCTATATCATACACAAATCTCATCTTTACCAACATTCATTTTGTCGTCTGCAACATATTTCATATTGGACCACCATTAAATTTTGCCGTTTGGGAAAGGGTTAAGATCGGCCCCGTATTCGCACTGTGACCTGCGCAAAAAGACAAATAATAATTTAAAAGAGCAATATATTTCTCTGTATACATTTATTTGATTTATCTCATACAACAACACATTTGTAACATATGATTTATTACATCTTCATGATAAAAAGGCAAAACTTATCACTTGATTTATTACGGGAATTCAAATACATGCACTTTTTTTGTCAGTACATTGCTAAATTACGAAGCCGTTTTACGCACAAAAGTACACAAATAAAGTATAATTTTATCGGAAATTCATTTTTAAAGTTCAGCAAACTCAATCTAACGACTAAATTGAGCTAAATTGGTAAGATTGTTTGTACTATTTTGGCTATAAATATTCCTTCCTTATTAGTGGCTAATTAACCTGCGCTTTCGATGGACGGCCATTAAATTGAACAGGTATGTGAATGACGTCATATCGTCATAGCCTGGCAGCTCCTATATTATGGTTTAAAAATTGATTTTATTTGTCTTTTATGTGGCTGTGTAGAAGCGCCGAGAGATCTGACTCAGAGCCGAGAGGCGTCGAGAGATCAAGCTAAGCGTCTAGAAACGTAAATTTTCATATTAGAGCCCATAATTTTAATTACAAAATTTAAATGTATATGGTTTAAAAATTGGTTCTATTTGGGTTTTTTATGAGGCTGTGTAGAAGCGTCGAGAGATCTGACTCAGAGCTGAGAGGCGTCGAGATATCAAACTTAGCCTCTAGAAGTAGCCTACAAAGCTTCATATTAGAAACCATAATTTAAATTTATGAAACTGTGAAGAAGCGCCGAGAAATCTGACTCAGAGCTGAGAGATCAAACTTAGCGTCTAGAAGTATATAAAGCTTCATATCAGAGACCATAATGTAAATTTATGAAACTGTGCATGGGCGCCGAGAGATCTGACATAGAGCCGAGAGGCGTCGAGAGATCAAACTTAGCGTCTAGAAGTATAAAGCTTCATATTAGAGACCATAATTTATATTTTTGAAAATGTGCAGAAGCGTCGATAGATTAAAAGTAGCGCCAAGAGACCTGGATAAGCAATGAGAATCATTAAATAGATTCGAGAATCTATGCTAAGTCTGACCTTAGAATTATATAAATATGATTTTTTATTTCCATATGCGTTCGTTTCACGAATTTTCTTTGGTGAAGGTGGTACATATGGGTAGGGGGTCCCACATATGGGTGTGTGTTTCAAAATATTCACTCAAGTTTATTTAAAGACGCACTATCACCCAGTTTTGGGCAGAGTTTCTTTGAAAAAATAACCAAACATAACGAAAAAATGCCTTTTGATTTTTCCGTTTGCCAAAGTTTGGTTTCGTTTGACTTGTAAAGTTCTGCCTAGATTATGATTACCCATACCAAATCGGTTTGTAAATACATGTATTTGCGCAAGCAATTGTAATCTTTATCGATTGATTCTATTTTCAATATGAATCTTATTCTATTTGTTTTAAAATCTGTAAACGGTCGAAATAATGCTAGAAGCCAACTTTTGTGGGTTTAATATTTAGGAATTTGGGTCAAAGAATAACAAATTTGACATTTGTCTCGTTATCTAACACGACATTGTTCTGGAAGTTTGTTTGTTTGTTTGTGCGTATTTTTCCCGCTTATCGAGGCACCACTAGCTGAACTAGTGTATGGTAACTAATCTACATGTAACTAGTGCTCTACTAGTGTTTAATGAATAAACTACGAAGGACTTAAGTTTGCTGTCAATGTCCTATAATATTCACACCTTTTTTAACGAGATCGCTTAATGGAGTGTGCTACCAATCAGAGGTTTTAACACCTATTTTGATAAGATATCAAACTTCAGTGTTCCGACAATCAGCAATTATCACACGTAACTAATTGTCCACGCGAATCCTTTAATTGCACTGCTAGGAAAGACGACAAAAAAGTATCTTTGAATTGGAAGATAAATAACTATGAATTTCTGAATGACATCTTGAAATTGGACACCCCAAAGATTATCAGAACTGATAGAAATGTATGAACGTCACATGATGGGAATTTTGTTTTCAGTAGCCATCTGAATCAGTACACGGATTGATTCAGAGAACTAAGATATTAAAAGTTATGTTCAACAATGACACTCCAACGCTGAAATACCAAACAGTCTCATTGAAAAATTACAATGGACAAATAATTCGATTTTAAAATCGTATTCAGTTATTACATGTATACATAATATGAATTCCAGTTAAAATTGCTATTAAAACGTTTGAAGACGCTTATTCATATCTGTCGACTCTTCTAAGTGTTAAGTCAGTTTTTTCGTTACTTATACAAAGTCTCATAAAAATAGATCAACACATAAACATTTCATTTTAAACCCATCATTTGTGTAATATAATAGTCGCTAATAAAGAAAATGTTTCTCGGCGCTAATCCAGGACTGGCAACGCTTCTCAATGCTTTCGTCGCGTGAACATTGATCATAAAAAATTACATACGAATATTTCAATTTGATAATTTAATTATCAATTTCAACGTAATTTCATAATCTAAATGGCATCCAAAACAGAATTCTATTTTTCTCGACGCTAAGTTTGATCTCTCGACGCCTCTCGTCGCCGAGACAAATCTCTCGACGCTTCTTCACAGTCTCATAAAAAAGAATGCTCTAATTCTTTTTATACACCCACCCTCTTTAAGTAGATCTTAAGACTATGCACTCTTTATCTTTTATCTTCTTTTATTGCACATTTAACATCACAACTAACAATTTTACTTTTTAGACCTAACAGCTGCTCCAGACAGCGCTGGCCAACAGTAATCAGAATTGATTTTATGGCTGAATAAGTTGAAGTTGAAGATAAATAAAACCAGTTTTAAAACTATATTCATGTAATTTTGTAATTCAAATGCAAGTTAGGCCTATAGTCTCCAAAATGAAGACTTATGTTTCTCGAAGCTAAGCTTGATGTCTAGACTCGACGCTGTATCAGATATCTCAGCGCTTCTACACAGTCTCATAAATTAAGAATCTATATGAAAATATAAAATTAATTCTAAAACCATAATCAAGTAATTTTGTATTCTAAACTCTAATTGTGGCCTCTAATATGGAAATTTATCTTTCTCGACGCTAAATTTGATCTCTAGACGCTTCTCGACGCCGATTTAGATCTCTCGGCGCTTCTCGACAGTTCCCGGCGTTTCTCGACGCTTTTTAGGGAGACCGGGGGTCAGACCCCACCTGATCAATATTAAATGCAACTTGACTGAAGGAAGGAAAAAGCGAATGTGAAAGAGAAAATTATGCCTTCGTCTAGATACTACTGCCTGGCGACAAAGTCTCACTGCGTACCAGCACTCGCCAACTAACCCATTCATGACAAAGACTGAAAAGATTCCTTTATTACCCACATACAACTGATGTTGACATCAACTTCTTTTATTCCAAAAATAAATCGTATTAAATAATATCATGTCTTTACTGTGATACAGTATTGTTGGTGAGACCTGGTACACGGCGAGAATTGGTTGCCAGCCAGTACACATCTTTGCAAGCGAATGGTGACATTTATGACGTAACATTGTTTTTGCGTTTTTAGTCCGATTTTCATGGTGTCCTGGAAAGCGTTTTCATTGGTTCCAGCGAGACCTCGCTGGAACCAATCAGATTGATCAAATTGATCGATACATATATTTGTTATGAGTAAATAAATCATGGCAACGGGAGGGAAAAGGCATTGCATTTGCAACTCATAAACGCGAAGATGGGCAATTTTTCTTCAGAATTTCACTACAATAGACAGCAATTTTCTAATTTTATTTGACAAACTATCAAACTTTCAATAACTCTGCCAAAAAAACAGCTTACTTTTACCTAGTCCGTATGACATAAAACGCGAAAGAGAACATGCGTCAATGACGTCATTGATAATGGACGAAATAACGTCAACTGTGTTTAGAACGAGACATTTGATTGGTTGCTACTCCATAACAACCCACAGGACAACCGCTAGGGGGCGTCTCACGATTTCAAGAAAATCCTACTAAATCCACCAAGGGTAAATACAAACGAAGATGGGTTCAACCTTGGCTAGCGAAGATGGATACTACAATGCTTAAATAATTCTGTATAAAAACATTGTGGGATAAGAAGAAATTTTACAAATCAGGGGTTGAAAAATTTCTTCAAACCTACTAGTCCTGTAGGACTAGTAGCTCTGAATTTCTACTCCCCCTTACGGCAACCCCAACTCGCCCTTAAAGACGAAGAAAATTTTAGACTGTTGGCTCTTACGGATGCATTATTATGCAAATAACATAACTCTTTGACTCTACAAGTAAAGTTTCTTCGGTATAAATGACAGACAGGGCTCGCGCTGGCGATCGCCACTTCGAAAGTCATCTATGCGAATAAGGCAACAATTTTATTAAAAAAGATGGTCAATAAATCGAATGTGGCTCAGACTTGGCTCCATCTTTTACCATAAATCAATCGCCGATTAACATTACTGTAAACACTTACTTTTTATTTAATTCGAAAGATAGATTAGCTGTCAAAATGGTCGAGTAAGCACACCATTTTAATATGTACAACTACCTGGTAAATGTGAAAGAATTTCTTTGTGTAATCGCGAGGCGGCATAACAGAAAGAGACAACGCGTCTGTGTTAAAACCATCTAACGTCAGTGTATTTACTACGTAGATAGCGTTTTGTTTTCATTGCGTCATCCAATTTTCCCGCACTTTTCTGGCACGCGCGACTTTTGTAAACAAATCATAGTAAAACGTAACCTTATTTGGGTGCGGAAAAATCACGTGATTATATTGAAACTGGAATGACTACGTCATCAATTGACTGTGTTTGCGGCCTCTTTGATCTCGCTCAAATCATCGCATATGAGTAACACAGATTTACTCTAGTTTCCTTGTTTAGTTTCACTTACGGGATTGATCGACACAAACAGGGAAAGGTCGTATTTACAGCGAATATTATTGTTTCCGATATGAAGTTTAAAATAAATACTTTCTTTTCTATCCTTTATTTTTTCCCCTCAATCAGCGTGATTCAAGTCCTAAATTTGCACTCGCCCCGTCGGACTAGTTCGTCCCCAAATCTACTCGTCCTACGCATTTTCTACTCGCCAATGTGAGCGGGCGAATTGATTTTTCAACCCCTGCAAATAGAGCAATTTCTTCTTTTCCCATTATGTTTTTATTCGCAATTATTTGCATGAACACAATGCACTTCAATGTTTACCAATACTTATAATTTGCCACTACAACTTCAAATTTTTCTGGGGAGAACCCTGAAACAATTACCAGACAGCAAAATTTTGGATTCTTCCAATTTGATGAGCTGTAGATGACAGTTTCAAGTTGAAGATATTTAAAAATCTTGCCATTTTGGGTTACAAAACATTGTGGAAAATGTAGAAATTGTTTTTCAAAAGCAATTTCTTGATTTTCCATTTTGATTTCTACAGCCCTTATTTTGCATGGCATCAAAAGGTGTCACTGTGTGGTAATGTGTTTAGATTACTCAGCAATCTATGTCATTGCTGTATGAGAAATAGTAGATATTTTCATGACATTACTTTAGAAAAAAAAACAACATTTTGTAAATTGTCATAAATTTGTTAAGTGTCTATGGTCAAGAGGTAGAGCAATTAGGTTGGCTATATCTATCAATAGGCTCCTAGTTTTATATATTATTATACCAACTGAAATAAAATGAATTTCATTCAAATTATTCAAAGTATTTTGCTTGAATACTGAAAATGCTTCAACATATTCTAAAAAACAAATAGATTTTAATAGCAATTTATAAGTTTATAACCTGAAGATCTTTGATTGCTAACATAAATACTCCCTTGTAAAGGTTGAAACACTGATTCACAGGGGAAAATCGCAGTTTAGGGGAAAAATTCCCAGAGGGGAAGGGACAGATATTCGCCCTCTTCTTTGAAAAAAAACCCATGTACACTGAAATTTATTTGTTGTTGAGGAGAATTTTAATTTGGTGCAGGAATTTTCATTTGTCTTCCCGTAAAGGACACCCATTACCAGACAACAAAATTTTGACTTTTCCAATTTGAAAGGTGTAGCAGACAACAATTTCAAGTAGATGAAATTTTCAAAAAAATTCCATTTGGGTTAGAAAATATTGTGTAAAATGAAGAAATTGCTTGTCACAAGCATTTTTTTCATTTTACACAATGTTTTCCCAAGCTTTTTCTTGTAAGGGAGTCAAAAGGCATCACTGTGCAGTAATGGGGTAAATAGGAAACATTGTGATTATCTGTTTCCTTACCAGCTGATAGCTACTTCTAAGAGCGACACCCTTAACCCTTTACCACACAATGGCTCTTTTTGACTCCCTACAAAATAATGGCCTCGGAAAACATTGTGGAAAATGCAGAAATTGCTTGTGACAGGCAATTTATTCATTTCCCACAATGTTTTCCATCCAAAAAATACCTAGAAATTAAAAATTCCATACACATGAAATTGTCGTCTGCAGGATCTTTCAATTTGGACCGCCCTAAAATTTTGTCGTTTGGTAATGGGTTAACTCTTTCCCAAAACCTTGCAGATTTAGATGTTTGTGGTGGCTGCCCCCACGAAAAAAGTTAAAGAACTTATTTCTTGTTCTAGAATGTTAGATGGCACTTCTAGAAGTTGAACTATTATACACAGGGTTTTCAATAAGATTTGAAGTAGGAGGCTGAAGAGGAACTGCAGGAGGCTGGGGGGTCCTTGCCTCAGCAGGGGTCAAAGCGGCAGCACTGCTTGTCAAACGATTCTAGGCGGCAGAAATTTGATATTAGGCGGTCAATTTGGCCGCCTGCCGCCTCTTAATGAAAACCCTGTATACAGAGTGTCCCAAAAAAAACAGAACCCTAATTCAAAGTCAAATATTTCAAAGCGTAAGCAAACAATCTAATATTTGAATTTGCAGTACTGAAGATACATTATTTTTGCATTTGTGTTCCAAATTTCACTTAAAAATATGCATCGGTTCAAAAGTTATAAGCAAATTAATAATGGCACTAAAAAACCGATCTGACATGATATTGATTTTTGCGTCTTGTTTGTTCGTGCAAGCGCACTAACGGTCAGCTAATGAATTCTGTACCGTTGTACATGTATTTACCGATTTTCTCAAAATTTAATATGTACACGTTATGTACGTTCAAATTGAGTCCATAGGGTGGTTGTTTGAATTAATTTCAAATTATTATGTGATTCATTTCACATGGCGCAGTTTTTAACTTTTATTTTCATAAATTACAAGCTTGATATGTTTCCTAAATTTAGTCCAGACTTAATTTTCATGCATAGTGTACATTTCTGTTGACTATGATTTAATTCCTTTTCAAATTGGTGAATTTTGTGTTATTTGTGTTTTGCATAAAGGTCAGTGTCAGGTTAAATGAAACCTGTAATACTTTAAATTGAACGGTGACCGGCATGTTGGTCAGAAATAAAATAAGTGCCAATGACTATTATTCATGAGTATGAGATGCACTTGGATATTGTGTTTGTATTCATTTTAGTTACATCGCAGCTCGCAGCATTAACAGTTTATTTATTAGCAAAAAAGATAAAAGGAAAATGCACTATTGTGAATACAATGTTTCAAAATCATTTTTGTATTGTATTGAATATATTAACCAATTGTATAGCGTCAATTTATTCAATGAGTGTAGGCGCGCGCTGCGAAACGAAAAGATCGATATCGTGTTAAAATGGTTTTCCGGGTATATTCATTTTAATGTCAATATTTTCAAAACTAATCATTCTTTTTGGACCAAATTTTAAGTGCTTATAGAAAACTGCCGTTGCTATTGCATATGTAAATTTGGTGGAGAAATATTGCCTGATACATGAGAAATGTACTTTCAAAAATGGGTTCCGTTTTTTTTGGGACACTCTGTAGAACAGTTCTATTAGTGCCATTTAACTTTCTACAATGTTCTAGATCAGTTCTTGAACTTATATGAACTTTTTGCACGGGTGTGGCCATAGTGCAATTGGTTACACATTAGACTCTCACTTATTAGGTCCCATGAGTTTGATCCCTGCCTGCCTCAAACTAGCGATATCAATGGATGGAATGAGGGGAGGCAACCACCCTTGTTCACTTCCATGACAAAATGTCGAAGCTACCTTTCATTTTTAACTTCTAACCTGTTTTGACAAGCGTAATCAGGAGTTCCAATGGCCTGCTTTAGCATGGATATGAGCGCATTTGAGTATCTATTAGCGCATTTATGCGCATCAACTTGAAACATGAAATCAAGTGACAGAATAGGGGAGGTAATCGGCAAACTTCAAACATCAATAACTTCCTTATTTCTCAAGTAATTTTGATGAAATAAACAGTAAAAGTCTTCGTAGACCTCAGATAGCAACCAAACCGGATAATCTGATTGATTTCACAAAATTGATTTTCCTTTGATATTGCTATTCAAACATCCTTTCTTACCAAATTGTCACCCTCAAAGGATTTGATAATCATTAACCTAAAGATGTGGGCCAGCAGTTGGAGGCTAGGTCAGGATGTTGTGGTTTTAACAATTAACCCATTACCACACAGTGACTCCTTTTGACTCCCAACAAGATATTGGCTTTGGAAAACATCATTGTCACAAGTAATTTCTTCATTTTCCACAATGTTTTCTATGTAAAAAGACCAAAAATGCAAAATTTCATTCACTTGAAATTGTTGTCTGCATGATCTTTGAATTTAGACTAGTCTAAAATTTTGTGGTTTGGTAATGGATTAACCCATTACCACACAGTGACTCCTTTTGACTGCCTGCAAGATAATGGCTTAAGTGATGCTTTTTGACCCTTGACCCCCCCTGCAGAGAAATGCTTTGGAAAACATTGTGGAAAATGAAGAAATTGCTTGTCACAAGCAATTTCTTCATTTCCCACAATGTTTTCTAGATCTACTTAAAAAGACCCAAAAATGCAAAATTGCATTCACTTGACATTGTCGGCTGCATCATCTTTGAATTTGGGTTAGCCTAAAATTTTGCCATTTGGGAAAGGGTTAAGTGAATGAAATTTTACTTTTTTGCTATGTCTGGGTAGAAAACATTGTAAGAAATGAAGAAATTGCTTGTTGCAAGAAAGTTCTTCATTTTCCACTATGTTTTTCGAAGCATTTTTTCTGGAGGGGCGTCAAAAAGCATCACTGTGTGGGAATGGGTTAAAATATTGACAGAACAGAATAGAAATCATATAACAAGCATGTTCTCCTTTCTTTATTTGTTTACTATGTGAGGTTACTAAACCTAGGGATGACTATTGCAGACCAAAGTGACTATTCATTGTGATAGTATTGTTATTGACCAAACTGCTATCGCAATAGTATTAATATTGTAGGTTGCTATTGCAATACAATTGCGATACTTTTAGTGCTATAAATGGATATTTTTTAATTAAAAACCACATTTCCTGAATATTTTACATAGATAAATTAATTTGTAGATTCATTAAATATATAATCTGAAGGAAGAGAGTGACATTTCATGATTTGAGTAGCCTGTCATTAATGTCTGATATTCAAGAGACAGATTTTCGGTCAAAATTAGACAATGTCATGTGACAAATTGCTATTTTTAGAACTATCAAAACTATTGCGATAGTGGAATCTACTATTGCGATACTATGGACATTGCCAGTTGCCTATCACAATAGCACTATTGCAGAGGTCACTATTGCGATATATCAATAGTCCGATGTATCCTAAACCATTGGTTTTCTTTTTTCATTTCTAATGTTTATGCTATCTGCAAGTCTATTCAGTTTAGATACGGTATGTCTAAAAGTTTGTTGTCTTGAAAAGGATTAATTTGTATGTATATATGGCATGGATTTGAATTTTAATGAATACTATTGAAAAAAACATTAGTTTTGAATGCCTAGTATCTAAAAATAAATATTTTCGTGATCTGTCATGGTGTTTGAACATTGTATCAATGTAAACCGATATTTTTTACAGTAGACCTAAAAATCGTGATCATTAAGTTTTTCTGGGTCAAGATAGAGGGCTTAGAGTAAAACTTTTGTTAACCCTTTACCAAATGGCATACTTTCAGGATGGTTCAGTTTGAAGGTTGCTGCAGAAAATATTGAGACAAAAGGAGAAAATGCTGGTTATCAGCATTTTCTTCTTTTGCCTCAATGTTTTCCAAGCCTTCTCAGTTAGGGGCGTCAAAACCAGGTGATGTTTGGGAAAGTGTTAAATTATGTAAAACTATTGTTAACCCATTCCAAGCATTAATAATTACTGTTGGCTCAACTTGGCTGATCCAAATTGAAAGCTCCTGTGGCAAACAACAAAATAGAATGATGATAAAGATTTAATTTCTGTATTTAACCCATTACCAAACGACAAAATTTTAAAGTGGTCCAAATTGAGATATTCTGCAGACGACAATTTCAAGTGTAATGAATTCTTAATTTTTAGGTCTTTTGGGGTGGAAAACGTTGTGGGAAATGAAGAAATTGCTTGTCACAAGCATTTTTTTCATTTTCCACGACGTTTTCAAAAGCCTTTATCTTGTGGGGAGTCAAAAGGAGTCACTGCGTGGTAATGGGTTAATAGCAAGGAAAATATTTCCCATGTTTTTCAAGACAATGAGTTTTTTATGACATAATAAATGTTTTACCAAACATGGTTATTTCTTATTTTGCCAAATGAACCCATACAAGGACTGATTTTAAAAATAAGGAAATTTAGAACTAAAATTTTGATGTAATATTATAAAAGGATCATGGCTGGAAGTAAAAAAACAGAAATAAGGAAATACTGACATTAACCCTTTCTCAAACAGCATAATTTTAGGATGGTCAAAGTTTAAAGTTGCTGCAGGCGACAAAAGGAAGGTTGATGAAGATAGAATTTGTGTATAAAATAGCATGGAAAATATTTAGGCAAAAGGAGAAACTGCTGGTCATCAGCAGTTTCTTCTTTTGTCTCAATGTTTTCCCAAGCCTTTTCTATTAGGGACGTCAAAACCAGGTCTTGTTTGGGAAAGGGTTAAATACCTTATTGAAGAAAATGTCTTCCTTCTTTCAGTATTGTTTTTTTATTACCTGGTTTTCATGATAACTAGATATGAAACATTTTATATTTACCTTTTAGGCTCTTCCAAATAACATATTTTAAAACTGGCCCAAGGAAAAAATGTATTACTGTCACAAATATGAATTTTTTAATATCCAGCACTTGATAGCTGAGTTTTAAGTTGTCCTGAGACATCTCTTGTTATTCACTGGTTTTCATGTTAACTTATGAAACATTTTAGTTTTACATTTGATGCTCCTCTTTGGAAATGAGGCCAAAAGTAGAAATGTGTTACAGTCACAAATATGAATTTCCTATACTTAGAAATAGAAAAACCTGTCTGATAATGGTTAAAAAAAAGGCAGAAACAATATCACATACATTTTTAGCTCGACTTTTCGAAGAAAATGAGAGCTTATACTGTCACCCGGGTGTCGGCGTTGGCGTCGGCGTTGCAACCAAGGTTAAAGTTTTTTCAAACATCAATAACTTCCATACTATCAAAGGGATTCACTCTATTTGGAGTTATGCCCCCTTTATACTAAGCAACTTAGAAAGTCGAGCGCGCTGTCTTCGGACAGCTCTTGTCAGATTAAAGAATCAGGTTTAGTCCAAATTCAAAGAAGTCACAATCTCTCACAGATCATAATTTTCAGTAAATGAAAGTTTACATTTTGTTTATGTTTTTAGGTAGAATACTTTGTGGGAAATGAAGAAATTGCTTGTTACAAGCAATTTCTGCATTTACCACAATGTTTTCCAAAGTCATTGTATTGTGAGGAATTAAAAAGAGTCATTCTACGGGAGTGGGTACATATTTGTGCTTTGAAACCATCATATAGCATTGTTAATTGAGCCAAAAATGGGAAGGGGTTGTATACCCTTTATTGAATATTCAAATTACCATAACTATTCTAATAAAAGTCAGGGCATGTATTAGTATCATGGTCGATTGAAAAGTAGGAGGTGGGCATTTCTTAGAGGTATTCTAATTTTTATGTCCCTGTATCGAAAGATCGGGGGCATATTGTTTTACGGTTGTCTGTTTGTCAGACCGTCTGTCTTTCCATCCATCCGTCTGTCCGTCCGTCTGTCTGTCAGTCTGAAACTTAACATTGTCAATTTCTCAACAACCATTATGCAAAAGTATTCCACATACAAAGCTCAAATTTGGTATGTAAACTTCTTTCAATGATATCTATTTGCTCCATGCAATTTGACCTTCCTTAAGGTCATCATTTAATCCCTATCAACCCTTAACATGCAACTTAACGCTGCAACCTAACCTGACAACTTAACATTGGCCTTTCCTCCAAAAGTATTTGAGATACAATTCACAAATTTGGTATGTAGCCTTTCAATGATATTAGGTAAGAGGGTCAAGGTCATCCATGTAAGTCAAGGTCAAATATCAATTAACCCTTTCCCAAACAAGACCTGGTTTTGACGTCCCTATTAGAAAAGGTTTTGGAAAACATTGAGACAAAAGAAGAAACTGCTGATAACCAGCAGTTTCTCCTTTTGACTCAATATTTTCTTAGCTATATTGTACCGAATTCCATCATTGAATGTCATTCATTTTGTCGTCTGCAGCAGCTTTTGAAGTGGATCACCCTAAAATTCTGTTGTTTGGGAAAGGGTTAAGGTCATACTTATAGAAAAATGGCCATTTTGGAGGCATTAATTTTTGTGTTTCACAAACACATCTTGTTTAAGTCAAAATTTGCAAATCAAGAGTAGATTCATGAGGACTCGAAGCTCGGCAAGTCAAATTTGGCAAAGTCTTGTTATAAATACTTCAAAATATGATTCTTCTTTGAAACTTATTCATTGTAAAAGTTCTGTTAACAATTTCATGGCTAGACATCCTCTTCTCCATTGCTGTTGGAAATGATCTTTGTTTATGACTTACATCATTTTAATCCGGAATCGGGGATGGGTGTTTTATTAGAGTCACCCTTTTCTGCTAAAATTGTGGTTGAATTAAGCAGATTTTCAGCCGAGATTTGGGGGATAGGCGTTTATTAGAATATGGGTGTTTATTAGAATAATTATGATATACATGTGCATAATACAGCAGTTACAACATTTATCATATTTATTAAATTTCCATTTAGATTTTCAGTGACAGCTCAAGTCATTGACAGATGTGCATACTGCATGGGGACCACCTATTGGCATATTGGTGCAACCTTGTCATTTGTGCAGAAGAATGCAAATGGGTTAACATTGAATGATCAAGAACCCAAAATTATATTGTGATTATATTATAATTATAAAATTAATAAAAATCATTATTTTCATTTTAAATTTTCAGTGACAGCCCAAGGCAGTGACAGATGCGCATGGGGACCTTCATATTGGTGCAGCAGTGTCAGTCAGGCCAAGGAATGTGGTGCTGTGCATCACTGTATGTCAACTGTGTGGAAACACCAGATTCTAAAATCTGATAATGTAAGTCGTTTTGTTCTTTACCCATTACCAGACAGCAAAAATTAGTCTTGTCATAATTCAAAGGTGATGTAGATGACAATTTCAAGTGAATAGAATTTTACTATTTGTTAGATTTCTTGGTAGAAAACATTGTGGGAAATGAAGAAATTGCTTGTCACAAGCAATTTCTTCACTTTCCACATTATTATCCCAAAGCCTTTTATCCTGTGCGGCTTCTAAAAGTGTCACTCTGTGGGAATGGGTTAAATCTTTCCCAAACAAGACCTTGTCTTGATGTCCCTGATAGAAAAATTTGGAAAGCATTAAGAAAAAGAAATTGATGATAATCTGCATTTTAAGATAGGACAAGTCTAAAAATCAGTCCCTTTGGAAAAGGCTATTTTTTTAAAAAAAATAAGATATAGGGTCAATAATTTTCCTTCTTTTGCTGTTAAGATATGATACATGTAGAAATTTTTATATGTTAATTTCCTATAAAAGAAAGATGTAATAAAACATTTACAAATCGATTTAAAAAAAAAAGATTTAAACACATTTTTCTTCCCTTAGCAAGATACTTAGACTTGACTCCTGTTTACCCTTTCCTAAACAATGTGCTCCAATTTGAAAGCCATAGCAGACATCAAACTGTATATTCAGATAGAAAGGAATTATGTACAATAAAGCACAGGAATTATAATTGAGGCAAAATGAGAAATTGCTAATAATTTTTTTGCCTCAATGTTTTTGCAAGCTTTCGGTATCAGGAGTGTAGAACTGGGTCTTGTCTGGTAAAGGCTTGACATCCCTAATAGAATGGGATGACTAACAGCATTATCTCCTTTTGCCTTAATATTTTCTGTGCTACCGGTATATTGCATATAAATCCCATTTTTTATCAACATCCATTTGGCATCTATAGAATCTTTCAAATGGGACCACCCTGAATATTTGCCGTTTGGGAAATGGGTGAACTTCAAGCTTAAGAAAACATTGAAAGATGATAAGAAAATATTGATAACTGTCATTTACTTCTCTTCCACCACTGTTTATACATGTGCATTATCAAATATTATCCTCTTTTTACATTGATTTCAGAGTGATGAATGCATGTATTGCCAATTCGCCTTCAATGAGCTGAAAGAAGTCCTGCAGAACAAAAACATTCAGGTGAGTAAAAGGTTTTGGAAAAAGAGATGTCTGGGATTTCTGTGAATCAACTGACTTTGCTTGACTTTAAGATCAGTGGTATAGCATAGAATATCGTCACTTTTCAACAAAAACTTCGTAACTTTTGCTTAACCCTTTCCTAAACAAGACCTGATTTTAGACATCACCCGTAGGAATGGCATGGGAAAACATTGAGGTGAAAGAAGAAAGTGCTGATAATCAGCTGTTTCTCTTTTTGCCTCTCTGTTTTCTATGGTATATTATTCACAAATTTTACCTTTAATAATATTCATTTTGTCTTCTGTGGCAGCTTTAAAATTGGAACACCCCGAAATGTTGTTGTTTGGTAATGGGTTAAAACAAGCTGCAGTTTATGTTGAAAAGCATCAATATGCTGTCTGGGGATTGTGGGTTTGCCGTCATTGGCTGATCTGACCACTCTCTCCAACCTATTTAACCCATTACCACATAAAAAGACTTTTTATGCCCCAGCAAGATGAGGCTGAAGAAAACAATGTGAAAAATGTAGAAATTGCTTGTGACAAGCAATTTCTTCATTTTTCACAATGTTTTCTACCCCAAAAGTACAATAATGTTAAATTGCATTTACTTGAAATTGTTGTCTGCATCATCTTTGAAATTGGACCAATCTACAATTTTGTTGTCTGATGGTTTTATAGATACCTCTTATTGAAATGAAAAAAAACCAACATTTTTTTGAGAGGGTTTTTGATGAGATAAGTCAAAGAGGATGGTTTTCAACAAGAGGTAATTTCAACCTTTCCGTTCTTTATCATACCAGTTGATGAGATAATGATTTAACCCTTTCCCAAACAAGATCTACGGTTTTGATGTCCCTAATAGAAAAGGCTTGCAAAACATTGAGAAAATGAAGAAATTGCTTGTGACAAGCAATTCCTTCATTCCTTACAATGTTTTCTACTCTTAGAATGGTAAATTTTCAAAATTTTCATCCCATTGCCAATGTCTTCTGCAACTTCTTTGAATTTGGGTAGGTCTAAAAAATCTGGTAGTGGGTTAACCCTTTTCCAAAATGACAAATTATCAGGATGATGTTGAAAGCTGTTGTAGACCGAAAAACTAAAATGTTGATAGGCTTTTACAAAAGAAAATAAAGTATTGTAGAAAAAGTAGGAAATGCTGTTTGTCAGCATTTTCTTCTTTGTCATAATTTCTTCGCAATGCAAGTCATTTTCATTAGGAATGCCAAAATCAGGTCTTGTTTCGGATAGGGTTAGTTATTGCTGATTAAAAAGCAACTAATATGGTCTGATGTGTTTGATAGAGCAAAGTTTAAGTGGACAACAACAGCTGATTCCATTTTTCCCACAAATTCCCATGATTAATCCATCACCAGACAGCTTAATTTTGAACTTGTCCAAATTTAACCTTTCCCAAACACGATTTGATTTGAATACCCCGATAGAATAGGCTTTGGGAAAACATTGAGGCAAAATAAGAAAATGCTGATGACCAGCATTTTTTCCTTTTGCCTCAATCTTTTCTGTGCTATAAATGCTATAAATGTGTTCACAATGGATGGTAGTTAAGATAGGATTTGTGTATGTTGTAGCACAGAAGATATTGAGACAAACGGAGAAAATGTCACCATTTTCTTTTTTGCCTCAATGTTTTTCCCATGCTTTTCTTATGAAAGGGGTTGTAGGCAATGAAGTAGTTGTTACCCAAAGCAGATCTCTTTTATGCTAAATATTGAGAGAAAAGAAGAAAATATGTGTTTTATCAAAACTTGTAGGGGAAAAACAGATATTCTATGGAAAAGGATTAAGTCCCCCCACAAGATAATCGTAAACACTATGGAAAACATTGGGGAATATGAAGTTATTGCTTGTGTCAAGCAATTCCTTCATTTCCCACAATGTTTCATACCTAGGAATACCAAAAAGTGTCAAATTGTATTTCTTTGAAAATGTCGTCTGCAACATCTTTGAATTTGGACCATTCTAAAATCATGCTGTCTGTTAATGGGAGAGTACATGTATTACATTCCTTTATAGTGATTAATCCTATACCAGAAGGAAATAACCCTGTAAATTCAAAGATGTTGCAGACAACAATTCCACATGAATGAAAAGTTAAGATTTTTTGGTCGTTCTGGGTAGAAACATTGTGAGAAATGAAGAAATTGCTTGTCACAAGCATTTTTTTCTACAATGTTTTCCAAAGCTTTTATCTGGTAGGGTGTCAAAAAGTGTCATTACATGGGAATGAGCCATGGTTTAAAAGACAACCCTATATGGTGATGATTTAGAAATTTTGGTGGAAAAGAATAAAATGTTGATAACAGACATTTTTCATTTTCCCTCAATGAGTTATGCTATTAATTGTCAAATTTTTGTTTTAGCATCATTTGTTATGTCGTCTGCAATACAATTCCTTTCAATTTGGGCTGAATCTATATTTTTTTCATTTAGGTGAAAGGTTAATTTTCTGTGTCAGAATATACAAAGACAAATTGACCTTTGATTCTTTTCATATATATATCTTGTTAACCCTTTCCCAAATAGATCTAGCAACACTTTGGACAGTCACAATTTGAGAGCTGCAACAAATACAAAATGAATGTTGGAAGATTGGAATTGTATTACTGTAAGTGAAGCACAGAAAATATTTAGGCAAAAGGAGAAAATGCTGGTTATCAGCATTTTCTTCTTTCGCCTCAATATTTTACCTAGCACATTGTATATGATGCCTCATGACCAGGTCTCCTTTTGGAAAGGGTTAAAGTATTCCTTACATCATTATCTAAAAAGCACTTGGTTCAATTTTTGGTGTCATCCGTGGCAATGGAAATTGACAAGGGTATCCCCCGTCAATTTCTGTTGTCAAGATTATCACTAAATTAACCCTTTCCCAAACAAGGCCAGGTTTTGACGCCTATAATTGAAAAAGCTTGGAAAAACATTGAGACAAAAGAAGAAATTGCTGATAACCAGCAGTTTCTCCTTTTGTCTGATTATTTTCCATGCTATATTGTATACTAATTCTATCTTTATCAACATCCAGTTTGTCGTCTACAGCTCTTTTGAATTTGGAGCACCCTAAAATTTTGCCGTTTGGGATAGGGTTAAGGAGGCTTTCCAGATTTCGTATTCCTGGAATTGCCCATTTCTGTTACTTCATATGACGCTAGGGGCAAATCCAGAGAGGGTTCAGGGGTTCAAACAAATTCCCTTTTGTAGCCTGATTATTTTACTTTCATGCAGAAATTCTGTCAAAATTGTGCAATAGTAGGAAAATGAACCCCCTATTTGTATATTTGAACCCCCTTCCGAAAAACCCCTCGATCCGCTGCTGCAAGCAGGAAAGTGCACAAAGTGTTTTGTGCATGTACCTAATGATGGATGGACTTAATTTTTAACCTATTAACAAAATTTTGGACTATTCCAATCTGAAAGGTGTTGCAGACGACAACTTCAAGTAGATGAATTTTTCAAAAATCTTTCTATTTTAGGTTAGAAAACATTGTGGAAAATGAAGAAATTGCTTGTCATAAGCAATTTCTTAATTTTCCATAATGTTTTCCCCAGCCTTTTCTTGTGACAGAGTCAAAAGGACTCCAGTGTAAGGTTTTAATTTAAGACAGTCTAATTGTTTTTATTTTCTTTCCCTGTGGGAAAGTTTTAACTTGTTATTGCACAATGACCCCTTTTGACTCCCTGGCAAAAAAGCTGGGAAAACATTGTGGAAAATGAAGAAATTGCTTGTGACAAGCAATTTCTTCATTTTCCACAATGTTTTCTCTCCCAAGTTGTAAATATTTCATATAATTTTATCACTTTGATATTCACTTTGATATTGTCGTCTGCAACACCTTTCAATTTGGAACAGTCCAAAATTTTGCCGTCTGGTAATGGGTTAATTCATGTTTTTAACAATGCTGTTTATTTTCTGTCCACAGGACGACATAGCCAAGTATGTTGCTGATGCATGTAATTTGTTCCCTGATGCGGATTGGAAAAAAACTGTGAGTAAAGGAACATAACTTTGTGAGAAAAAAAATCCTTTTGCCGTTTAACCCACATTACCATACATATTGATAACTCACTAGATAAAGGCCCAGGAAAACACTGTGGATAAGGAAGAATCTGCTTGTGACAAGCAATTTGATCATTGCCTACAATATTTTCCACCAAGAAAGACCAAAAAGTTTATAAGTTTTCACTGTATCATCTTTGAAACATGACCAGACTAAATATTTGCTGTTTGGGAAAAAATAAAAAGCAAGCATTGGTAAATTTTTTGTCATGTAAGGATATTAAGACTGTTTGAACAAATCCTTTCCCAATCAGGACCTTGTTTTGATGATTTTAGTAGATTTATGCACTAAAGAGCAATCTGATCTAGGTCTGCACCAACTGCAGGTTCTTTGTGGAGGTGGAAGTCTTGTGAAAGATTAGTCTGCTAAAAAACTTTGAAAGTCTACAACTTCTGTGCTGCATGTGCTTTGATTTAAGTTAACAAAATTTGTAGAGTTATCTATCTTGAAAGCTGTTGCAGAAAACAATATTAATGTTGATATATATAGCTTTAGGTTTTATGTATGAAATAGTTCAGAAAATATTAAGGCAAAAATTAGAAAATGCTGGTATTCAGCATTTTCTTCTTCTGCCTTAAAAGATTTCCCAAGTCTTCTCTACAAAGGAAGTTAAAACCAGGTTTTGTCTGTGAAAGGTTTGATTTGTCTATTTTGTTTACTTTCAGTGCAATGGTATTGTGAAGGAAGATCTTCCTATACTGATTGAGATGCTGGACAACAAAATTGTGAGTACCTTAGTTATTCTAATAAACGTCCATTCCTTTAGTGACTACAGCTTTTCCAGGTAGTATAGACTAAGATCAGCTTGAACTGACATCCAGTCTGATCTTAGCTTACACTGCCTGCTTTCTACTCAAATCTCATAATTGTTTTGAATTACAACAAAGTCCAAATATCTGTGCATCCTTAGGGATATAACTAGAAGATTAACCCCTTTACAAACAAGACCAGGCCTGGCCTCTGTTTCTCGAAAAAACTTAAGCATATTCTCATGAGAACATGCTCAACTTCAAAGGAATACTCTCCAAGGTTAAAGAGTATTCGATTGAAGTTCACGTTGATTTCGTGCGATTTGAGCACAGTGCTCAGATTTGAGCATGAAAAGGTACTTAAGTTGGTTTCAAGAAACCGGAGCCTGGTTATGACGTCCCTAATAGAAATGTTTGGGAAAAGATTGAGACAAAGAAAGAAAATGCTGATGATCAGCATTTTCTCCTTTTTTCTCAATATTTTCTGTGCAATATTACTCACAAAGTTTACCTTTTTTATAACACCCATTTTGTTGTCTGCAGCAGCTGTCATATTGGGCCACCTTAAAATTTTGGGAAAGGGTTAATAAGGTCAAAATGTTTCACTGTGTTTACCACATTGCGGTTTCGGGTAGTGTTAAATACAGACTTTTCATGTATTCATTTATTTTCATTAATTACAGCAAAGCCAGATGATCTGTGCTTCCTTTGGCATGTGTTCAGGACTAGAGGATAAATACAGCCCCTATGGAGAACTGGCCAAGACTGAGGTAAGTTAACCCTTTCCCAAACAAGACCTTGTTTTGACGTCCCTAAGAGAATAGGTTTGGGAAAACATTGAAACAAAAGAAGAAACTGCTGATAACCAGCAGTTTCTCCTTTTGTCTCAATATTTTCTATGCCACATTGTACACAAATTCTATCTTTAATAACTTCCATTTTGTCATTTGTGGCAGTTTTTGAAGTGGATAACCCTAAAGTTTTGCCATTCAGGAAAGGATTAATATACCCCACACAAACAAAGTTTGGGGGTATATAGGAATCACCCTGTCTGTCTCTGCATCCACATTTTTCGTGAACGCAAGTTCTCCCAAACAGCTGGACAGATTTTTATAAAAATTCACAGGAATGATCAACATGACATGGACAATCACATGAAGAAATTTCTTTGCCCTTTAAGATCAACCACTGGAGATCATTTTACCTTGAATTTGTGACCTTTGCTGGTCTGGGTTATTAACCCTTTCCCAAGCGACAAAATTACAGGGTAGTCCAATTCCAAAGCTGCTACAGACGACAAATTGGATGATGATATAGATCTAACTTGAGTAAAATGTAGTAAAGAAAATATTGAGGCTAAAGGAGAAACTGCTGAGTATCAGCAGTTTCTTCTTTTGTCTCGGTGTTTTCTCAAGCCCTTTCTAATAAGGAAGTCAAAACCAGGTCTTGTTTGGGAAAGGGTTAATCTGCTCCACAACAGTTCTTGTTTGTTTTAGTCCTATTATACATTTTTGAAGAATTTTCAAATTTGTCAAAAAGAATTTGATTTTGTCAAGGGCTTTGTTTGCCATGGTATAAAAAAGAGGAATATAGGTAAATCTTTAAACATCATTTCCCAAAGCAGTTTGGCAATATCCTTGAAACTTTGTAGGAATACTCCTTGAGTGAAAGGCCTTCAAAGTTGTTTATTTAACCCATTCCGTAACAGGACCTGGTTTTGACGTCCCTAATAGAAAAGGCCTAGGAAAATATTGAGGTAAAAGAAAAAGATGCTGATAATCAGCATTTTCTCCTTTTGTCTCAACATTTTCTTGGCTATATTGTTGACAAATCCTGATTTTTAAAACATAGTTTTTGTCACATTTTTGTCATTTGGGAAAGGGTTAATTTGATTCTTTCAAAAACTATACAGCACAGAAAAGAGGTGGCAATGCCATAATCCTGAAAGGCTGTGCTATTAGAACCAATTATTAGACTAAGGAAATTTCACAAGGAACATTTCTTGGCACTGAAGGTGGAGTTGGACTTAAAATATTTAAAGGCATGAGAAACAAATACATGTCATAGGAAAATTATGCCATCAATGTAAATATTTTTGCCATTTGATTAACAATTAATGTGTATATTTGTTTTTCAGAGTGATGTAAAATCCCCAAATTCTAGCTGTGGGGACTGTACAAAATTCTTCAAAGATGTACAAGAGAGTGTAACTTCAAATGAAACATTGGTAAGTTTAGACCCTGTCTAAAATGTCATATCAACTAGGACACCCTGTCTGTCTGCATGCCTATACTTACAAGAAGATTTGAAATAACGAAAAAATGTTGAATGTGGCATTTAGCCTTGCACAAATAAATACATTTGAGCTCGAATCTGGATGAATAGACCTTGCAGTAATTTAGGACACAATGGATCGAGGTTGGTTTGTTCTTAAGTGAAGGCTGATCTTACTCTATGTAGTTTCAAATCCCATAAGCAAGCCTTTTCCTTATCCTGACTCAATTCTGATTTGTCCATTTTCAGAGTGAACTGAAGCAGGTCATCAACCAATTGGTTTGTAATAGAATCCCAGCTCTGACATCACTCGTAAGTATAGAGTACATAAGGGCCTAGTCACATAGAGAATTCCCCATCCACATTAGGGCCAGAGCACATACAAAGATGGTTGGACGTGCTGCATAATTTTGGCAGGTTGTGGACATGATGTGGATGTGGAATTGTATGTGACCAGGCCTTCAAATTGTATGTGACTTGGCCTTTTGACCAGGCCTTAAGCGGCCAATAGTTCGGTTGTAGAGGCATTCTAAATTTCAGAATCAAAATTTCTATTCCAAAATTACAACGATCAATTGATGCATTTAACCTTTTCCAAACAAGACCTAGTTTCAACACTCATTTTGTCATCTGAAGCAGCTTTCAAACTGGATAAGTCTAATAATGTTGTGTTTTGTAAAGGGTTAGATTACCAAATTGTTCATGCTTAAGCAAGACATCAATCCATTTGTTTGCAACAGATTCTCCAATTTGACAACACCAGTAAAATATATAGCACAGGAGCAACAGAAAAGGGCAATGATAGTTAAAATTCAAATCCTTTACTGTTGGTTGTCACTAGTGTCCTATTTTGAGGGATTTCAGTATAGCCCTCCCAAACAAACTTTTAGGGGTATATAAGAATCACCCTGTCTATCTGTCTGTCCACATTTCGCGTCAGCACAACTCTTCCTAATTGGCTGGATGTATTTTGATCAAAATGATACCAACCTTTGCACAAAGAAATTCCCTTGCTCTCTGAGGTTAACCAAGGGAGATAATTTATCTTTGAATTTATGACCTAGTGCCGGCGGGGGAGGGGGGGTGTATTAGTCTTCTCAGTGACTCTTGTTTGAATTGTTTGGAGGAGAGGAATCATAACTATATGTTTGTTTAAACAAGGGCTAGTATTTCAACATTTTGTTTGTTTTCAGTGCAAGGATGCAGTTGGAGCAGCTTTACCAGAATTCCTCAAGTTTTTGGCTGATCAAATTGTAAGTAGAGTTTAATACATAAAAATTTCAAAATTGTGCAATGATGTTGGTTTAAACCATTACCACGCAGACACCTTTTGGTTCCCAACAAGGTAAAGGCTTTTGAAAACATAGTTGAAAACAAAGAAATTGCTTGTGACAAGCAATTTCTTCATTTTTCACTATGTATTCTATGAAAAAAAAAACCT
Source organism: Fragum sueziense (assembly GCA_963680895.1). Taxonomy (NCBI): domain Eukaryota; kingdom Metazoa; phylum Mollusca; class Bivalvia; order Cardiida; family Cardiidae; genus Fragum; species Fragum sueziense. The sequence goes on from OY804592.1 coordinate 8,689,128, forward strand.
CTGAAAAACGTAAAATTCCATGGACTTGATATTGTCACCTGCAACATTTAGACCAGTCCAAAATTTTTCTGTCTGGCAATGGGTTAATATCTTTGATTTTCAACCAGTCTTAAAAATTTTCTGTCGGTTAATCAGCCTTTCTGAAATCCCATTAAAAAAAGACATCCAATCAAACTGTTTGTATTGTAACCAGCATTTTGCCATGATAATTGTGTGGTTAATTGCAATGAATTTTGTGTTAAAAATAGACAGGGTTTACCATTAAGTATTGATAGACCTTTGGTGTTGTTATGAAATCCTGTAACTACAGCGTCAATCAAGCTGCAGTTTCATGGTTTTAAAATAACACCAGTGAAATACTATTGTTTGTCCCAAAATATATACTATTGTTTGTCCCAAAATATGTAACGGTTTACTTGATGAAATTGAACTATAGTGGTGAAAGGCTTATTTCTCTTTTTCCCACACTGTTTCAGGATCCTGACATCACCTGTCGAGTTTTTGGTTTCTGTGCATCAACCGTCAAGATAGACGTCATTCCTGTGAAAAATATCTTCAAGAACTTGAAAAAGGTCAGTCAGTCTTACATACTATAAAAATGTTGTTAATTCTTTCCTAAACAAGACCAGGGGCCCGTATTATCAACAATCTTACAACCACGTTTTGGTTTAAATTGTGTAACAAAACATCTGATTGCTTGAGAAAGGTTTGTTGTTTCAGGTAATTACACAAAACATAATATGGCCCCCAGGTTCTGAAAAGTCGGAAAGTATTGAGGGAAAAGAAGAAAATGCTTGTGACCACTGAGCAGCATTTCTTCAGAAGCATTTCTTCATCTTTCCCTCTTCGATTTCGATGCTTTGATGCTCTAATATTCTGATCGCTTGCGGCTTGTCACAAGAAATTACTTCATTTTCCAAAATGTTTTCCAAAGCTTTTCTCTTGAAGAGAATTAAAAAGGGTCAATGTGTGGTAATGGGTTAATAAAACAAATGGCATATCATGTGACTATTACATTTCTGTTATCCCATTACCAGACGACAACATTTTGGACTTCTCCAATTTGAAAGGAGTTGCAGACGACAATTACATGTTGATGAAATTTCAAGAATCTTTCCATTTTGGGTTAGAAATCATTGTGGAAAAATGCAGAAATTGCTTGTTGCAAGCAATTTCTTCATTTTCCACAATGATTTCCCAAGTCTTTCCTTGTGAAGGAGTCAAAAGGCGTCACTGTGCAGTAATGGGTTAACTAATGGATGGATTATTTGTAAACTTCTTCACAAATAGGCTCTATATCATTCATAGATGTTCATATCAATTTTGGCCACAGTTCATTGACTTTGGCAGACTTATGGCCCTTATTCAAAAATTAGTAACAGTAAAAATTGTTTTATGAAAAAAACTCTGTTTTGGGTTATGATCATATGTATTGATAGCTTGAGCTTCTTTTCACAGCCACTAGAATACAGATCGGGAGAGGAGTGTGAAGCGTGTAAAGACTTACTGCAAGAGGTTGTCAACTTTTTGAGGGATAATAACACACAGGTATCTACTTTTTATGCCACCGTGTCGAGAGATTGGGGGTATATTGTTTTACTCGTGTCCGTCCGTACGTCTGTCTGTCGGAAAACTAAACATTTGTCTTTTCTCCAAAAGTATTTGACATACAAAGCTCAAATTTGGTATGCAACTTCCTTTCAATAGTATCTATCTGTTTAATGCAATTTGATCTTCCTCAAGGTCATCTGTAAACCCTTATCAACCCTTTACACGAAAACTTAAAATTTTAGTAAAATGGCCATTTCGGGGGCATCTTGTTTCCTTTTATCTCAATATTGTTCAGTTGTTTAAATCAGTTCTGTGGTACTAAACTTCCCACATACTTTAAATTTATGGCCTTTTGGCACTTGTGTTTTAGTAAAATTAAAGAGTCTGCCTTTTTAGCTCACCTGAGCACGTAAGTGCTCATGGTGAGCTATTGTGATACCACTGTGTCCTGCCTCTGCTGTGTGTCGTCTGTTGTGTGTTGTCCATCAAACTTTGCCTTGTGTGCACTCTAGAGGCAACAATTTTTGTCCAATCAATCTGAAAATTCATAATATTTGGGACAAATTTGAAATTGGGTCAACTGTGGTCAGAAAACAGGTCACTATGTCAAATTTTATAAAAACCATCTGTGCACTCCAGAGGCCATATTTTTTGCCAAAGCAGTCTATATATTGGTCAGAATAATCGTCTTGGTAAATTTTCGGTCAACTTTGAAGTTGGGTCATCTTAGGTCAAATCCTCGGTCACTAGGTCAACTTGAATATTGGGCAGAATGATTGTCATGATCAAATCAGACAATTTCGAAATAGGGTAATGCGGGGTCAAAAGCTAGGTCACAAGGTCAAATCTTAGTTAAACCTTGTGTGGATTCCAGTCTAGAGGCCACAATTTTTGCCCAATCAATCTGAATATTGATTAGAATGATTGTATTGGTCATTGTGAAGCTATTATTCAATCTTATCTATGTCTCTTATAATTTTGTCCGCCTGATTTAGATATGATTTGTTATCATTATCTCTATTTTCAGCAAGTGGTTATGAGTACCATCGAGAACTACGTTTGTAATAACCTGGGAGCACTAGGCAGTCAGGTAAACTTGTTCTTGAATTTTAGCAATCTATCTTCTTATAGAGATAGTTCTAACTTAATTGAATATCAGATCTTTAACCCATTCCCATATATTGATGCTTTTTGATGCCCACAAGATAAAAGTTTTGGAAAACATTGTGGATAATAGAAGAACTGCTTGTGACAAGCTATAATTTCATTTCCCACAATGTTTTCTATCCAGAAATACTGTAAATGTAAAACTTCATTTACTTATCGATTGAAACATATTTCAATTTGGACAAGTCTAAAAATGAGCTGTCTGGTAATGGGTTAAAGTTTGGAATTATGTTATGTAACTACATAAGCTCATCTGTTCCCTGCTATCCAAGTAATAGATCAACAATTTCAGAGAATAAAGAAGCTTGATAATCCTTTTCCGAACCACAAATTTTGAACTGGTCCAAATTCAAAGATGTTGCAGACGACAATTTCAAATTAAGGAATTTTGAAATATTTTGGTCTTTGTCTGGTAGAAAACATTATGGAAAATGAAGAAATTGCTTGTCACAAGCAATTTCTTCATTTTCCACAATGTTTTCCCAAGCCGTTTGCTTTAGGGGAATAAAAAAGACTCACTAGGTGGTAATTGGGGTAAACAATATTACTACCAATAAAACTTGAAAAAGATTTGTACATTTGTATATTTTCCATTTCTTACAGTGTATATTAGTAGGTCATGTTTACGCTTTCAAATGAAATTTTAAAAAAGGTAATGTCAAATTTTAACTTTTCTTATGGAGACAATTTTGTGCTAGTAATGCAATTTTGACTGTATTTTACAGTGTAAGAGCTTGGTTGAAGAATACCTTCCTATGCTGTTTGAACTGCTGGTTAATGAATTAGTAAGTATAGGCTGTATGCCAAACAAAATATCTAGTCTTTTTCCCTTGGTGGGGCAAACATTCTTTCTAACATTTATCACCCACCAATAGTTGAATAATCATTATCAGGGTGTATAATCATGTACAGTACAGCTCGCGCGTTTTTTGCCTATTTCCGCGCATCGCCGCGATTGAATTTCGGGTGGAAAAACGCGGTGGCCGCGGCGAGCGTGTTTTACCACCCGAAATCGCGGGAATCGCCGCGATTTTTTCGCCGCGATTCGCGGTGATTTGCTCGGACAGGTAAGCCTGTATTTTCTGGCTGATTTATCGTAATTATTGGGTTTTATATAATTATATATTAGGTTTTGATAAGATAAGAATGCCTTTGCAGATTTCATTTTTGTTAATTTTGAATGGGTTTGTGGATTCTTCTTCTACTTCAACAGAAAAATGACCCTTTTGTCTTCTTTTCAACGTATTCGAAGTTATTTTTCTTTTATCTCTGCTACACGGCCTTCATGCATATAGATTACAAAATAATTGCAGATACTTTGTGCAGTGATGATTGCACAAAATTAGTTTTTTTGGAAGCGCATGTAATTATAGAATAACACATACATACACAAGGCTTGAGAACAAATTGAGACAAAAGAAGAAATACTGATGATCAGCATTTCCCCTGCTACCGCAATATTTTCTATGCTACCTGTATATTGCAGACAATTTTTATCGATATTTTCTGATCTGTTTTCTGCAGTGCACAGCTTTGTTATTGGATCCCCGGATATTCTTCCCCTCGAAAGACAGTGAAGGGCTATCGTCGAAATGATTTGAGAATATTAAGATGAAAGAAGAACATACTGATTACTACCCTGGTCTTCTTGTGTCTCATTATCTAGTTCCTATTGTTGTAATATATCCTTCACAATCCTGTTTTCAGCAACATCCAACTTATCGTATGAGTAGATTTTTAAAAGGACGTACCAAATCGTAGCAATTTGGGAAATGGCGTAACTAAGAATGTAGCGTCATGTATAAAACATCGGTGTTTCTTTCAACATGCATGCAAGTTCCAACATGGTAAAAATAAACCTTAAATGCCAGTCGCAGGTTTACTGGTTTATTTTGTAAACTGAAAAGTAGTCAAATTATACGCAATACTTTTATATGTAATTCAAACAGAGAAACTCTTCGTATTTATGACCGGGAAGCCAACATGCAGTTTACGATTTCACGTACATGTATCTGCAAAAAACAGAATATTATATAAAAAGTTAATTGAATTAAATCAAGCATAACAAAGCATGCTATAATGTACAAAGAAGTGGAAATAACCTGTTCTATATTATATAATAACCTATAACTATATATTTCAATTTACAAAAACGATGTGTTATTACCGGTGGACGGACGTTTTGGCCATGGACGTTTTGGCCAGGACGTTTTGGCCAGGACGTTTTGGCCACGGACGTTTTGGCCACAATATTTTACAAGGTAGGACCTTTTGGCCAAAAAACAAATTAAGGAAAAAAGGAATTGAACCAAGTAAATTTACATAATAATTATTTTATCTTGTAATTGCACTTTTGAAAGTTGACATAAGTTCATTATGAAGAAAAATAAGAATAAATGGTCTCAATTATTGATATTTCTATTTACTTAATATTTGGCCAAAAGGTCCTACCTTGAAATATATTGTGGCCAAAACGTCCGTGGCCAAAACATCCTGGCCAAAACGTCCTGGCCAAAACGTCCGTGGCCAAAACGTCCTACATTCGTTATTACCGGACTTCATAGAACTTTATAGAAAATGTTTGTATTTAATATAACATTCTCTTTATTTCTGAAATAGTTCTGTAAATCAAAAAAACACACTCAGGATGAAATAATATAAACTTAACAAAAACGCATTTAATACTGAGCGCTGTAGGATAATATTGGCCTTACCTGGCATTTCCACCCGAAGGCGGCGATCGCCGCGATTTCACCCCCATCGCGGCGAATCGCGGTGATGCAAGAAAATTTCGAGTGGAAAAACGCTGTGGCCGCGATGGCAAATCGCTGCGATTTTCCACCCGAATTTTTTTTTTTGACCGTGGTGGGCGAGCGTTTTAGGCAAAAAACGCGCGAGCTGTACTGTAACTCAGAATTTCCAATAATCTTCAATATCTTTTAAATACTTGACCAATTTGAATTCGGTTTGAAGCAGAGAAGGTGGGAAAATGCCAGGAATAAGCTGGAGGTGTTGGATTTTTGAAAAATCAACTGATAAAACAAGTTATTGAAGATAAACCAAAATTTTGGTTTATCTTCAATAACTTTTTTATCAGTTGATTTTTCAAAAACCAACCATATCCATCTAATGCGTGACATCTGTCCACATTCTTTGCTTCCAACCGAATTCAAATTGGTCCTGCATTAACAAAATTATTGAAGATTTTTTTTAAAATGTTGTGTCATGTGACAGAGCAGCCTACGGCTCAGAAAGGATGTTTTAATGATAGTACTGTTGAGAGGAACAACAGGAATTCATGGTTAGGTGCTCCAGCTATGTGATATGACCATAGCAGTTGAAAGAGTTGTTGAAATCCATTCAATCAATCAATCTCACAATTTTCTATGCTCCCATTTTGTTATATATAGGATCTTGGGCATTTTGAAGGTTCAGTTTGTCAATATACCTGATAGTCTTTCGTTCAATTCAAACATATTGTCTGTTGAAATAGAAACTGCATAAAATTAATTGTTTACCTATAAATTGCTGTAACAGATGAGAAATGTTTAAATTTTGGCCAATCAAATGCGTCCTTTGCATAACAGGCAATGAAAGTACTGAGCGTTTGTTGGGTACTTGGTATAATTGAAGTCAGCTTGATGAATTAGATGACAGGTTGATGAGTGATGACATGCTGAAAATCCAGCATTTCCTCCTTGTGCCTCAATTTTTTCTTTGCTATCTTTGTAAAATCATATATTTAACAGTCTCATTTTATCACTTTCAGCAGCTTTCAAATTGAGGCAAGCTAAAATATGCGGTTTGAGAAAAGCTTAAAAAGCGTATGAGCCTTATATTGTAGTTTGATGATTTCTGTTTTAATAGGACCCAAAGACCGTCTGTAAAAGTGTTGGATTGTGCAAGGTACCCACTGGTTCCCTAAAACTGCAAGCTGTACCAATAGTGAAAGAGGAACCAGCACCCATGATCAGCGACGAGGACCCGAATAACTCTATAGGATGCACTATGTGTCAATTTGCTATGCAAGAAGTGGAAAACATCTTGAAACGAAGTGGTACTATTGTAAGTATGTTATATTATATTGTAAACGGTGGCTTATCACGTGACTCAGAATTTCAGAAATTATCAATATTTTTGTTAATACTTGATCAATTTGAATTAGGTTTGAAGCAGAGAAGATGTCAGGAATAAGCCTGACATGCTGGATTTTTTTAAAAAAATCAGCTGATAAAATGTTATTGAAGATCAACCAAAATTTTGGTTGATCTTAAATAACTTTTTTATCAGCTGACTTTTAAAAAATCTACCACTTCTATCTAATATGTGATGTCTGTCCCCCTTCTCTGCTCCAAATCAAATTCAAAGCGGTCCTGTATTAACAAAATTATTCAAGAATTTCTAAAATGGAAATAAAATCTTTTTTCAAAAATTACCTCAAAATGAGGCGAAAACTTCCTAAAAAGGTATGTATGTGGACTCATTTATTCAACTGCATCTCACCCCATTCTCATGAAATAATTTTCATATCACATTTCTCCAGTTAGTTAATCTCTATTTACACCACTGGCATTTATGTGATAAATTATCTTTTTTATCAACAGAAAACCATCGATGATTTACTTATCAAGGTCTGCGACCAACTAACCTCAGCAGATTGGAAGCAGCAGTGCAAATCTTTTGTACAACAATATGGAGAAATGGTCATCAAAGATCTGGCAAGTTTTATCAAGCCAAACATGATTTGTTCAACCATAGGATTGTGTTCCAGTAAACAGATTAAAGGTATTCCATTATTGTTTTTACTCCCCTTTTACATTTTTGGTCTTTATGTGTGGGAAACATATGTGATTTGAGGAAATTGATTGTCATAAGCAATTTCTTCATTTACCATTAAATTTTCCAAAGCATTTATTTTGGCTTGGCATTTATCAAAAAGCGTCATTATAGGGGAATGGGTTAACAGTAATTTTGTTTGTATACAAAATGAGTTGTAGCTTACACTTGCTAAATCAGTGGCTAGCATAATGCCGAATGATTTAACCCATTCCCAAACAACAAAATCTGCCTTGATTTTTCTGTGCAGCCACATCCGCCATGCATATAGGCTAGTCAGTGTACCCAAATATGGGGGTCAACCTAGAACTAATTGCAAAAGTTTTGAAATAATGTTTTTCTGTTACCTTAGGGTATGTACAAGTATCAGAAAAAAGTCCCGAACTTTTGCAGTTGCAGTTATTGAGAATTTCACTCCCGAATGAGGGTGGTGTACAGGATTTCTAAATAATATGAAAATGGCTGTATGAGATTGTTAATAAACATTTATTATAATAATCAAGTTTATGCTCATTGTATTGTAATACATAATGATAAACTAAGTAAAAGCACATACTTGCAATCAATTTTAGATGTTTTTTAGCATTAAACATTGATTAAAAGTACCGAAATTGCATGTGAAATTACCCCACCCACTAATGTTAACCAAGACAAGTACTACCACATGTCCATAACTAATTGCAAAAGTTTTGAAAGACTGTCTTTCTGTTACTTTAGGATATGTACAAGTATCAGAAAAAAATCCCGAACTTTTGCAATTGCAGTTATTGAGAATTTCACCTACGAATGAGAGTGGTATACAGGATTTCTAAATAATATGAAAATGACTCTATGAAATTGTTAATAAACATTTATTACAATAATCAAGTTTGTGTTCATTGTGTCGTAATACCTTAAGATAAAGTAAGTTAAAACACATACTTACAATCAATTTAAATGTTTTTTATAGTATTAAACATTGATTTAAAGTACCGAAATTGCATGTGAAATTACCCCACCCACTAATGTTAACCCAGACAAGTTCTACCACATGTCCATAATTTAATATATTGTCAATTCTACATGTCCCATTTACTAAACAAACCTTGTTTTGACGCCCCTGATACAATGAGATTGGAAAAAAAAAACATAGAGACAAAAGAAAAATCCTGGTTTTAAGTAACGAAATTGTATGAGAAATTACCCAACCCGCTAATGGCAGGGTTGCCACTAGTCAATAAAATTTCCTGACAATTCCCTGACAAAATTGTAAAATTCCCTGACATGTTTCATCGCGGTAATTTTGCGGTAACTCACGATGTCTCGAGATATTTTTAAAAAGCGATGTTGACAATTCCCTGATCTTGAAAAAAAATAAATAAAAATTCCCTGACTTTTCGATGACGCGTGGCAACCCTGAATGGTTACCCAGACAAGTACTACAACATGTCCATAATTTAACGCTAGCGCATCTGCATCTCATTGGAGAGGTCCCGGGTTCGATACCAGGCCGCGGCAAATACCCTTTCTGACAAAAATGTCATCCATCAATGATTTGATATCGTGAACCTATGTGGGGAGCAGCTGGATGCTCGGTTAGGATGTTGTGGTAGCACTAGTTTGAGAAACAACAGGAATCCATGGTTAGGTGCTCCAGCCGCCGCGATATGACCAAAGTACATTGTAGTTAAAAACGGCGTAAAACCCCAATAAACCAAGCCATAATTTAACGCATTGTCAATTCAAAATTACCCCTTACCTTGTTTTGACGCCCCTGATACAATGGACTAAGGAAAACATTGAGTCAAAAGAAGAAAATGCTGGTAACAAGTATTTTTCCCTTTTGCCTCAATATTTTCTGTACGAAATTCTTCTCTTTCTCAGCACCATTTTGTTGCCTTTTAAAGCAGCTTTCATATCGGAGGAATATATGGGAATGGGTTACGTTACTTTATGTGATGTCATAAGATAAAGCACCCAATAGTTTGACAGTATTCCTCGAATATCTTGAATCTGACCTAAATTGGATGTGCGAGTGAAAGTGATATAAAAGAAGGATCAATAAATCTGTGTCTTCGCCAATTACAGTGGCTGGGTTTTGCTATGCTAATTCAATGGCGGAATGCAAAATCATGGTATCTGCATCTCTGTACGCATGTAGCACATTGATGCCATTTTAACACATCAATAAACTTCTGTTTATTCCCCTGGTTGTTAAGTAAACATCTTTGGTCGCAGTGTTATCAGTGTTAGCAGAATCATCAGCAGTCACCTCACTTTCAATATTCCTATGTTTAGTTTCTGATAAATCAAATTGGTTTCTTTCTCGAAAAAAGACAAAATGGTCTTCATATCTCTAGAATCTCTGCAAACTCTTACCGTTGCAGTTTCTTCAAGCTGATTAATGGTGTTATACCATTACCAATTCCATGAAATGTGCCATATCCATCAATTGTTCCAGTGTCGTGATCCACATTGTCTGCAACAAACTGTAAAAAGGGACCGTTTGTTTCCTGACAAGGAATGTGGGTAGATAAGGCTGCAGAAGCAGTTGATTCACAAGTTTGTACTTTGCAGTAGGGACAACAAAACTCGACGCTATTGAAATGATCGACCAAGAATCTTGAACCAAAGTGATGATAGAGTTGAACACCAAGACCGAGTTGGAGTGGAGCAATGACACTTCTTGGACGACATGACTGAATGATGCGTTCACCAATGTACGCGACCTTAATATCATTTTCCTTACCTAATAATATAGTCGACTTCTTACATCGTCTGCCTACTGGACACCCCTTTGAATACAATGGTTTACAATTTACTCTGAAATTCTAAACTTCTAACAGAGTATATAATCAAAAGATGTTTTTCTGTTAGATATCCCACATTAGGCTCATGTTACGCAAAACAAACAACGTAATTCAAAATCAAAGTCAAGTACTACAGAACGCAAATTTATCTCATGTTCATCATTTGAATTTTCTATACAGCCTTTCTCATAGGATGGCTAAGTAAAGTAACAACATGAAATGCGAACACAGACTCTAGGGTGTATTTAAATATTGACTAAATGGTTTTTGCCAGCAGAACGAATTCCTTTCCATATCTTTTCTCCAACTCGATCAGAAGGGCTGATGTCGTTTATTGGCTCTTAGCAAAGTGGACACATCAGACAGGAACTCTTCTCCATACAGGGATTCATCTGAAATGAAAAATCCACGGAATACATAATAGAAGCTTGCCCGAACAAATATGTATACTAGTGTAAAATGTATATGCATGTTGTTAAATAAAGATTCTTTTGATCTTGATTCAGCTAAAGAAAATATCTATTGTGCTCAAATTTTCATTTTGCTATTGATAATGCTTTGTTCTTGAAATGCAATGATTTTTCTATGTTTACCTTTTATTAATTTAAACATAATTTATTTACCTTTATAATTTATAGTTTAAATTGACTAGTTAGTAAATGTTCTGTTCTCATCTTTACTGGGGGTATGTGGGACTGAATAATGGCACTGGAAAGAAAATGGTATTATCAATTATAATTGCAGAATGACACAGATGAGGTTAATAGTGCACTAAAGTGAATATAGATACCATCATTTTCTATCTCATATGTTTTTTAACATTTAATTCTCATTTTCTTAACAACAAAACAACTTACTTTGCATGGTGAAAAGACAAGTAGTACTAATGTTAAGAGTTTGAAATCAAATGATTTCTTATTATGTATAACAATAAACAGCGATAAAAACCCTTCAAATACCAGGATTTGTTTGCCAGTTGTCAATATAAAATTACGTATGTTTAATTGTACAAATATACAAAGAGTTGAATACCTTATAAAAGATATGTTTTATTGTTGTTTTATTGTGTCAGTGTCATTCTGTCTACGTTGGCTCGGGAATGGGGAAAGGCTTGATTATGTCCTGAAATGATATAAAACTGTAAAATCAGTACTACCTTAATTCATTATCAGTCTTCAATTCAGCAGAAATGAGTGTTTAAAAAGAATTAGTTTTCAAAATTAGATCCCATGTGTGCTTCCGCTGTTTTAAGCTTTTTTATTACATCCAATTATCAACAAAAACTCTGTGCTTTGTTGTGCACTTAGTAGAAATAAAAATTAATGTTAGGAATTCAAAACGATTTTGAATGATATAAAACAAGAAAACTTGATGACAATCTTTCAAATACAGTCGAAACTGTCGTATGCAGCCAGTCAAGGGACACACCAAAATTGGCTGCATACGACAGTTGGCTGCTTAACACAGAAAAGAATATTCTGAAGGCTGGATGTAAATGTCTACTTGTACGACTGGCCTTATTAATTTGAAGAAAAGGCAAGTGTTGTAAAGTAAAAAGGGTACACTTTTATATGACATTTAACTGTTTATCACACCTTTTCATGGTGTATGCACATGATTAGGCAAATTGCCAGATGTATTATCAATATTTCACACATTGACTGCCACAAATTAGTTGTGCATGGCTGCTTAAGGGGATAAAGGTAAAGAGCAATTCGGACAATTAAAGCTGGCCACTGACCACATTAGACAGTTTAGTGTTATTCACAGTTACTTTAAAGAGTAAAATTGCTTGGGAGGACCTGGACTGGCTGCATACGACAGTTTGGCTGCTATACACAGGTGGCCGCTAACACAGTTTTGACTGTACCAGCACTTGTCTTTGAATGTTCACGAAATAGAACATCTAAACAAACATGTACAGTAACTGTAACACACCTTTTATATCAAAGATATGTGCCATTCTGTCTGTCAGAACAAGTAGGATATTGGTTTGCTTATGACTTGCAAAAATGTGAAAAAAGAAATACAGCTAAATACATGAAATTAAAAAGATTCTTCGCATTTAGGTAAACGATTGCTGTTATGTAATCAATTTCAAAATTATATCCCATATGTGCTTCCGTAGTTTAAAAAACGAAACGGGGACACTTTTACAGTTTTCGCAATTTATTTATTTTTTTTTTTTTTAACAAAATAGACTAATAAATGACAATTTTATACACGAAATAACGCATATAATTTAGGTTTTATCATTTTGTAAATTGTTGATTATTTTTTTTTCATGAAATCGGAAATGGCGTAAGTGTGCAAGCGTCGATATTGCTGACATAATCTTTAAGCGTTTTTGCATAAATTAGACGCCATAAGTTCGATTCATACATTCTAATGTCTATTCTAGATCTTTATTTTCATTGAGAACTCATGAAACTTACCTTAAATCGTCAAGTGATCTGCAATGCAGCGTATTTACACCAGCTGTCAAAATTTCTTATGGGCGCCGCCATTGCACTTTATGTGACGTCATAAGATAAAGCGCGTGACTTAATGTGTAAATAATGGTATGGTGGCATTTCCAGCCACTTCTCTAAATCGGAAAAAATGCTAACTTTAATCATCAAATTCTCTGACACTGCAAAAGCAAAATTTCGGGATTTTTTATGAGAGACTCTTCTCATCCTATATCTTCGACTGGTATACTTAGAAATTCTTTTGCAATTAGTTCTAGGTCTAAGTCTAGATTGACTAGACTAATACCCGACAAATCCAGGATGTACCTCTCTCCACATGACCAAACCCCAGTCTGTTGGTATGCAGGACTAAAATCAAGTCTTTTATACCAAAGCTTTGTGAGCAGGACTAAAATCAAGTCTTTTATACCAAAGCTTTGTGAGCAGGGAGTTAGAGCCCACATCATCTGTTGCCTTGATGTTGCAGATCCAGCAAATCATTGCTCTGTCCATACGCTGGAGGCGGTTTAGTTTAGCAGTTGTTGCTGCTAATGTCTCTGATGCATGCAGCATGACACTTCTTACGCAGGTTGAATACAAACATCCTTGGGTTAGAAGTGTAGATTTCTGTTGCTGAGAATGGCAGGGTTGCCACGCATCAGGGAAATGTCAGGGAAATTTAAAATTTTTCAAGGTCAGGGAATTGTCAGGGAATTTTGTCAACTGTCAGGGAAATTTGAAAATACATGCAAATATCAGGGAATTGTCAGGGAATTTTGAAAAAATAAGATGCATTGCCACATGATTAATGATTTCCACGTCGACTTTCAAAATGGTATCAAATTGTCGCGAATTACCGCGAAATTACCGCGTAGAAACATGTCAGGGAATTTTCCAATTTTGTCAGGGAAATGTCAGGGACTAGTGGCAACCCTGAATGGGATCAGTTGATGGAACTTGTCCCAGGACAATTTGCAATGTATCACCGATGCTAGTTCACAGCTGTATTAACCCTTTTCCCGAACGACAAATTTTTAGGTGTTCCAATTCAAAAGATGCTGAAGACAGCAAAATGATGTTGATATTGATTGAATTTATGTATGATATAGCATGGAAAACATTGAGACAAAAGGAGAAACTGCTGGTTATCACCAGTTTCTTTTGTCTCGATGTTTTCCCAAGCCTATTCAATTAGGGAAGTCAAAACCAGGTCTTGTTTGGGAAAGGGTTAATTGTAAATATTTCAGGTGTACCAAATGGTTCCCTAAAACTACAAGCTTTACCAATAGTGAAAGAGGAACCAGCACCCTTGATCAGCAACGAGGACCCGAATAACTCGATACAATGCACTGTTTGTCAGTTTGCCATGCAGGAAGTGGATATATTCCTGTCAAAAAATGGAACCATTGTAAGTCCATTATAGCGTATGATAAAAACTGCAGTTATTTCAGCTATGCTAAAAGAATGGTTAAAAAAATTGATACCTATCAAAATGTCTATTATACCTGATAAAATGACTTTTTAGCGAGACAGGACTCTATACCTGGGGGTGGGGGGGTGGGGGGGGGGGCCCTAGTGTCGGCATCCCGTTCCGTCTTCACTTGAAAACCTTAACTTAGACCTGGTCTATATCTCAGGCACTATTAGAGATATTGCCTTGATATTTCACACATGGATACTTCCCACCAAGACCTTTCATTTGGGATCATGACCTTTGATCTAGTGACCTTGACCTTGGAATTTGACCTACTTTTAAAAAAACTTTAACTTGGTCTTTATCTCATGCACTATGATTCAGAGAGCCTTGATATTTCACTCATTGATACTTCCTGCCAAAACATTTGATTTGGGACCATGACCTTTGGCCGTGTGACCTACACCATGGAGTTTGACCTACTTTTGAAAAAATAAGCTGTTTTTGTGACTAGCTCCTGTATAGAGGAACTATGTTGTCTACAGACAACTTTTGTTAACCCATTATGGCATGATGATGCACATTTTCAATAGTTTTGTTTTGTTTTGGTGAAATAATTTATGCATTATCCCTTTCCCAAACAAGACCTGGTTTTGACGTCCCTAAAAGATATGGTTTGGGAAAACATTGAGACAAAAGAAGAAACTGCTGATGATCAGCAGTTTCTCCTTTTGTCTCAATATTTTCTGTGCAAAAATATACACAAATCCTGTGTTCATCCTCAACCATTTTGTCGTCTGAGGCATCTTTAAATTTGGGCCACCCTAAAATATTGTAGTTTGGGAAAGGGATAATGATACAGTGTTTATGGTGTCCATTTTGGGGATATCTGGTATACACCTGAGGTTTGATTCATGCAATGGGCCGAGTTATGACGAATGATCTTTTTGTATTTTCAACAGAAATATATCGACAATTTACTTGACACCATCTGCAAAATATCTTTCAATTCTAATCAAACCGTTAGTTGTTGGTGCTCATTAGAATCGTCTCGTTGAGACGATTCAAATGAGTTCCTACAACATAGGGTTTGGATTTTAACGTATATTTAGAATGCCTTCCCCTCTCATCAGTTGCCCTGCTTTTTTATTTTCAACAGAAATATATCGACAATTTACTTGACACGGTCCACAAAATATCTTTCAATTTTCATTAAACCCTATGTTGTTGGTGCTCATTAGGATCGTCTCATCGAGACGATTCAAATGAGTACCCACAACATAGGGTTTGGATTTCAACTAATATATTTAGAATGCCTTCCCCTCTCTTATCAGTTGCCCTGCTTTTTTATTTTCAACAGAAATATATTGAAGATTTACTTGAAACAGTCTGCGATAAACTACCCTCAACAGATTTGAAGCAGCAGTGTGATTCTTTTGTCAAAGAATATGAAGGAATGGTCATCAAGGACCTTGAACAATTTCTTGATCCAAAGAGTTTTTGTTCAAAGATGGGGTTGTGTGCAAGTAAACAGATTAAAGGTACTATTTTATTACTTTTATGCGCCCATTTAGGTCTATATAAATGACCTTGAAGAGTATCTGTAGCTGATAACTAGAGATCCTCAGCCAGGTAATTTATTGAGACATATATCAAAAGATAAGGGGTCATATTATTTTAATGTCATTTGTCTATCCTTTCATTCTTTCATTTGTTTGTCGGTCTGTCTGATACTTAACAAGAAAACTTAAGGTAGTCCTCCCCTACTGAGATTTGCACGTCGTCCCAATTATTCAGGCAGGATCGAAAACATGCGGCGGTGCAACTATCCACTGCCAAATGAAATGTTAACGAGGGCACCAGAATAGGTTTGGATATGTAATAACGCTGCTCAAAAAGCCGATGTTTTATGATTCTCAAAATGGTGACATTACAGGTATTCTATGTTAACATTTTGCAGGCATTTGTGATTAACAAACAAATCTAGTAGCTTGTTTTCTTAAGAAAACATGTTTTGATAGCAATTATTATTGTCCTCTTGATTTGCACAAGACAATTCGAAGGGCATATTGTTAGCTCACCTGAGCACGAAGTTTGGTCGCTTTTTGTCCGTCCGTCCGTCTGTCCACAATTTGTTGTTAACACTCTAGTATCCACAAATATTGACCAATCTTAATCAAACTTGAACAAAACATGTATGACCATAAGTTCTGGGATGAGTTCGATTTTGGGTCAGATCGGACCAGGAAGTTAGGAGTTATGTGCCCTTGAACATCAAAAATAGCTACTTTTTAATTTGTTAACACTCTAGCATCTACAAATGTTGACCAATCTTAACCAAACTTGATCAAAAGATGTATGACCATAAGTTCTCGGATGCGTTCAATTTTGGGTCAGATCGGACCAGGAAGTCAGGAGTTATGTGCCCTTGAACGTCATAATTAGCTACTTTTTAATTTGTTAACACTCTAGCACCTACAAATATTGACCAATCTTAATCAAACTTGAACAAAACGTGTATGACTATAAGTTCTCGGATGAGTTCAATTTTGGGTCAGATCGGACCAGGAAGTCAGGAGTTATGTGCCCTTGAACGTCACAAATAGCTACTTTTAAATTTGTTAACACTCTAGCACCTACAAATATTGATCAATCAAGACAAAACTTGGACATAATGTTTGAGACCATAAGTTCTTGGATGAGTTCTATTTTGGGTCAGATTGGACCAGGAAGTCAGGAGTTATGTGCCCTTGAACGTCAAAATAGTTACTTTTTAATTTAACACTCTAGCATCTACAAATTTTGATCAATCAAGACAAAACTTGGACATAATGTTTGAGACCATAGGATCTCGTATGAGTTCAATTTTCAGTCTGATCTGATCAGAAAGACAAGAGTTATGTGCCTTTGAATTCTACAAAATTGCCATTTTAGGCTGTTTTCGACCTTGTTTACCCTCTAGAATCTACAATTATGAATCAATCAAGACAAAACTTAGACACAATGTTTGGGACCCTAAGATCTTTGAGGAGTTTGATTTTCAGTCTGATCTTTTTCAGAAAGTTGAGAGTTAAGTGCCCTTGAATTTGACAAAATTGCCATTTTCGGCTGTTTTTGACCTCGTTTACACTCTAGAATCTACAAATATGAATCAATCAAGACAAAACTTGGACACAATGTTGGGGATTAAAAGATCTCTGGTCATTTCGATTTTCAGTCTGATCTGATCAGAAAGTCGAGATTCACTTGCCCTTGAATTTGACAAAATTGCCTTTCTCTGCTTTTTCAACCTTGTTTACACTCTAAAATTTACAATTATTAATCAATCAAGACAAAACTTGGACACAATGTTGGGCACCGTAAGATCTCGGATGAGTTCGATTTTCACAACGACCATAAGTTTGTTTTCAGTCTTAAAGTCGTAAATATTAAATATTAATTGAATTGAACAAAATTGTGGCTCATATCATTTTGGTTCAGGTGAGCGATACAGGACCATCATGGTCCTCTTGTTTTAATTTTGTCCTCCCGTCTGTCTGTCTGTCTGTCCAAAACTTAATATTTACCTTTTCTCAAAAAGTATTTGACATACAAAGATCAAATTTGGTGTTTAATTTCCTTTCAATATTACCTATCTGTTCCATGTGATATGACCTTCTTAAGGTCATCTGTTAACCCTTTACACGAAAACTAAATATTTTAGAAAAATGACCACTTCGGGGGCGTTTGTCTTTAACAAACACATTCTTGTTTTCTGCGAGTATTTAGTTAACCCTTTCCCAAACAAGACCTGGTTTTGACGTCCCTAATAGAATTGGCTTATGAAAACATTGAAACAAAAGAAGAAACTGCTGAGAACCAGCAGTTTCTCCTTTTGCCTCAATATTTTCTGTGCTATATTGTGCATAACTTGATAATACCTATTTTGTCGTCTGCAACACCTTTCAAATTGGACCACCATAAAAAATTTTCGTTTGGGAAACGGTTAATTGTAAATGTTTCAGGTGTGAAGGTAGATGTGAAGACAGGTGTGAATGGAGATGCTGGGTGTGATCTCTGTGTTATTGGTGTGACGGAATTAAAGACCCTTATAGCCAACATGTCAACAGTAAGTCTTCATTTATTATCATTCTGTAAATCCTTTCCCACATAGAGAAGCTTTTTGACGCCCATCAAGAAATATTCTTAGGAAACAATGTGGAAAATGAAGAAATTGCTTTGATTCAACAGACATCTAAATTTGTGACCCCTCAATGAAGCTGGCAGCTAAATATTACCTTGTTTGTATGACATTGGTTTTCTTTCCCAAACAAAACCAGGTTTGATGTCCCTTATAGAATAGGCTATGAAAAACATTGAGAACCATTCTTCATTTGATATTTCAAATCCAAATCAAATCTTGTGTGTGTGGCAACGGCCATGTTGCAGTTGACAGCTCATGAGACTTTCACTTTTGAGGTCCTGGGTTGGATCCTGGGTCAAGGCAAATATCCTTTCAAACAAAATTGTCTCCCACCAATGGTTTGATATATTAACCCATTACCGCACAATGACTCTTTTTGACTCCCCATAGAATAACGGCAAAGGAAAATATTGTGGAAAATGAAGAAATTGCTTGTAACAAGCAATTTCTTCATTTCCCACAATGTTTTCTACCCAAAAAGATCTAAAAATTAAAAATTCCTTTCACTTGAAATTGTCGTCTGCAGCACCTTTCAATTTGGATCTCCCTAAAATTTTGTCGTTTGGTAAAGGGTTGAACCTATGTGGGCATGCAGCTAGATGTTCAGTTAGGATGTTGTGGTAATACTGGTATGAGGAACAAATCCATGGTTATGTGCTCCAGCCATCACAATATGACCATAGTAGTTGAAAACTGTTAACTCTTTCCCAAACAGCCAGAATCTGTGACTGGTTTAATTTGAAATATGCTGCAGACGACAAAGGATGTTGATGAAGATTGAATTTTGCGTAAAATATAGCACGGAAAATATTGAGACAAAAGGAGAAAATGATGATCATCAACATTTTCTTCTTTTGCCTCAATGTTTTGCTATGCCTTTTTGTTTGTGACGTCAAAACCAGGTCTTGTTAGGAAAAGGGTTAAACCTCTATGTTGTGGGTACTTATTTGAACTTGATGAGATGATTCCAATTAGTGCCCATACCATAGGATTTGATAAACGATTAACCCTTTCCCAACCGGCAAAATTATAGGGTGATCCGCTTCAAAAACTGCCACAAATGACAAAAAAGAAGTTATCAAAGATAGAATTTGTGTAAAATATGAAATAGAAAATATTGAGACAAAAGGAGAAACTGCTGGTTATCAGCAGTTTCTTCTTTTGTTTCAATGTTTTCCCAAGCCTTTTCTATTAGGGACGTCAAAACCAGGTCTTGTTTGGGAAAGGGTTAATGAAACAATGCATTTTGAAAAGCCATTTTGCCCTCTTATATGAGGCTCTGTGCACTGATATGCTTGATTTCATTATATGTTCAGCAAATATTAGAAAAAACAATGTATTTCTGAAATGGGGAAATTTTATTAGGATAGAATCTTTCACAAACCTTTGTTATAGCACTATTAGATTCTATGTATAAGGAGAGAAGTGTGTACAGAGCATTTTGCTGCTTTTCAACAAATACCTTGTAACTGCAGCTTGTTTTAAGGTATACAGCCCATCATTAAAAACACCACTTTCTATCCATAAGAAATGCACCAAATCACACACACATGTAAATAAACATCACATTTAAGTTGATTCGCCGTGCCGGATTTAAAGATTATGCACCAAGAAAAAATAAGTAACAAATATTATTTTACTCTATCTTCATATGCAAGGGAGGTAATTTTGAACATTTTTGTCAAATATTTCTTTAAGTATGTATTAATTCAAAATTCTAGACCGTTGAAAATGCTTATGTTTGTATTTGGAATGGAAATGTAACACACTTTAGGAATACCTGGCACTTTTCAAATTTCGCATCTGGCTCTTTGGTGCTAATGATGGGTTGTATACCTTAAGCTGCAGTTACAAGGTTTTTGCTGAAAAGTAGCTATTTTCTGTTTTCCCTGAAAATATGTTCCAGAAAAAGAAATTAATACAATTATCATTTACTTTGATTTTAACTGTTCTAAAATGCTAAATTAACCCTTTCCCAAACAAGACCTGGTTTTGACGTCCCTAATAGAACAGGCTTGGGAAAACATTGAAACAAAAGAAGAAACTGCTGATAACCAGCAGTTTCTCCTTTTGTCTCAATATTTTTCTGTGCCATATTTTACACAAATACTATCTTTAATAACATCTATTTTATCATTTTTTAAGGTTTTTGAATTGAATCACCCTAAAATTTGGTCATTTGGGAAAGGGCTATATGTATTTTTGGGGCAAGAGTTCGTAAAAAGCCTGAGATAGTTTGAGAAAGGGTCTTCATTCAAACTAAGGCTTATGTATTGGCCAGCAATGTATCATTTCGCCCAAGTTTCAAATGTAAATCCTTTCTTAACCCATTAAGCAGGCGACAAAATTTTATATTGGTCCAAATTGAAGGATGTTGCAGATGACGATTTCATGTGAATGAAATTCTACATTTCTTGGTCTGTTAGGGAAGAAAACATTGTTGGAAAGGTAGTAATTGCTGTTCACAAGCAATTTCTTAATTTACCACAATGTTTTCCAGAATGTTTTTTGTTGTGCTTAAAAGGCATCATTGTGTTGGAATGGGTGAAAGTCTATTTGGAAATATTTACCTATAAAACAAGATATTTTATGCTATTGTTATTTATAGATCAGTCATTCAGACTTCATGCAACAGGTAACATAAAATACCCTGCCTATGCAAAACCTTCTTTGTTACACCAAAAACCTTTGATAAACAAAAATCAACAATACATGTATCTACTTTGTACATGGAACACAGAAAAACCTAATTTGTAAAACAAAAATCAACAGAATGGCAGTGTTATTGCAGAATCTTGTAACTTCAGCTTGATTTAGTTTTTGCAATAACACGGATGTAAAGCTACTTTGTACATTTAACACAGAGAAACCTACTATGTAATGTCAAATTTGTAAATTGTCAAGCCAAAAACCTAATACAGTCGAAACTTGTTGTGTTGACTTTTGCGGGCCGCTGAAAATACTTCGACCTATCCGGAATTCATCACAAAAATCAGCAGTCAAAAATTGATGTTTTCTCGGAAGTATTCGGCGGAAGTCGGGGTATGGATAAAACGACGACCTGACTGACTCTTCGTGAAGGGGGGGATCATATATACTCGTGTACATGTAATTATTTTACGGTGTTGAAGTATTTTGAGTACAAAGATAACGGAAGATTTATTATATTGTTGTTTTTATTTTTTGAGTTACAAGTGTCGTCTGCAAACAGCCTTTCTTTCACATGTTTTTGTCACGGTGGGTGCAATCTTACGGTGAAACGACAGCAGAATGCTATCATCCCAGTTGTTCACACCTTTTGATCGAGATTTTAATCCTTATTGTTCGAAAATGTGTTTACAGACTAAACAAAGTGACTTTGTTAATCAGTTAACGAGCTGAACAAGTAGTTTTTAAGGAGAAATTTTCATACTGACCAGCCAAAATAAATCGACTCATCCTGAGTTGACGATTTTCTCAGGTAGACTTCAACGTTGAAATTTATATGAAACAAAGAAGGGACAAAGTTGGGACTTTGGAAACACTTCGACTTATCCGGAATATGGACTCATCCAATGTCGACACAACGAGTTTGGACTGTAATGCATTAAACACAGTAAAAATCTTATGTTGTACACCTGAAATCCGATTTTTCAACACAGAAAAATGTTAACCCTCGTCCTGCTGATATTTTTATATGCTACAGAAGAAAATAAAAAAAAATAATTTTCTCCCCAAATACCTTCTAACACCAAAACTATCGTGTGAAATATGAAAAAAAAATCATATCATTACTTTTTTCCGCCTTCTCTGCTTCATATCTTTTTCAAATAAGGCATACATGTACGTTAATCAATAGAACTATGAAAATATATCGAAAATAAGAAATGTGATACCCCACCGTGATAATGCTTTCAATGTAATGTCATTTAGTGTTCGACCTACTTTTTGGACCAATGAAATTGCAGTATATTTTAAAATTTCACCGCTCTATTTTGCGTAAACGGGCTGCCAGCTAGTTTATGTGACGTCTATACATAGCCATGCCCAGTTTCCAATGAACCGTTAGCGGACACTAAGCCAGATAGAGTCTGTATAGTAGATTCTACGCGATATAAACATTCAATGTGCTGCGCGCATTTGAATGTTTATTTCGCATAGATCTACTATACAGCCTCTATCTAATATGTAGTATTTGTTGTTTTGAATTTCCTATTCTTCCTATATATTTGCTCCTTTGTAAATGCCTATAATGTGTTTATGCATTCTAGCTTTAACCCTTTCCAAAATGGCATACATTTAGAATATTCCAATTAGAAACTGCTAGAGACAAAAAAAATGTTGATAAAGATAAGATTTGTGTGTATTCTAGTACAGATAAAATTGAGATCAAAGGTGAAAATGCTGGTTATAAACATTTTCTTCTTTTGTCTCACTTTTTACTCAGGTATTTTTCATTAGGTGTCTCAAAACCAAGTATTTTGGGGAAAAGGTTGACATGGATAAGACTTTTGGGGAAAAAACCTAAGGGAAAAGAATGCAAAATTTCATTCACCTCATTTTAAAAAAAAGACAGTGCATGTTGAGATCAGAACACACATTTGCCTCGTCTGATCTTGATCTACACTTCACAAAAAGAAGCCAAGCAAATCTAGGCATGACAAGGGTTACTTAACCCATTACCAAACAACAAAATTTCGACTTGACCAAATTCATAGATGTTGCAGACCACAACTTAAAATGATTGAAAAAGTACATTTTTTAATCTTTTGGTATGGAAAATATTGTGGAAATAAGGAAATTGCTTGTCACAAGCAATTTCTTCATTTTCCACAATGTTTTCCATAGTCAGTTTCTTGTGGGGAGTCAAAAAGAGTCACTGTGTGGTAATGGTTTAATGACAGACTTGAAGGGAAGCCTTTGAGAAAAAAGAATTAGGGAAAGAAACAAACATGGAAAGTAAATTGCACCAAACAAATGCCACAAACACAACATGCAATTTTATAATCAATCTTTCCATTTGTCTACCCTATTCCCATATAATGAATGAATAGACTGGCTCAGATTCAAGGGATTTCCTGATGTTAAAATGAAGTGCATTAAGATAATTAAATTTTGATTCAGTATGGTAGAAAACAGAAAAAAAAAATACTTCCAGAATTTCTTCCTTTTCTTGCAATATTTCTACTCTTTTGACCCAAATTTCATTTTTGAATGAATCTTGATTTCCCAATTACAATAATTGATCAACTTGGAACAAGACTTAGATTTATTCATCTTTTTTTTTTTTTGAAAAATGTTTATTAAACTAGTTTGTATGCACTGTTGCTTTTTTGCACAGAAGAAAAAACCCTGCACTTTTATATTAAACCTTTAACCCTTTCCCAAACTGTCAAAAATTTGGACATTACAATTTGAAAGCAAGATGTTGCAGATAAAAATGTGTTGATAAAGAAAATATTTTTGTACAAGAAAGCACAGAGTATATATAGAGGAAAAAGGAGGAAATGCTGGTCATCAGCATTTTCTACTTTTGTCTCAATGTTTTCCATTGTTTTGAATATAATGGATATCTAAGAAAAGACTGAGGCCTGGAAAGGGTTATGCTCAATTAAGATGGTGCAAATTGCATGGAGAATTACTAATGCATTTTGCATCTTTGAATTTTAATGATTTGGATACAAGGAAATACTGTCATAGTTCTTTCTTAGATCATTATCTTATTCCTAACAAGTTTATGATTTAAAGTTATTTATCAAAGATACTTTAGAAAGCATTGAGAGAAAAGATGAAAATGCTGGAATCCAGCATTTTCTCCTTTTCTCTCAATTCTTTCCATGCTGTAGTGTACAAATTACATATATCAAAATTAATGATACTTCTTTTGTGATCAGTATTCCTTTTCAGTTTGGAATTCTCTAAAATGTGTTGTTTGGGAAAGAGTTTATAAGAAATTGAGATTAACCTAGATAACTTTGATTGAAAGATTTTTCCATTTAGACCTATCAATCAAGTTATTGTGCTTTGATATTTTCAAAGATGACATAATTTTAGCAGATAGTCCAATTTTAAAGAACCTGCATTTCATGATAGTAAATTTTTTAAAATCTAAAACAAATGCAGGGTACATGAAACTTAGTGAAAGATGTTTAACCCTTTCCCAAACACAAAAATATACAGTAATCTAATTTGAAAGTTGCTGCAGACGACAAAGTTGATGTTGATAATCACAGGATTTGAGTAAGATTAAGCACAGAAAACATAGAAGGAAAAGATGAAAATGCTAATGATCAGCATTTTCATCTTTTCTTTCTGTCTCTTGATCCTCTCTCCTCCAGGGACGTCAAAAGCCGGTCTTGTTTGGGAAAGAGTTAAAACCGGATAGATGTAACAATAGTTGTGTTATGATTATATTGCTATTGAATTTTAATGGACTGGACTTACAGGCCTTTGATTAACCCTTTCCCAAACAAGACATGGTTTTGACCTCCCTAATAGAAACTTAGGCTGGGAAAACTTATAAAAATATTTTCTATGCTATATTTTGCACAAATCCTATCTTTAGTAACATCCATTTTGTTGTCTGTGGCAGTTTTTGAAGTGGACCACCTCAAGATTGTGCTGTTTGGGAAAGGGTTAAGGGTCAAACATTTAGTTTGATGATTGAGTCTCGGTTGTAAGATCCAAGCTACCCGAGGAGACAGTACTCTGAATCGGAATCGGAGGCTTGAAGTTGGCCAGGGAATCATCGCTTGATGACGTCAGCTCCTTGTGCCCGGGTAGTGGCACGCAACATCGGCATCCACAGAACTTGAAGAGCAGATATCGGAGCTCGGCACGGAACTTCTTCCCGGAGATACAATACAGGATGAAGTTGATCGAGGAGTTGATGACCAGCCCGAGTTTAGCCACGGAGAAAGCCTCATTTACGATCCGCATGTCTGACTAGAAAAAATAAAAAGTAGTACAATGATAAGATGAGTTGATGACTTGACAGAGTTTAGCCACGGAGAACGCCTCCTTCACGATCCGCATGTCAGACTAGAAATATTAGAAAACATTACAATGATTAGATGAGTAGATGATCAAACAAAGAAAAATGGAGAAAACTTCGTTCATGATGCGCATGTCAGACTGAAATTATAAGAAAACATTACAGTGATAAGTTGAGTTGATGACCAGACCGAGTTTAGCCACGGAGAACGCATCATTTATGATCTGCATGTCCAACTAGAAATATAAGAAAACGTTACATTGATAAGATGAGTTATGACTAGACGGAGTTTAGCCACGGAGAACGCCTCGTTCACGATCCGCATGTCCGACTAGAAATATTAAAAAACATTACAATGATAGGATGAATTGATGAACAGCCCGAATTTAGCCACGGAGAACGCTTCATTCACAATCTGCATGTCCGACTAGAAATATTAGAAAACATTACAATGATTAGATGAGTTAATGACTAGATGGAGTTTAGCCATGGAGAACACCTAGTTCATGAAACATATCCGACGGAAAGCAATAAAAATCATTTATGCTTAAACTCAATACTTTTAACTGATCGACATTTCATGAAGTTAGATGAGGTTTTTAGTGGACCAAGTTTAGCCATTGAGAATGCCTAGTATGCCATTGGCATGTACGTTTAAGCTACAGCGGTAGATCCAGGATTTCTGTCAGGGGAGTTCCAACAGGGTTGCCACGCGTCAGGGAAAAGTCAGGGAAATTTAAATTTTTTCAAGGTCAGGGAATTGTCAGGGAATTTTGTGAATTGTCAGGGAAATTTGAAAATATTGGCAAATGTCAGGGAATTGTCTGGGAATTTTGAAAAATAAGATGCAGTGCCATATAATAAATAATTTCAACATCACCTTTGAAAATTGTCTCAAGACTTTGCGAGTTACCGCGAAATTACCGCGATGAAAAATGCCAGGGAATTTTCCAATTTTGTCAGGGAAATGTCAGGGAATTTCATTTTCTCTGACTCTTGGCAACCCTGTCCAATATACAAAAGAGGGAGGGGGGGGGGGTACTAGTATAGCACAAGTTTGATTGAATTTCTGCCTGAAAGTGAAATCATCAGGCTACAGAGGGGGGTTTGTTTGAACCCCCAAACTAGCTCTGGATCCGCCACTGATGTGAAGTGAACCTTGGCCTATAGCAGGGTAAACGATTGAATTTTTCTTATTTTGAATTTATAATGATGATAATGATGATATTGCCTTTTTTGCATTATCCTTTTAACCCTTTCCCAAACGACAAAATTTTTGGGTGGTTCAATTCAAAAGCTGTTGCAGACGACAAAACATGTGTTCATTTAGATTGGATTTGTGTATAATATAGCTCAGAAAATATTGAGACAAAAGGAGAAACTGCTGGTTATCAGCAGTTTCTTCTTTTGTTTCCATGTTTTCCCAAGCCTTTTCTATTAGGGACGTCAAAACCAGGTCTTGTTTGGGAAAGGGTTAAAGTATACAGATCTTTCATTAGAAAATGCAATGTACATAGGAAATTTTAATCCATTTAGGTGAGATAATGTTATGGTAATAGAGAAGAATGTGTTATTCAAGATCAGGGTTCTCCGCAAAATATTTTGAAGCCGTAGTAGCATTGGTAAACATTGTGTTCATGCAAATAATTGTGAATAAAAACATAATGGGAAAAGAAGAAATTGCTCAATTTGAGCAATTTCTTCTTTTCCCATGATGTTTTTATAAAGAATTTTTACATTTTTTATCATAACAATGCAATATTTATCAGTTTTTGACATGATAAACCCTTAAATGTCTCTCCTTGGTGACCATTTTGAAGAAATTAAGCTGTGGGGTACTTTTGAAGCTGTAGGGGCATTCCATTGATTAACACGAAGCTGTAGTGGGGCCGATACAGCTTATTGGCCTGGGGAGAACACTGAAGATACTCACAATTTCTGGCTTCATCATGAAGAAGCACTGAGTCACACACTGAAGCGCGATCAAGATCAGAAAGGTGAAGGTCACGGTCAGTAGAAGCTTGTTCAGTTGGTTCTCCTTCCGTATAGCTCGCATCTGAGCTACTTGTCCACGGCATTCATTCATCTGTCTATAAATAGAAACAAGCATTGTTTGATTAAGATCAGTCATGGTCAGTAGAAGCTTGTTAAGTTGATTTTCCTTGCGTATAGCTCGCAACTGGGCAACTTGTCCACGGCATTCATTCATCTGTCTATAAATAGAAACAAGCTTTATTTGTTTAAGATCAGTCACGGTCAGTAGAAGCTTGTTTAGTTGATTCTCCTTGCGTATAGCTCGCATCTAGGCGACTTGTCCATGGCATTCATTCATCTGTCTATAAATAGAAACAAGCATTGTTTGATTAAGATCAGTCATGGTCAGTAGAAGCTTGTTCAGTTGGTTCTTCTTCCGTATGGCCCGCATCTGGGCGACTTGTCCTCGGCATTCATTCATTTGTCTATAAGCAGAAATTGTGTCTTTAGATTAAAAAAAGATAAGTTGTTGCACATTTCTCTTACTCAAAACTTTCAAGTTCTTCCTTGTTAACCCTTTACCAAACAGCAAAATTTTGGACTGTTCCAAATTCAAAGATGTTGCAGACGACAATTTCAAGTTTATGAAATTTTAAAAATCTCTGTTTTGGGCTAGAAAACATTGTGGAAAATGAAGAAATTGCTTGTCACAAGCAATTTCTTCATTTTCCACAATGTTTTCCAAAGCCTTTATCTTGTTGGGAGTCAAAAGGCCTCACTGTGGGTTAACTTTCAATAGAATTCATTTAAACACTGACCTTCGGAAAGAGCATTATAAACTTGACGATTTTTCATTGTTTGAAAAAAATCAAGGAAAAGGAGAATATTTATGTCTGTGAAATGGATACATGTACTTGTTGGCTTTGACCACTTTTCTCTAGATAGAGATATTTAGAATCAGAATGGTATGCCATGAGTAAGCATAGATCTAATAAACATGCAATGTATTCAGAAGTGGGACAGTGTGTAATGTTTTTTGGTTAGAATATTGAAAGAAAAGAAACTCACTTGTTGACTTCAGCCACTTTCTTCAGAATCGAGATGTTTAGAATGAGAATGGTGACCCAAGGTACCAGCACAATAAACATACAGTGAATGCAGAACTAGGGGACAGTATGTTCATTTCTTTGGGGTTGAACATTTCAAAGTTATATGAAAAAACTTACATGTTGACTTCGGCCACTTTCCTCAGAATCAAGATGTTTAGAATGAGAATGGTGACCCAAGGTACCAGTATGATAAACATACAGTGAATCTATAGTACTTGGACAGTATCTTAGTTTTGTGTGGCAGTTTAGGAATTGAAGCAGAAGGAAGCACTCACTTGTTGACTTCAGCCTCTTTCCTCAGAATCTAGATGTTTAGGATTGTGACCCAAGGTACCAGCACAATAAACATGCAGTGAATCTTTAGTACTTGGACAGTATCTTAGTTTTGTGTGTGTGGTGGTGGGGGGGGGGGGTAAGAAATTTTAGCAGAAGGAAGCACTCACTTGTTGACTTCACCCACTCTCTTCAGAATCGAGATATTTAGGATCAGGATGGTGACCCAAGGTACCAGCACAATAAACATACAGTGAATCCAAAACTAGGGGACAGAATGTTCATTTCTTTGGGGTTGAAAATTTCAAAGTTATACGAAAAAACTCACTTGTTGACTTCAGCCACTTTCCTCAGAATCGAGATGTTTAGAATGAGAATGGTGACCCAGGGTACTGGCACTATAAACATGCAATGAATTTTTATTACATTCCTAGCAGTGAAATCCTGGATTTTCACAGTGAAATAAATTTTGATATTTCACTGCAGTGAAATATTTCACTCCTGCCGAAACTACTTTTTTATTCTTTTCTCCCCCATTAATTCATTATCCTTTAGATTCCATGCATGCATAGCATCGGAAATGTATGTCAAATAAAATCTAGATCTACCTGCAAAAAAAGAAAAACATCTACAGAGAACTAACCTTTATTCTTTGTTTTCGCCCTTTTTCTACATGTTTTATCATGGAAGCAAAGATCTATCCAGCGCTGGAGTGTTGAAGGGAAACATGACGAAATTTGTTCCGTGATAGGCCTACATCCAAATCACCCGAACAGACCGTTATTTCTACGTCTGCTCAAAGCAACCGAACGACATTATCACAGAATTTGATAAAGATTGTTACATGACCATCCCCTTTAAAGGCTACCAAGCTTGGCAGTTTATTGCACCGTATATTGGAAGAAAATCATTAAATTAACGTGTTTTATAAAAGATCCGCCAAACTCAGTTGTTTTAAAAGTTTTATTTGCTTTTCTTTACATCGTTGAAAAACTGATTTTCGAGAAAATAAAGATCGGCAATTTCCGTAAAATTGCCACGGATTGACGTCATCAATGGCTTGACTCAGCCCCCAATCTAGAGCATGAGGTGTCTGACAAAGATAATGTGTTCGACTTTTCTGTCATATAGCGAAGTCTCAGTTTTTATCCATTTCTCGATCGTAAGAGTAATATAGACAAACTTTAACCGTTCTTTGGCACATTCCTTAATTCACTTACGACCTATTCTTTGACTGTTTTAACATTTTTTCTAACATTTACTGAGGACGAATTCTGTGTTTTGAGTATCGATTGGGGAAGTCGCTTTATGACAGAAAAGTCGGACATTTAACTTTTTAAGAAATTTCAGACTTTCCGGGAAATGACCCATGACTGCCCGTTTTTCCCGCCATGACGTCATTCAGTGGCAAGTATGACGTCATAATTTCAAGTCGGAAGTTTAGCGTATTTCCTTCGGCAAAGATCGGAAAAGACCAAAATATCCAATTTAAAAGACGAAATAAAAACACTTCTAATGTTGGAAAATTGTAGAAACTTTGATATTTGGTTAATAGTAAGGTGTTCTTTCGGCACAAGACTTTAATTTTTCCAATCATCGGACACTTTAACTAAAACACGCTAAATCAATAGTTTTCCGCTGAAAATTCTGTTTATTTCATGAATCTGTCATTCCGGTTGTTGACCTTGTTGTTGTTGTTTTCTTTTTACCTTAGACTGGAATTTTGGAAAATTTAGACTAGAAAGGATGAATTTTATCCAGTTCGCTTTTTGTTCTGTCATTAGAGAAGTTTTTGATGATTTAAAGTCAAGATAGATGCTTCATTCTTTGCTCACTTCGAAATTTAAAGAAAATGGCGGTCAATTTTTTCTGAATTCACAAAGAACATGTATATATATACAGAAGCATTGGATTAGATTGGAATAAAAACTTTTTTTGCCCCAAATTGAGGGTTAAATTCGTTGAATAGGTATGTAATAAATTGATTAACTAACTGAAGATATGTAATATGAAAATTATTTCACTCGAATGGGGTGAGATGCGGTTAAAAAACTCGTCCTAGCGGACTCGTTTTTTCAACCTCATCACACCCCATTCTCGTGAAATAATTTTCATATTACATATCTTCAGTTAGTTAATCTCTATATAGTACTTGGACAGTATGATAGTTTTGTGTGGCAGTTTAGGAATTGAAGCAGAAGGAAAAACGTACTTGTTGACTTCAGCCACTTTCCTTAGAATCGAGATGTTTAGGATCAGGATTGTGACCCAGGGTACCAGCACGATAAACATGCAGTGGATCCAAAACTCGTAGATCTGACTGCCGGTTCCCAGTCCAAACTCGGTGTAATCGTACGCGTCGCTCTCTGCACTTTTCTTGTCCTCCGGGATGGCGTAGTATGTGTTGAAGTGGGGAGAGTTGATAATGAAGGATAGGACAGATATCAGAAAGATGCCCAATGTGGCAGTCTTCTCGTTACAGACTTTCTGAAAGATTAAGAAAAAAAATCACCACATTTAGTAAAAGATATCGAAGCAATATGTCGCTACTTTTCAACAAAAATCTCGTAACTGCGGCTTAAAACAAGCTGCAGTTATGAGATTTTTGTTGAAAAGTTGCGATATCAGACAGACTTTTGTCATTCTAAAATGGTTTCTTTATTTCAAACCCACTCTCTGCACTTTTCTTGTCCTCCGGGATGGCAGAGTATGTTTTGTAGTGAGGAGAGTTGATGATAAAAGACAGGACTGAGATCAGGAAGCTAGCTAGATCAATACCCAATGTGGCCGTCTTCTTATTGCATACTTTCTGGAATGTTAAACATACAAATATATAGCATTTCATGCATACAATTACAAGTATGTATTCATTATCATAAAGGAAGGTTGATGAGGTCATGAAAAGTTTAAAAAAAAAGTAAAAAGTAAACTGATGGACATTTATTGTAAATATTGATTGAAACTCTAATCAAACAACACGTTTCTCTTGTACAGCCTTTGCGATTTGACCATAGCAGTTGAAAGAGGCATTAAACCCCAATCAATCAATCAATCTTCTGAAATGATGAATTAATTAAATTTATATTTCTTTATTTTGAGAGTATATTGTAAAATGTCTTTTCATGGAAATCGGTGGTAAATTAATTGCAATGGTAACATGCTTGATTTTAAATACAGAGGTCTCTGGATGAATTCCTAACTTTTCGTCAAAGTCTTTTGAATTTTGACAATTTCTCCACAACTATTTGCAGTTGGTTCACACTCTGCATTGGTCTAAAAATTTATCTCAATTTAAAGGGAAGGAAAATACATGTCATACACAAGACATTACCTACCCTTGCCTTGTTGATCCAGCAGACCTGTATATAACGGTCAATTGTCACTCCGACCAGCGTCCAGATACTGTTGACCACAAAGAAGAAGAATATCGGGTACCCAATGTAGGCGTAGAACAACCCGAAATAGTAGTATGTCTTCAGTTTTGGATAGATCTCCAGAAGGCTATCCGTCAAGAAGAAGAAAACAAGCAGCCCAATATCGTTGACGGCCTGCGCAATGAGGTATTGTCCTGTTGATGATCGCATGGATTTCTTCCGCCAGATGATAATCGACAAGATGTTTCCAACGAGGCCGCAGATGACAAAAATGGTACCGCAGATTGAGCTTGTCACCCAGTGCATCTTCTTGGCGGTGGCCATGATGTCCTCGGCGTAACTTGTGTCCGGAACGCTGTCCGGCATGTCAGGCCCGGAGGTCGCATTCATAGAGTAGTTCATTGCCCTAAACAATGATAATAAAGTCTTTCAAAAAATATGATTTTGGAAATTTAAACTTTGAAAACATTTTTGGAAAACTTTTTTTTCGGGGTAGGAAGAAAAAAATGTTGCTAAACCAGTGCATACCAGTGCATAATACTAGGAAAAATATTTACGGTAGTTTCATTCCCTTTTCTTCTGAAGTTTACATTTACTTCCAGACATACAAGATGAATCTTTTTCTCCTCTTTTCTCAAGGTTTTCAAATGTTCTTTATAAAGACTTAGCGACCTTGGCAAGGTTAGTGTCAAAGAAGCAACTTGTGTTCACCTGACATGGTTTCAACGCTCTTCTAATCAAAAATAAAATTGTTTGAATTGTACAAAACTGCATTATGTGCGCACATTTTCGTTTGCACTTACAACCATCATGCACCAATATCTGGAAATCATCGGTGGGAGGTTAAAACCTTGTAACTGCAGCTTTTTCAAGCTGTAGTTACGAGGTTTTGACCTCTCAGGGAGGAAATAAGATCAGAAGGTCGAGACAAAGTGACCTTTAGTTACATCAACCCTTTCCCAAACAATTTAGCTCCACTTTTGATGTCCTTATAGAAATGGCTTGGGGAAACACTTATAGACAAAAAGGAGAAAATTCTGATGATCAGCATGTCATCTTGTTACCTAAATATTTTCTAAGCTATTTTTTACAAAGATCATTCATGCATATTTTTATCAAAGGTCATTTTGTTAACTATCTGTCTCCAGCAGCTTTGGAAATGAAATGGCCTAATTTCCTACTGTTTGGAAAGGGTTAACTCTTTCAAAAAAGACAAAAGGTTAGAGTGCTCCTGTTTGAAAGCTGCTGCAGATGACAAAATGGATGTTATTAAAGGTCAAATTTGTTAAAATATAGCACAAAAAACATTGGGGCAAAAGGAGAAAATGCTGATCATCAGCATTTTCTTCTTTGCCTCAACATTTTCCAAAGCCTTGTGAATTAGGGATGTCAAAACCAGGTCTTGTTTGGGAAAGGGTTAAAAATTGCATGCCAAGTAAGCATAATGATTGGCTTACAAAGAGAGAGTAAGTGAAAACTATTGTCAAATGTCTACTATAAAGTGGTTTCTATCTTTGTGTTTCGTAACCTTCGTTTGTCTATCAGACCAATAAATCAGTACCGTGATTTTGCACTTGCACTCAAAAACAGCCCTGCGTACAGTAAGACAAAACGTTAGCTAACCGTTAGCCGTTTCATTCGGAATACTCGGTCAATTCTGTCAAATTTGTGTCAAAGAAGTTGCGACTGTTGCTACCGTTAAATATCGTTTTGTCTACTGAAACCAGCCCAGCTCTTGTCCTTCTTCTGTCATGTGCATTAGAAATATTGTCAAATAATTTTGAAATTATTACCTTTCCAATCAATGTGTCATTATAGTATCTTTCAATAATTCTAACAGACTGATTTACTTATATTTTAACCCATTCCCACATATCAATGCATTTAGATTCTTTATGAGATATATTGCTTATGACAACAATTTCATCAATTCCTATGATGGTTTCAAAAACAAAAGGCCCAAAAATGTACAATTTCGTTCAATTGAAATAATTGTGTACGACATCTTTGAATTTGGAACAGTCTAAAATTTTGCTGTAATAGGTTAAGTTGTTGGGATATAAGAAATAAATCTATTGTTATTATAAGATTTACAAAATGCCAGATATTTTTATGAATTCAGTAAATCAGAGATAAACATGAAAAAAAAGGAACATAACTAAATGAGTGAATAGGCATCAATGGCGGGTCCAGGATTTTTTTCCAGGGGAGGTCCAAGCCCTCCGGGGGGGGGGGGGGGGGGGGGGGGGTCCAAGCCCATTTGATGGCTTAAAATGTGTCAAATATGTAACGTTATACTGACGTTATATTGTCAAAATTTAATTTTGGTCAATGCCAGGGGAGTCCAGACCCCCCCTCCCCCTTTAGATCCGCCCTTGGGCATGATTATTGTTCCGATCATCAAATCAAATATGAAAAGACAATTAAGACAATTAATTACATTGAAGTTTAACCCTTGCCCAAACAAAAAAATAATATGGTCGAATTTGACAATTTGATTTGAAAAATCATAGAAAAACAACAACAATAAATAATAATGATAATAATAATTATTAAAATTATAACAATAATACAAATAATAATAATAATAATAATAATAATAATAATAATAATAATAAAATAATAATAATAGTAATATCACAAGACATTCTTCAAATTATTACGGAAAATGAAAAAAAAGTGATATGTTAAAGACAAAAGGCATACCTTTAAAGGATAAATTCCTGTTATTTGTTTATCTGATGAAGAAATAAATGAAGGCTGGTAGCATCTACCTGTAATGTGACAGAAGTTTCCTGTTCAGGGATAAATATAATGGAATTGAGCGTCGACACTAGGTAGAGACAGCGATATACAGCCTACAGAATTAAATATAATGAACTCAATGACAGGTTGACTAAGATGGGGACGTGCAACCTATGGATACTTTCAAGCATAATATTTGTTTTTGTTGTTGTTTTGTTTTTATGACCCCAGATAGATAGATAGATAGATAGATAGATAGATAGATAGATAGATAGATAGATAGATAGATAGATAGATAGATAGATAGATAGATAGATAGATAGATAGATAGATAGATAGATAGATAGATAGATAGATAGATAGATAGATAGATAGATAGATAGATAGATAGATAGATAGATAGATAGATAGATAGATAGATAGATAGATAGATAGATAGATAGATAGATAGATAGATAGATAGATAGATAGATAGATAGATAGATAGATAGATAGATAGATAGATAGATAGATAGATAGATAGATAGATAGATAGATAGATAGATAGATAGATAGATAGATAGATAGATAGATAGATAGATAAGATAGATAGATAGATAGATAGATAGATCTATAGATAAGATAGATATATAAGATAGATAGATAAGATAGATAAGATAGATAAGATAGATAGATAGATAGATAGATAGATAGATAGATAGATAGATAGATAGATAGATAGATAGATAGATAGATAGATAGATAAGATAGATAAGATAGATAGATAGATAGATAGATAGATAGATAGATAGATAGATAGATAGATAGATAGATAGATAGATAGTGTTTTACCCATGTCTGTCCTTGCTTCCAATATCAGTCTGTCTGAAAACATTTTTGCCTTTTCACCAAAAGTATTCCACATACAAAGCTCAAATTTGGTAATTGTAACTTTCTTTTAATAATATCTATCTATTCCATGCAATAAGACCTTCCTCAAGGTCATCCATTAACCTTTATCAACCATTTATGTGAAAAACGTGATATTTTAGAAAAATGGTCTTTTGTTGGTTATTCTTGTTTCACAAATACATCTTGTTTTTCACAAGTAAATCTCAAATCTTTCAGCAAAAATAATTTTAGCGTAAGACCTGGGTAATGCATTTTCAATATAATCATTATATTTCGGCTTATTTCGTGACTTGCGTTAATCAGAGCATTATTAAAGTACCGTCAGATGCCATATTGCCTGTTTTCATAACAACTGAAAAAATTGACCATGCTCAGATTTCTGGTGAAATATTCTAAACAATTTTTGTGAAAATTTTTCTGAATTTTATGAATAGTTAGGCAACAACCCCAACAAAAGTCAAAACTTCAAAATTTGAGGGCAATTAAAATTACTTCCCTTTGAAATCTTCTACTCGCACCATACAGATTTCGTTCCATTACTGGTCACATAGCCCATTACCCAGGTCTAACCTTAATGTTTTGATGAAATTTTCCAAACAACAAAATTCTATTATAGCCAAAGAAAAAAAATGCAGATGACCAAATATCTGTAAATGAATATTGGCCATCAAAACTTGATCAGTACAAGGGTCTTTTTAAAAAAGGAATGAGATTACTGAAAAATTGTTTGAGTAGCAGTATTTCCCATCCAATCAACGGAATAGAAAGCAGTTGCAGATGACAAAATGGATAATATTAATATTTTGTACATTCTATTGTACATGATTACACAAAAATATACAGAGAAAAGGAGATTATACTAATAATCAACAATTCTTTTTTCCTTCAATGTTTCATGAAACATATCAAACATCAAAATCAGGCTTGTTTAGGAAAGGGTTTATTATGCATGACAAAGACGAGTGTAGGACAAAACCCCACCAGGACAAAACCCCACCAGGACAAAACCCCCTCGGACAAAACCCCACCAGGACAAAACCCCATCAGGACAAAACCCCACCAGGACAAAACCCCACCAATATATAAAATAGAGTATAACAGATTTATGACATAGAAAAAAATATTTGGTAAGGAAAATATTTTTAAATATAAGAAATTTGATTGTGTTTCACAATTTTATAACTTTATAATCTAATTATTTATTTGAAACTAAAAAAAAAATGATCTTGATCTATATTGTATTTGTGTATTTATTGTATTTTAAAAGCATTGTTTTTTCATACTTATTTCCCATTCTGTGTTTATTGAAATACCCAAATTAGGCAATTTTGCTGTAAAAATGGAAACACTTGTGGGAAAAGGAGAGGTTATTGGGAAAAAGATGAAGCCAATTATTATCTTGACATCAAATTTTTGTCACCTAAATAAGTCATTTGGCATGCATTATATCATTCCCTTATCTACGGAATCAATTATCACCTATCATAATCAGGACAATAGATGACATCAGAAGACTTAATACCTCAGAAGAAAATAACACTTCTAATTTTAAATAAGTTTATTCCCATGAATCATGCTTATCAATATCTATCAAAGGCATTATCCAATTGAATTTTTTTTTTTTTTTGGGGGGGGGGGGGAATCACTTCATATTCATGATATTCAGGGATAACTTCTTCATTCATTATCAATCTATGATTAAGCAATAAATACTTTTTTGTTCCAAAAACAATTTTTTAGGCTTCATAAAAAAAACTTCAAAAAATCATGAATCTAAGAATATTATAAAAATAAATCAATGATAATATATACCATGGAAAAAATAGCATTATTTTCTTATAATAGTATTATGAGTGTCATAATTTCTTTCCTGTAATTTTTATTCATCAAAC
The DNA here is from genome assembly GCA_963680895.1 of Fragum sueziense. NCBI lineage: Eukaryota > Metazoa > Mollusca > Bivalvia > Cardiida > Cardiidae > Fragum > Fragum sueziense. Next base: position 8,726,749 of record OY804592.1, read on the forward strand.
ATCAAAAATGAAAAAAATAGAAAATAAATTAACTAAGCATAACTATTACAATACTTAATCAAATGCAAAATATTTGTTTCAATAATAATCTATTGTTGAATGATATGAAAATGAATAAAATATAAGACTGGTGGGGTTTTGTCCGCCTTGCCAATTTTAGTGGTGGGGTTTTGTCCGAGGGGGTTTTGTCCGAGGGGGTTTTGTCCTGGTGGGGTTTTGTCCTGGTGGGGTTTTGTCCGTACCCCGACAAAGACAAAATACTTGTTATTTAACCCTTTCCCAAACGGCAAAATTTTAAGGCGGTTCAATCTGTAAACTGCTGCAGACAACAAAGTAAATGATAACAGAAGGCCGAAATAATATGTTATAGCTGAGAAAATATTAAGGCAAAAGGAGAAACTGCTGGGTATCAGCAGTTTCTTCTTTTGTCTCAATGTTTTCCCAAGCCATTTCTACTAAAGACATCAAAATCCAGTCTTGTTTGGGAGAGGGTTAATTGTTATGGACTAAGGGTTTTCCTCATTTTGATTTGGACAAATTAATCCTTTTTCCAGATAATTTTCTGTTATTTTTGTTTGATAATAAGCTGCAAATTTGTGGTCATAAGTCCATCCTGTGAAAAATGTGTAGGCACATGACATCAATCGTACATAATTTTCACTTTGGTTTCCTCTCTTAATATATCTTTACCATTTCTAAGGTAGAAAAAATTAGACTGGTGAAATTACAATTGTGTTTTACAAAATAAATGATATGAAATTGGAGTACATAAACATTCATGAGCCGTGTGCAATTTAGGCCGGTAGAGCTCTTCTAGAAGTGGTAGCGCTAGTCTGGTTCCCGCCTCTGATACACTACATTGTATTTTTTCTACAACGTAGTGTATCAGAGGCAGGAACCAGACTCTTCTAGAAGAGCTCTACCGGCCTAAATCGCACATGGCTATGATATTTTGATGCTCTCAGAGATACGGATATAAGGGAGAAATGACTTTCTAAATTCACAAAATATGATTTACTTGTACAGTGTTCATTCTAGTTATGGAAGGGGTACATCTATAATGGCCCCTTAAACCCAAATTGGACTCTTTGATAAACCAAAATGGCCCCTAAAATCCAAAATGGCCTCCTTATTTACAAAGCCTTAGCCCAAAAGGTGGATCTTTCTTGCAAATATCCAATCTTATATGATTTGATTTAATTGGGTTTCATGCCGTTTTCAACTGCTATTGTCATAATTAAGGCGGCTGGAGCACCTTACATGGATTCCTGGTATTTCTCTCACCAGTACTACCAAAATATCCAAACCCAGCCTCCAGCTGCTCTCTCACATAGATGATTCACACCCATTGATGAGAGACAAATGACTTAAGACAAATGTCAGATTGGATACAGGCCGAGCAGGGGTTTGAATGCATGACTCCTGGATTGTGAATATGAGGTATTACTGGTAATTTTTTTTCGGAAAGGTTAAAAGGAATGATGTTTGAAAGCTTGATATCAATTTGTTCCATTCTAGTGTAATTACTGACTATGTTTAACTTGTGCCAGATAAAACAGATTTTATCTTGTTTTAAGTGAAACCTTTTTTCCTGCAAGTGAGATATATTCAACTTTAAAGTTTGCTAAGCGACAAAAGTTTTAATATCGATAATTCCTTAGTGAATCAAATAAACGGTTAGTAAATCATTTCTTAAATGCTTTTAACCCTTTCCCAAACAAGACCTGGTTTTGACGTCCGTAATAGAAAAGGCTTAGGAAAATATTGAAACAAAAGAAGAAACTGCTGATAACCAGCAGTTTCTCCTAATTTGTCTCAATATTTTCTATGCCATATTTTACACAAATTTTATCTTTAATAACTTCCATTTTGTCATTTTTGGCAGTTTTTGAAGTGTACCACCCTAAAATTTTGCCGTTTGGGAAAGGGTTAAACATTATTCAATGGACATTCAACTCTGTTTACATTGATGAAGTGTGTTGATACACAAAAAAAATCATGAGAGCCCATTTAGCACATCACTTTTCGCTTGGGTGTCGGCGTTGGCATCAGTTTGATTGATTGGGGTTTAACGCCTCTGAACATATTGTGGCAGCTGGAGCACCTAAACCTAAACCAGTACCACTGCAATATCCAAATTGAGCCTCCAGCTGCTCTCTCATATAGATGATTCTCATCCATCTTTGAGACCTGAATGACTTTTGTCAATGTCAGAATGGATATTGGTCAAGCTGAGGCTGGAAATCACGACCCCTGGATTGACACTTTGACATTACCAACTGAGCTATTGGGTCAAAGATTCATTACCCTGACAACTAATTTAGTGGAATTTTAGCTCTTTTCTAACTTAGAATTTTTCAATATCCAGCTCTTAAAGTGACATTTCACAATAATTTTACATAAATTTTACTTTCATTCTATCTGAAAGAGCATCTTTTCTTATGAACATTTTGAAAATTTCAAGTCAAAATATTGAACCGTCTACGAGAAATATATATTTTTGTGCTAAAATGAAACAAATTGTTGTGGACAACAGTTCAGATTTGTATAGAATTTGTCATTTCTGTCTCAAATTTAAAGGCATATTTTTCGCTTACAAATAACAACTTTAAAAAACTGATAACATTTCTATGCATTAGAATAAACTATCTTTGGATCAAGACATACTTTTAAAAAATGAAATAAATATGAAATGTCACTTTAAGGTATCCAACCCCTCATTACCACCAAAGAGCCAGAGGCAAAATTTGAAAAGTGCCAATAATTCCCAAACTGTGTTACATTTCCTTTCCAAATACAAACAAAAGCATTTTGTATGGTTTTGAATTTTGAATTAATGCACACTTACCAAAATATTTGACAAAAATGGTCAAAATGACCTCCCTTAATTATGAATTTAGAGAAAAAAAGTGATTTTACATTATTTCATTCTTGAAGCATAATCTTGAAATACGGAACGGTGAATCAAATTATGTGAAGTGTATTTACAAGTGTGTGTAATTTAAGGCATCTCGTATGGCTAGAAAGTGTTTTTATGCTCCCCCAAAAAAGTTGCCACGCTTAATGTCCGGCTGTCCTTCTGTCCGTCTGTCCACAGCCAGATAACAGCAACCCTTGGACCAAATTCAATGAAACTTCACATGTGAACTTCTGGGGTCAATCCCTATAGAGACCTTTTTCTCTGTTTCTCAATTTGAGGCTTTGTCATGGAAAAAGGAGCCTAAATGTAAAAAATAGTTTTTCTCTTATTTCTCTACATCTAATGGGCAGAATTTAATGAAATTTTGTTTTTGTGTGATGAATGGGATGTTCTAGACTATATTCTATAAATAATGTGTGTACAAAAAATACATCATGGGAAAAGGGGGCTTAATGTATTGTAGTTTTTTGTGACAAACACTTATTCGGGGAGCATAATCTGTCTATGACGGCTCTTGTTTTACAGAGTCTGTAAACCTTGATAGTCATGCTTTGCTGTCCTCTAACAGCACTTTTTGATAAAGTGGCAAAACAAATGTTTTCTGAGGAATACCCGAATCAGCCAGTCTGTCCACCCGTCAGTGTGTGCAAAATGATATAGGTCATGATAATTGACCTGGCAGGGCATTTCCATTTATCAGGATCTTCAGCAATTTTGTGTGACAAACTCCTTTCAGTTTTTGTTCAGTTTTTGATAAAACTTTTATCCATTTTTTGATTACATGTTTAATAAGTATTTCCTCATTTTGCCTCAATATAACTTAGCAATATATTTTACACATATCCTATCGGTACCTGCTTTCAAATTGGAAAAGTCCTGTTATTTGTTGCTTGGGAAAGGGTTAAATGTGATAATTGCAAAATAGTATAATTAAATATTATCAAATGTTCACAGTCAGATCACATTTTCAGTGCAGTGCTTTACCCCATTACCACACAGTGACATCTTTTGACTCCCCACAAGTTAATTGGCTTTGGAAAACATTGTGGTAAATGAAGAAATTGCTTGTGACCAGCAATTTCATCATTTCCCACAATGTTTTCTATCCCAAAGGGCCAAAAAATGTAAAATCTAATTCACTTGAAATTGTCGTCTGCATCATCTTTGAATTTGAACCAGTCTAAAATTTTGCCATCTGTTAATGGGTTACCCTTTCCAAAACAAACACATTTTAGATCAGTCCAATTCCAAAGCCTTTGCAGATGACAAGTTAAATGGCATTTGAACCAAAATATCTGAAAGTTTTGTCTTAGAAATATAAGGGAAAAGGAGAAAATGCTGATATTCAGCATTATTCCTTCAATGTTTCCTTCAATGTTCAAAATTAATTCTAAAATTATATGTCTATTTGTTACAAGAAATTGGATTTTCTGTTTATGACTGTGGAAGTTGAAATATCTCTTACATTCAGCAGCCACAATTTCACAACTTTCCATGTTTCTTATTGAACTCTTGGAGATTATTATAATAGTAACGGTATTAAAAGGTGAAAAGTTCTATCAAAGTAATAAATCTCAAAAACCAAAGAATAAATGGGAAATCATTGGTCATGATGGGAAAAGCTGTAAATGTGGCTTTGATAAGCTATAGTTAAGGCATTTTGAATGTGACAGAGAAAATATTGGTAGATGCTCCTAATTATCATTGACAAAGTTTGATTTACATGTATTTCTCACATCAAATGATAATACATTGGATTAGTCCTTTTCCAAATAAGGTCCGGCTTTACAGCCCCATAGACCGGAAACTGGGGCCAATATTAGTAAACTGTGTGACACAACATCTGATTGCAGGAGATATCAGATTGGGTCAGTCAGGTTTGTTTGGTTGTTACAAGTAATTACACAAAGAATAATAGTATGATCGATGATAATTCAGGTCCAAGGTCTTGTTCTAGGCTTCCTGCTACAGCTGCCAGATAAGGATTTGCATACAACATGGCACAAAAAATATTTAGGCAAAAGGAGAAAATGCTGATTAATCAGCATTTTCTTCTATTGCCTCAATGTTTTCCCAAGCCTATTCTATCAGGAATGTCAGAACCCGGTCTTATTTAGGAAAGGGTTAAAGGTAATGCATTATAGCGCAAGTTCAGAAAAAGGTCAGACAGCCAGAGAACATAGAAACTGATATTGTCATCCCAGCACAGCTGATAGATTAGAGAGCATTGAAAATTTTCAGGCAAAAGGAGAAAATGCTGATTATCAGAAAATGCTGATTGTCAGCATATTCTTCTTTTGTCTCTATATTTTCCAAATACTATCTTCAATCATCTCTTGAAAATGTCAAAACCATGGCAGGGCTTAATGCAGAAACGGGTAATTACTCCTCATTTTAACCTTTTCCGCAACAAGACCTTGTTTCAATGTCTAATAGAAAAAAGCTTTGGAAAACATTGGGGCAAAAGAAGAAAATGCTGATAATCAGCATTTTCTCCTTTTGCCGCAATATTTTCTTGGGAAATCATTGAGGCAGAGAACAAAATGCTGATTATCACAATGTTCTCCTTTTGCCTCAATATTTTCTGAACTTTATTGTACATAATTTAATCTTGTGTTCACCATTATCCATTTGGACAGCTTTCAATTAAACCCTAAAATTTTGCCATTTCGGAAAGGGTTAGCCTTAGGCGTAATCATTGAATTTGATCTTCTTTATCTTTTCAGCAAAGCATCTTAGGATTAGCTAAAGAGATTTGCAACTTCTTGCCGTTGAACATTTCCCTGACCTGTGCGAAATACATCGACGAGTACCTCGCTGTTGCTATTGACCTACTTAGAGCAGAGCAGCCCAAAGCGTTGTGTCAACTTGGTGGTCTATGTACATCCTCGGTGGCAAGTGAACTGTACCTTACAAAACCGATCCCTGAAGATAAGGGTGAGTTGATTTGCAGTCCTATGCACAAGGGCTACTCTTGCATGAATAAGTAGTTTATAAATAATGAAATTAATTTTATGATTAATAAATAATACTTGGAAAAACATTGAGATAAAAGAAGAAAATGCTGGTAACCAGCATTTTCTCCTTTTGCCTCAATAATGTGCACAAATAACGGGTCCATTACCTTCTATTTTGTCTTCTCCTGCAGTTTTTATAATGGACCTACCCAGAACTTCATTGTTTGGGAAAGGATTAAATGATTCATAATAATAGTAATGATACTAAAATATGAAATGAAAACAAATCACTTTGTTAACTTGGTGGTCTGTGTACCTAGGCGCTCCCAAGAAAACCATACCTATCAAAACCCATTCCTGAAGAAAAAAGTGAGTTGATTTGCAGTCCTACTGCTTCTCTTGCATAAATTAACGCTTTCCCAAACAGCAAAATTTTAGGGCTGTCCAAATTGAAAGATCCTGCAGACGGCAATTTCAAGTGAATGAAATTTTTAATTTTTAGGTCTTTCTGTATAGAAAACATTGTGGGAAATGAAGAAATTGCTTGTCACAAGCAATTTCTTCATTTTCCACTATGTTTTCCATGGCCATTATTTTGTGGGGAGTCAAAAAGAGTCATTGTATGGTAATGGGTTAATGATGATATTAATTGTAAAGATTAGTCAAATGTTAAAGTGACATTAGTATCCGTAGGCCCAAATCCCTTATGATCCACAGAAGTTGGCTTTTAGCATGTTGTCGCACCGTTTATAGACTTTATAAGACAGAATACAAGATTCATACAGCAAATGACATAAATCGATAATCATGCAGCGGTGTGAAGATATGTAAAATATTCAAAGTGGGCAGATAGTGCCAGATACTGCCAGATAGTGTTTACGAAATGATGTGATATTGGGTTTTAAATCCGTCGTAATCTAAGCCAATACAGATCAGACAGAGCTGACATTTGGTACAGAGGAAAATTAAAGGCCATATTTCATTTATGTACAGTTATTTTTACAGCAAATTATCCAGAAAATAAGTAAGTAACAGTAAATGTGCATCTTTAATAATTATCAAAATAATAAAGAATTTGTCAACATGGGGATCTGTGTACTTCCGTGCTTGGAAGAAAACCGTACCTAACAAAACATATTACTGAAGAAGTATGGTGATATAATTGAATCAAAAATTGTTTGCAAAAGGGTTGGTGAAAGCTTGACCTTTTCCCAAGCATCACCTGGCTTTGACATCCTTTATTTGCAGTGCTTGAGAAAATGGTGATAATTGGCATTTTTTTTGTTTTGCCTCAATATTTACTGTGCCATATTGTAAAAAATATCAAACATCTTTTATGTTCTATGTAGCAGCTTTCAATTTAAACCACCCTAAAATTTGGCAGTTAGGGAATGGCTTAAACATAGGAAAACATTTTGAATTTCACTTTCAAATCATTGCTTTTCTACGAAAACCTCGTAGCTGCAGCTTATATAAAGCTGTACTTACAAGATTTTTGTTGAAAATCAGCGATATATTCTTATTCTTGCAGCAGAAGCAGTTGATCATGAAACAAAGAGCGGGAATGAAATACAAACAGAGGACATGATTGAGAGGCCATATTGTAAACAGTGTAGGATGGGATTGACTGCCATCGAAAAAGATTGTTCTCCAGATTGTAGGCCGGTGAGTGAAAGTTTTTATTATACCCTTGCAAATTGCAAAACGAATGTTTTATTATATCCGATTGGTCGAGACATAGGTATTGTCCAATCAGATGGCTTGTAATGTTATTTTGCATTAGATAATAAATTTAGATTAAGAAATGTTGGTGTATATGTATGTGGCCTGTGGCAACCAATATCTTCCAATAGAGGTTGCTTAACCTATTCCCGAACAAGACCATGGTTTTGAGGTCCCTAACACATAAGGCTTGGAAAACATTGAGACAAAAGAAGAAACTGCTGGTTATCAGCAGTTTCTTCTTTTGTCTCAATGTTTTCTGTGCTATGTAATACCCAAATCTTATCTTTATTAACCTCCATTTTATCATAAGCAGCAGCTTTCCAAAAAGACAACCCTAAATTTTTGCCGTTTGGGAATGGGTTAAAGTCTATACCGTCTATTTAGTTTGGGCATCCTGGGCTATATTTACATCAAACGACTTTCAAGATGTCAGTGCCCTTAAAATATATACACATGTTTAACTAGCGCTATATGACATCAGACTCCAAGAAATCTTTCACGCATTTAGGGGTTCTTTTTATACGCCCGAAAGGTCGTTATATATGAAAGCCCCAGTCGTCTGTTCGTGGGTCTGTCCGTCCGTTAGCAATTTCTTGTGTGTGCAACTCAGTTTTGATCGGAATCTTATCAAACTTGCCACAATGAATCTCCATAGTGTCTAGTTGTGCACACCACTTACGGAATTCAGGTAACTCTTTTTGTTCTTGAATTATCTGCCCTTGAATGTAAAAATAATGCCCTTTTACTGAGAAGCCCCTCTCGGGCGTATATGCGCCGCTCTGCGAAGCTCTTGTTATAGTTAGGGTAAGGGGCCCCAAGGTAAGGGAGGGCTCCAAGCCCTTAATTTGGAGAAAAATGTGTCAAATGAGCTCTTAGACAGGAAAAATTTTAACCTGTTACCACACATTGACTCTTTTTGACTCCCCAAAATATTACGGCTTAGGAAAACTTTGTGGAAAATGAAGAAATTGCTTGTGACAAGCTATTTCTGCATTTCTCACAATGTTTTTTACCCCAAAAAGATCCCCCAAATTAAGTCTCGTTCCCTTTAAATTGTTGTCTGCAACATCTTTGAATTTAGAGCAACCCAAAATTTTGTCGTTTGGTAATGGGTTAAAGCATGTTTTTGTTAGAATATTGAAAATGCTTCAAAATGTTTAGAAACTGCAAAGAAAATTGGCTTTAAAAGCAATTTATAAGCTGATAAACTGAAGATCTTTGATTGTTAATGTAAACACTCCCACAAACATTACGAAGGTTGAAACATTGATTTATGAGAGGAAAATTACAATTCGGGGGGAAAATTTCCAGAGGAAAAGGGACTGATATTCAGCCCCAGTTTCTTAGTGAAAAAAAAATACAACAACATGTGACAATAGCTTGATTGTTAAAATAAAAAAGACTATTTCTAATCAAATAGTCAAGTTTATTTTGAAGAAAATAATGTCTATCTGGGAATAAGGTTGAAGCAGGGGCAACTAGCAAAGATCATACTTTGTGATTTTCATGAAACTCATTTGCATCACATACTTGCAACAAGTTAAATGAATAGCCTTATTTTAACCCTTTCCCAAACAAGACCTGGATTTGACGTCCCTAATAGAAAAGTATTGGGAAAATATTGAAACAAAAGAAGAAACTGCTGATAACCAGCAGTTTCTTCTTTTGTCTCAATATTTTCTGTGCTCTATTTTACACAAATTCTATCTTTAATAACATATATTTTGTCATTTTTTAGCTCGACTTTTCGAAGAAAATGAGAGCTTATACTGTCACCCGGGCGTCGGCGTCGGCGTTGGCGTTGGCGTCGGTGTTGGCGTTGCAACCAAGGTTAAAGTTTTTTCAAACATCAAAAACTTCCATACTATCAAAGGGATTCAACCCAAACTTGGTATACTTATTCACCATCACACCCTCTACCTTACTATCAGGGCCCATGACCCTGGGACCACTCTATTTGGAGTTATGCCCCCTTTATAGTAAGCAACTTAGAAAGTCGAGAGCGCTGTCTTCGGACAGCTCTTGTTACAGTTTTTGAAGTGGATCACCCTAAAATTTTGTCGTTTGGGAAAGGGTTAGCAATTTCTCTTATTCCATAAAATTGAGACCTAAAGTTAACTTTATTTTGTAGTATTTGTAGTTTTTATTGCAATTTTCTGCTTGCTACTTTTTCGCGACAGAATTTCAGAGATATGCGCACTGTGTAGTAATATGCCAAAATAGGATAAAGTGATGCTCGAAATCAGTACTTTTTGGAATGTTAGACTGGATGCCATAGGAATAGACTGGCAATGAGTCAATGTAACCACGGCGTATAATCATGTGACTCAGAATTTCCGACAGTATTTAATAATTTTGTTAATAATTGACTAATTTGAATTCGGTTTGAAGCAGAGAAGGTGAAAAAATGCCACGAATAAGCTGGAAGTATTGGATTTTTGAAAAATCAGCTGATAAAAAAGTTTTTGAAGATCAACCAAAATTTTGGTTGATCTTTGATAACTTTTTTATCGGCTGACTTTTAAAAAATCCGCTACGCCCATCTAATGCGTGACTTTTGTCCGCCTTCTATGCTCCAAACCGAATTCAAATCGGTCTCATGTTAACCCCTTGCTTCATAGAAGCGCCTTTTTACCTGTCTACTATAATCTCCATGGAAGCGCTTTTTGACCTGTCTACTATAATCTCCATGGAGGCGCTCAGGAGCGCCCCATTTTTCAAACGTAAATAAAACAACTTTACAAAATTCAACTGACCTCAATTTTTGTTAATCCACATACAAAAACATCTTGCACAACTATTTCGCGGGAAATATTACGTAGTTTGTTCTAAAGATGTTACTAAAAATAACGTCCAATCGAAGGTGCTATACTCGGCTGATCATGCGTGATCCGAGCGATATTGCACACGCTACTATTGGTTTTCCCACGCTTTCCAATGAACTGTCGGTTGTAAAACGTGACTTATTGTTAAAAATAGATTGACCTACAATTTCTAGACTTTTCATTCGCTAATAGTACAACATGCGCAAATACAATCTCATGATTATTCATATTAGGTAACGGAAAAACCCCAGAACAATTTGAATATCACAACAAGAAAAATGGCTGTATTTTTCGAAGCCGATATGTACAGCGACTCGATCTTCGTATGTTTTGATGAATTTGACTTGTCTACGAGGGCCAGGGACATTGAATCAGACTCCAACAAAGATTTCTTCCTTGAGCAGCGTTGCCTCTGCCGATTTGGGCGATTTCTCAAACGAGGAAGTCGAAGATCAACAATGGACGAGCAACTTGTCGTTTTTCAACAAAAGCTTCGTAACTACAGCTTGTTTAAGCTGCAGTTATGAGATTTTTAGTTGAAAAGCGACGAACTTCATCATTTTTCGGGTAAACCCTAATATTCGGAATCATGAAACGATCGCTTTCAAACATGCATTATTTTACACACTCCAACATTATTTGTTTATGTTTTTGCTTCAGTAAATTTAGTCTTTGTCTGTCCCGATTTTCTTCGCCATATTTTAAAAGAAAAATACACTTCATCCGTGATTCTCAATTCTTCATTCTTTCCTGTTCACCAAGGCTTGAAATCTTTCCAAAACGACTTAATTTCTGATTGAAATAATGTTAACCCTTTCCAAATCCTGGTTTGATGATCTTATAACAGAGAATGCTTGAGAAAACATTGAGGCACAAAAAATAATATGTTGATAATCAGCATTTTCTCCTTTTGCCTCTATATTTTTCTGTGCTAGATCTATATTGTAGGCCTACACAAATCCTGTTTTATGACTAGATCTAAGCTGAAAAGAGAATTATTCTGCATGATTCACCATTCGACTTCCAAAACAAACAACTTTTGAAAACATGTTCAGTGGTGGATCCACAATTTCTCAGGGGAGGGTGGGGGTGGGTGAAAACATTTTCAGCACTTGGTTGAGCCAGGATTCGCCAAGGGGAGGATGGTTTAGGGGATTCGAATAAATATAATTATTATTATCATATAAATGTGTATAATAGGGTAGTCATTTCAAAATGAAAGAAAATATGAATATGATAGGGTTGTAAGATCTATTTCAAAATGAAAGGAAATGTTTTTCAAAAGCTCCCATTTCCAAAGAAGATAGGGCATTTTTATCACAGAAAGTTGAAGGAAAAGAAGAAAATACTGTTAATTACTATTTTCACCTTCTTTTCTTTCAAGTATTCTGTGGCAATTTCTGCAAAAACTCTGTAATAATTTGCATCCATTTTTGTTGACTGCAGCAGTTTTCATCTTTGACTGGTCTAAATTTTGTTGTTTTGTAAAAGTTTATTTTATGAAAAAGAAATGAAATATTTGCCATAAACGATTGAGGAATGTTATGATGATTTAATAAAATTCTTGTAGTGATTTTAAAATAATCTTGTTTGTATTTATGATTAGTTTTAAGTTTTAAGTGTATTTTTTCTGAAAATTATTGGTTCCTTCTTTTTTAAACCTCATTTTATGACTTATTTTTAAAATCATTTTTCTAACAATTTCATCATTTGAAAGTTCATTCTTTTCTCTACAATCTTTTTAACTACAACTTTTTGATCAGATTTGAAGAAATTGCATTAATTAGGCCATAAAAACAACACCCCAAAAATCAATGAATTTTACCAATACCTTATATGGAGATGGGTATAGATAAGGGATGGATTGTCTATTGGTTACTGATAAGCCTATACCTGTATTGGGTATTGAAGGGGAGTATTGATTATTGTTTTTTTCTGTGGAGTATTGGGTTAACAAAGTTATTGAAGATTTTCAGAAATTGTTGTATCATGTGATTATTCACCATGGTAACGGTCAATGAATCTTTCAGAGCCAGTTGTATGCAGCACTCAACCACATGTGTCAATTAGCACCGGTGGATGAAAAACAGATGTGTAACCAGATGAACCGACAACATAACACACAAATTGTATCAGATATCATGAAAAGAAAAGCACCAATGCTTATTTGTGTGGAAATTGGGATTTGTGGCAGGATGCTAGAAAGTACTTTGAGTCAGGAATCTGGAATTATCTCCCCTGTGGATACTCTTCCTATTTTGACAGAAGAAAACAAGAAAGGTGGGTGTAACAAGAGCAACAGATAAGAGGGAATGAAACCATTCTTAATTTGATATTTCAAATCGATACCCCAGTGGTGGATCCCGAGGGGTTCGGGTTTCAAACGAAACCCCCTTTTGTAGCCTAATTATTTCATTTTCTTGCAGAAATTCATTCAAAATTGCGTAATACTAGGAAATTGAAACCCCCTTTTTAGCTCGCCCAGGACAAAAGTCTTAGAGGGCATTTGTGTTTCACATACATCTCTTTCAACAACAAAAAAATTCACAAACCTTTTCTATTTGGAACGCCAAAACCAGCTCTTGTTAAGGAAAGGATTAACCCTATTCAAAACAAAAACTTTACAACCCTATAATTAAAAACAAAATTGGGAAATATTGAAAAATATGCATTTTTCCTATTTTCTTAGTTTTTTCTCTGCTATATTATACACATAACATAAACCTATTTTGATGTCTTCAATTGCAAGAGGATTGAAAGAAGATAATAGATGGGTAGTTTCCCCTTTTCTTTAAGCACTTTTTATACCTTTAAATACATTATAAACTTCCAATAACATAAATCGTTTCCCAAATAGCAAAGTTTTAGTGATCTAAAATTTGAAACGGAGTGAAATAGAAATAAAGTATGTATGGGAAATGCTTTAACATCAGAATTTTTGTGAATAGCGATGACTTTTGTGCCAAAAAAAAAAAAAGACTCGGTTTACCATTTTGTTTTGATAAACTATTAGTTCTGTTATAAAATCTTGTAACTACGGTTGAATCAAGCCGTAATTTTGTGATTTTATAACGACACCTACAAAATACTGTTGTTTGTCAGAGATTATGTCGCTCCAACTGGATAAAATTTATAAAAGAAAATTTATATTCTAAAATATTTCTTTTCAAATGTTATTATCTTAACAGAGGAATCTGCTGTTGCTGAGACAAAGAGCAGGAATGAAAATCAACGAGAAAATGGGAATGAAATCCTACCAGAAAATGGGAATGAAATGCCACCAGAAAATGGAAATGAAATCCTACCAGAAAATGGGAATGAAATGGGACCATATTGTCAACAGTGCATGATGGGATTGAGTTTCATTGAAAAAGATTGTGAAGCAGGTTGTAGCATGGTAAGAGAAAGTTTAGCCCATTCCCACATAATGACTCTTTTTGACTCCTCAATAGATAAAGGCTTTGGAAAATATTGTGGAAAATGAAGAAATTGCTTGTGACAAGCAATTTCTTCACTTCCCACAATATTTTCTACCTTAACCCATTACCAAACGACAAAATTTAAGGGTGATCCACTTCAAAAACTGTCACAAATGACAAAATGAAAACTGTTAAAGATATAATTTGTGTAAAATATGGCATAGAAGATATTTGGACAAAAGGAGAAACTGCTGGTTATCAGCAGTTTCTTCTTTTGTTTCAATGTTTTCCCATGCCATCTCTTTAAGGGACGTCAAAACCAAGTCTTGTTTGGGAGAGGGTTAAAAGACCAAAAAATGTGATATCTCATTCACTTGATATTGTCATCTGCAACACCTTTGAATTTGGGTGTTTTTGATATTTTTTGTTCGGTAATTGGTTAATCCATTAAATACCAGACGGAAATATTTTAGACTGTTCCAATTTCAAAGGTGTTGCAGATGATAAGACAGATGTTGATGAAGATTGGATTTGTGTGCAATATAGCCAAAAAATATGGAAGCAAAAGGAGAAAATGCTGTTCATCAGCATTTTCTTCTTTTGTCTCAATGTTTTCCCAAGCCTTTTCTATCAAGGAAATCAAAGGAATTCTTGTTTGGGAAAGGGTTAACCCATTTCCAGAAGACAACATTTTAGACTGTCTAAATTTCAAAAATGTTGCAGATGCAGATTTTTTACAAATCTTTCCATTTTTTGGTTCGAAAACATTGTGGTAGTTGAAGAAATTGCTTGTCACCAGCAATTTCTTCCTTTTCCACAATGTTTTCTCAAGCATTTTCTTGATGGGTGTCAAAGCATCACTATGTGGGAATGGTTAAATTCATTACAGAAAAAGTATAATTTTGATTTTCTTACAAAGTTACAAAGAAGCTTTTATGCTCCACCAATTACGAAGTAGAGGCGGGTATATTGGTTTCACCATGTCTGTCTGTCATCATTGTCATGACCCAAGGAGGTGCCCTATTGTTTTTTGGTCACCAATGTCAAGGTACAATTGGACTTTGTTTAAAATCTGTTTCCGTGCTCTAAGTCAAGAACCGGTTGACCTAGGATCATGAAACTTTACACAGTTGTAGCCTATGACCCAAGGAGGTGCCATATTGTTTTTAGGTCACCAAGGTCAAAGGTTAAGGTCACAATCAGACATTGTTCAAAATCCCTTTCATTGCTCTAAGTCAAGAACCGGTTGACCTAGGATCATGAAAATGTTTAAAATCCATTTCCATGCTCCAACTAAAGAACCTTTTGACCTATAGCACTTTTTTCAGTGACAAAGCGCTAGTGGTCGGATATTTGTCCACTTTGCAACAGTTCTAGTTGTATAAGATATTGGAGGGGGGGGGGATGGGCTATGAAAATAATTTTTTACCGCAGTGTAGAGTGCTTCACGAAAAAAACCACACAAGCTGTACTGTAGGATTTTGGACATATGATAAATGAAAAATTGTATTTTGAAAAGCCATCACTCCCTCTTATCTGCATCTAGCTAGCCAAGGTTGAACCCACCTACGTTTGTATTCACCCTTGACGGATTTAGTCCAATTTTCTTTAAACTGTGAAGCGCCGCCTAGCGGTTGTTCTGCTGGTTGTTTACGTCCATTATTGATGACGTCATTAATGCGCGTTGTCTTTCGCATCATATGTCATGCCGATCAGGTAAAAGTTAGCTGCTTTTTTGGTCGAATTGTCGACGCCCATCTTCGCATTTTTGGGTTGCAAATACAATGCTTTTTCCTGCCCATTGTCATGAATTGGTTACTCATAACAAATGTATCAGTCGACAATCTGATTGGTTCCAGCGAGACATCGCTGGAATTAATGAAAACACTTTCCAGGAGACCAAGAAAATCGGACTAAATACGCCAAGGGTGAATACAGAAAAGACATTACGTCGTAGATGTCACCCTTGGCTTGCGAAGATGTATTATCTGTAGCTCTGCTCAATAATATATTGAAAATGGTCCTTTAAGGCTTTTGAGCCCAATATGGTTCAAGATCAGCCTGCATTTACATGCAGTCTGATCATGAACTTTGTTGGTCTCCAATAGCTTCTTTGTGACCTGTAGCAACTGTGAGATAGCAGCATGGATCCCTGTCGACCGCACTTAGGCACAGGCTGATTGTGAAATATGGCTACCTTAAAAGCCATAACTAGGCTGGTCCAAATTCGGAGATGTTGCAGATGACAATTTCAAGTGAATGAAATTAAGATTTTTTTGGTCTTTTTACGTAGAAAACATTGTGGGAAATGAAGAAATTGCTTGTCACAAGCAATTTCTTCATTTTCAACAATGTTTTCCAAAGTCATTATCTAAAAGGGTGTCTAAAAGGCGTCAATGTGTGGGAATGGGTTAAGGTACCTTTTTCCATATCCCAGCTCAAATCTATTTCAGAGCCAGCTATATAAAGCACTCGTCTTCATGTGTGAACACACACCGAAGGATGAAAAATTGATGTGTACTGAGATGACACGCCGTCATGGGAAAGCCATTGTATCAGCTCTCATGATAAAAGAGCCACCAACCGTTATTTGTCAAACAATTGGGATTTGTGGCAGGATGCTGGAAAGTACTTTGAGTCAGGAATCTGGAATAATCTCCCCTGTGGATACTCTTCCTATTGTGTCAGAAGAAAACAAGAAAGGTGGGTGCAACTGATTCACATATATTGACACATTTTGAGGCATTAAGAACATTGTAGAAAATGAAGCAATTGCTTCAAAACTGCAATTAGCACATTTTTAGCTTGTAGAATGTGGTGCTATTCTAGTCACCCGAGCAGAGGCGTAATACTTTGGTTAACCCTTTCCCAAACGGCAAAATTTTAGTGAGATCCACTTCAAAAACGGTCACAAATGACAAAGTGGAAGTTACTAAAGATAGAATTTGTGTATAATGTGGCATAGGAAATATTGAGACAAAAGAAGAAACTGCTGGTTATCAGCAGTTTCTTCTTTTGTTTCAATGTTTTCCCAAGCCTATTCTATTAGGGATGTCAAAACCAGGTCTTGTTTGGGAAAGGGTTAAGTTTTCATGTGCAAGTTTGTCAAATCTCTGTCTACTAATGCTATTGCTCTGAAACTTTGCACCTGCCTCTGTGATTATAATATCAGCCTGTAGGCAAACATTCGTCACTCTTACATATAATTTAGTGGAATTTTTACCCTTTTGGACTCTAAAATTCTCAGTTAAGTTTTTATGTGCAACTTCCATATATCACTATTTTCTGTAACAGCTATTGCTTTCAAACTTTGCACATACTTCTGTTACCATAATATCAGCCTCTAGGCGAAGATTTGTTACCCTGGTATTTAATTTAACAGAACTTTTACACTTATTGGACTTAAATTTTTTCACTATCCTGAGACAGCTCTTGTTTGACAATATTTTCTACCCTGAAAGATCAAGAAATGTGACCCGTCATGCTAAAAGGGACCTTATCCGATTTCCAAAATTCAAAATTTTGACAAACTTGTCAGACCCAGCACACGTCAACCAGATCCCGTATGCGAAAAATGAACATATAGTAAGATAGGGAAAACTTTCTGGATTTAGAAAATAACATAAAAATGAAAAGTGTAGTCCCTAGTCTGGCTGCGCGGACTGTGCAGACTGACTAGGGTCGATATTTTTCACACGAAACTTAACATTTTAGAAAAAATGGCTTTTTTGGGGGCATTCGTGTTTGATAAACACATAATGTTCAGCATACATTTTGTGGTCTGCTGTGGGCCGCGGCCTTAGCGCAGTTGGTAGCGCATCTGACCCTCATTCGAGAGGTCCAGGGTTCGATACCCGGCCGCGGCTAATATCCTTTCTGACAAAATTGTCACCCACCAATGGGTTTGAAATCATTAACCTAAGTGGGCGAGCAGCTGGAGGCTCGGTAAGGGTGTTGTGGTAGTACTGATTTAAGAAACAACAGGAATCCATGGGTAGGTGCTCCAGCCGCCGCAATATGACCCTGGTAGTTGAAAACAGCGTAAAACCCCATTAAAAAAAATATTGTGGTCTGCTGCAGCTTTTGAATCAGACCACCTTAAAATTTTTCGTTTTTGGAAAGAGTTTATTTAACCCTTTCCCAAACAAGACCTGGTTTTGACATCCCTAATAGAAAAGGCATAGGAAAACATTGAGGCAAAAGAAGAAAACGCTGATAACAGCATTTTCTCCTTTTGCCTCAATATTTTCTGTGCTATATTGTACACAAATCCAGTCTTTTCCAACATCCATTTTGATGTCTGTGGCAGCTTTTGAATTGGACCACCCTAAATTTATGTTGTTTGGGAAAGGGTTAAAATTATTGTAAAGGGGGGGGTTTCCATAAGGCCGTTTTCCTGGGACCTAAATTTTCCAATGATACTTTTAGTACAAATAGAATCATAAAGGGGACGTGTTTTGCCGAAAAGTCTGAATCGAACGGACCTTTGGTTTGGTGTATATTGCTTATTGAAAGTGGGTGGGGTAATTCTATTCAGGCGCTACCCAAGGTTCTTATTTATCATTTTTCTATCTAGATGTAATTAATTGGCGAATTTTTTTAAGACGTTATGTTTTGTATAAAAACCCATGTTAAGATGACATGAAATTGATTGGCTTGCTTGTTATAGATATTAAAATATTTGGCATTTTATGTAATTTTTCATTTTTTTGTATATTTCCATCTCCCAACTTTGGGCAAAACATCAACACGTTTTTATAAAGCGACATATTGAAATAATATTTTAGGTGAGAACTAGTTAATAATTCGTGATTGCAAAATTATGAGGGATTTTTGATTGCTAGTCGGGAAAATGAGTTACAGGCCCTTGAATGCACGAAAACCCATGACAAATTGTGGAATAAACAACAAAATACATTTTTTCTGGCTTTTCTTCACACAGAAAGGCAGACATGATCACTTAGCTTAAATTATAGCTGTACTCAGCAAATAGTACTACAAATAAGCTATTGTGGTCAGTTTTGTCTGTTGTCCATCCGTCTGTCTGTCTGCCCGTCCATAATATCAGGTTTACACTCTTGAATCCACAAATATTATCCGATCTTCACCAAACTTTAACAAAATGTGTATGGTTATAAGCCCTTTTGTAAGATTGAGTTTGGACGGAATTGCTGCATAAAGTGCTGAGTTATCCGCCCTTGAATATAAAAAAATGCTATTTTTGACAAATTTTGCACTATTTAATTTACAAATATAGCCCAATCAAATGCAGAACCTAATGAAAATGTTTGCATTTATAATGTCTTGTGTGAGTGTGAATTTCATTCAAATCGAAATTGCAAATTTTGAGTTATCTGCCCTTGAATTTGGCAAAATTGCTATTTTTGACTTCATTTTTCTCTTTAGCATCCACAAATATTCAAAAATCAAAGCAAAACTTGAACACGTTTTTGATGTCCATAAGATCTTTTATCGTTTAAACTTTTGGCATCATTAGAATTGCTCATTCCAAGTTATCTGCCCTTGTATTAGACAAAATTGTGGGTTTTCGTGTAAATCCATGGCTAATACGGCAATTTTAAGGGCGGATTATTCAGAAAATACATTTTCAATCTGGCTGAAATTGTTACATGTGTGACATTGTATAGACAGAAATATTTTTTCCTCTTTTAGTTTTAATTGCACTTTATTTGTGGGTGCTACATGGAAAAAAAGCCGAAAAATAGCAATTTTGCCAAATTCAAGGGCAGATAACTCAAAATTTGCAATTTCGATTTGAATGAAATTCACACTCACACAAGACATTATAAATGCAAACATTTTCATTAGGTTTTGCATTTGATTGGGCTATATTTGTAAATTAAATAGTGCAAAATTTGTCAAAAATAGCATTTTTTTGATATTCAAGGGCGGATAACTCAGCACTTTATGCAGCGATTCCGTCCAAACTCAATCTTACAAAAGGGCTTATAACCATACACATTTTGTTAAAGTTTGGTGAAGATCAGATAATATTTGTGGATTCTAGTGTGTAAACCTGATATTATGAACGGGCAGACAGACAGACGGATGGACAACAGACGAAACTGACCACAATAGCTTATTTGTAGTACTATTTGCTGAGTACAGCTATAATTTAAGCTAAGTGATCATGTCTGCCTTTCTGTGTGAAGAAAAGCCAGAAAAAATGTATTTTGTTGTTTATTCCACAATTTGTCATGGGTTTTCGTGCATTCAAGGGCCCGTAACTCATTTTCCCGACTAGCAATCAAAAATCCCTCATAATTTTGCAATCACGAATTATTAACTAGTTCTCACCTAAAATATTATTTCAATATGTCGCTTTATAAAATGTTTTGCCCAAAGTTGGGAGATGGAAATATACAAAAAAATGAAAAATTACATAAAATGCCAAATATTTTAATATCTATAACAAGCAAGCCAATCAATTTCATGTCATCTTAACATGGGTTTTTATACAAAACATAACGTCTTAAAAAAATTCGCCAATTATTTACATCTAGATAGAAAATTGGTAAATAAGAACATTGGGTAACGCCCGAATAGAATTACCCCACCCACTTTCAATAAGCAATATACATCAAAACCAAAGGTCCGTTCGATTCAGACTTTTCGGCAAAACACGTCCCCTTTATGTATCTATTTGTACTAAAAGTATCATTGGAAAATTTAGGTCCCAGGAAAACGGCCTTATGGAAACCCCCCCTTTCACTGTCAAATGTTGGTACTTTACAGAGGTATCTGCTGTAGACGTAACAAAGAACGAAAATGGGAATGAAATCCCACCAGAAAATAGGAATGAAATGGGAGCATTTTGCCAACAGTGTCAAATGGGAATGAATTTTGTTGAATCTGGATGTGCACGAGGCTGTACCAAGGTAATAGTGATTTTTGTGAATTTTGTGCTAAAAATAGACTAGGTTGATTGTTATGTATTGATAAACCGTCAATCTTGTTATAAAGTCTCTTAACTACGGCTTGAGACTTTATAACAATACCTAGGGAATTACTATTGTTTGTCCAAAATTATGTTAAGGTTACAGTTGAGAACATCATGAAATTGACATTCTGAGTGAAATGGGAATGTTTTATGAGCGAATGAATGGATGAATGGAATGAGCGGTTGGAAAGATTTTGTGTATCTAAAAAATCGATAACACGCCCATGATAACCGTTCAACCAATCAAACATGATCTTTAAATAGTAACAGCCTGATATTGGAAATTTACCAATATTATAGGTATGAAGATTTATCAACAAAACGCCCAAGATAATATTTCGGCCAATGAAATGCCTTCTTTTTATAACAACCAATTAAACCAGTGAACGTTTATTGAGCAATGTGAATGTTTTATGAGCGTTTTGAGTGTTTTTGTGATCGGAATGAATGAACGCTGGAGTGGAATGATTTTGATCGGAATGGAATGGTATAAATGTCAATTTCATGATGTTCTCAACTGTACCTGGATAAAACTTTCCCTATTGAAAAGGATCCAGGATCTGGACAAAGGGACCCTTCTCAAGTTCCAAACAAGACCTCCCTAACAGAAAAGACCTGGGAAAACATTGAGGCAAAAGAAGAAAATGCTGTTAACAAGCATTTGCTTCTTTTTCCTTAATGTTTTCTGTGCTACATTATACATTTTTCATGTCTATATGAAAAGCAATTTTGTTGTCTGCTGCAGCCTTGAAATTGGAACTGTCCAAATTTTGGCTATTTGGCAAAGGGTTAACTTACATGTATTACCAGAATTAGAATTGCAGACGGCAATTTTAAGTGTATGGAATTTTTGCACTTTTTGGTCTCTTTGGATAGAAATCGTTGTAGGAAAGAAATTGAAGAAAGTGCATGTCACAAGAAAGTTCTTCATTTTCCACAATATTTACTGAAGATTTTGTTTTTTAGCTCGACTTTTCGAAGAAAATGAGAGCTTATACTGTCACCCGGGTGTCGGCGTCGGTGTTGCAACAAAGGTTAAAGTTTTTTCAAACATAAATGACTTCCATACTATCAAAGGGATTCAACCCAAACTTGGAATACTTATTCACCATCACACCCTTTACCCTACTACCAGGGCCCATGACCCTGGCTCTACTATATTTGGAGTTATGCCCCCTTTATACTTAGAAAAAAGTGTCTAAGCAACTTAGAAAAGTGGAGCGCGCTGTCTTATGGACAGCTCTTGTTTTTGGGTGGAAATGAAATTCAAGTAGAAATGGAATTTTCAGTTGACATAAATGTTTGGCATACATGTATAAGATCTATATGGCATTTGAGAACAGGGTGGATGTAGATCAGCCTGTGTATGCACACAGTCTAATCAAGATCCATTTTGTTCTTTAATATATTAATTATGACCAGCAGCAACTTTAAGATAACAGAAAAGTTCCTGATCAGGCTGCTTTAATCCTTTCTCATACAAGACCTGGTTTTGATGTCCCTTTGTAAAGGCTTGGGAAAACATTGAGGCAAAAGAAGAAAATGTTGGTAACCTGCATTTTCTGTTGTTGCCTAATTATTTTCTGTGCTATGTTATTCAAAAATCGTTTCTGTGACAAAATATACAAAACAGACTATCTATTTTGTTGTCTGCAACAAGTTTAAAATTCTAATGGGGCCGCGGCCATGGCGCAGTTGGTAGCGCATCTGCCTCTCATTCGAGAGGTTTCGGGTTCGATACCCGGCCGCAGCAAATACCCTTACTGACAAAAATGTCACCCATCAATGGTTTGATATCGTGAACCTATGTGGGGGAGCAGCTGGAGGCTCGGTAAGGGTGTTGTGGTAGTACTGGTATGAGAAACGCCATGAATCCATGGTTAGGTGCTCCAGCCGCCGTGATATGACCTTAGTAGTTGAAAACAACATAAAACCCCAATAAATCAAATCAAATTCTAATGGTCCAATAGCAATTAGTTCTGTGCCAAAAATAGACTGTGTTTACTGTTATGTTTTGATAAAACGTCGGTGTTGTTATAAAATCTTCCAACTACGGCTTGATTCAAGCCGTAGTTACAAGATTTTATAACAACACCTACAAAATACTATTGTTTGTCTGAAATAACGTCATGTATCACTGGATAAAATTGATCCCAATTTTGTTGATTTTTGGGAGATCTTTCACTTGAAAACTGTTAGATATGGCTATAAATCACAAATAAATGAACCGGGAACTGAAAAAACGTACCTAATAGCATTTTTAAAAATTGAGTTTGAAGATCAGCCTGTTGTCAAATGCAGTCCAATATGCATCCACACTGCTCTCTTTAAGTTACTACAGGTCAGGAAGAAGCTATTAGAGAACAACAAGGACCCTGATCAGACTGTGCGTATGCACAGGCTGATCTGGATCTATGTTGGGCTCAAAAGCCTCAAGGGATGTTTTTCCAGATCCTGGCTCAAATCTATTTCAGAGTCAAATATATTCAGCTCTCAATAATATGTGTGGAATGGCAGGGCCTGCTGAAAAACAGACATGTTACAATACGATAAAGCGTTATGGGGGAACCATTGCATCAGCTGTCCTGAATCATGAGTCATCAAACCGGATTTGTCACAAAATTGGGATGTGTTCTGGGATGCTTCAAAGTACTTTGATTCAGGATTCTGGAATTATCTCCCCTGTGGATACTCTTCCCATTTTGTCAGAAGAAAACACGAAAGGTGGGTGTAACTTACTTTGATTGGGATTAAAGCTCGAGTTATTGTATGCTATTGCTCCAATCGAACACCAATAGTGCGAGCTATTTGACCTCATTTCTGCAACTATAGTCTGACCACCGGAAGAACAGTGGTCGGACTATTTGAGCCATTTTGTCATTTGGAACTCTTCCGATAGATAGCGGACAAATCAGTGTCAAGTAAACAAAGATTTTGACACAAAACAGTGTTAGAATAGCACTGGTTCTCAATGATGGCGAGAGCCATAATGCCAATCAAAGTCAACCTAATTCCTTCATAGCAAGATCTACCCTATATACAAGGGATGATCCAAAAGTTCCTACAATGGATCCATTATTTCGGTATTATTAGCTTGATCAGTGTTTAGTTTGGTAATATTATACAGTCATGTAGTTTGATATCTACAGACTGCATAAAGATTTAATTGTGTACAAAATATGGTCTAGCGGCCGTAAGCTGCATTACCATAGTAACGTAGGTACGCCTAGGCGGGGGAGTGTCAAAAAACGATACATTATCGTTAAATCATTCAATTTTTTTAAAATTTCTGTTGGGAATTTTTGGTGCAAATGATTATTACGCTATAAAGACATTTTGATGCCAAGTTGTATATGCTGTTGTTAAAGTTATTTTGAAGACATTACATTTTGCCTGAGATAGAACAAATCAATTGAATAGTGATATGACATGGATACCAGATTTAGAATATCAGCTTGTCATGTTCTGCCATGATATTGGTCGTACACCAATCCAGACATTTTAACCCTTTCCCAAACAAGACCTGGTTTTGACGTCCCTATTAGAAAAGGCTTGGGAAAACATTGAAACAAAAGAAGAAACTGCTGAAAACCAGCAGTTTCTCCTTTTGTCTCAATATTTTCCATACCATATTTTACACAAATTCTATCTTTCATAACTTCCATTTTGTCATTTGTGGCAGTTTTTGAAGTGGATCACCCTGAAATTTGGCCGTTTGGGAAAGGGTTAAATAATGAAGAAAACAGGAACATAGTCTTGAGGAGAATTTTGTTTAAGTAACACCCAAGATTCAGACTTCAATAGTGGATAATGGATGCCAAGATAGTCCTGCAATCGTACACAACCTGAATAATGACGTCAAAATAGGGGTAAACATTGATAGGCTCCGCTTTGAAAGAAGATGGATCTTAAAAAAGTCATATAGAGAATTGTTCAACATTTCAATTCTAAAATTGTATGATAACACTTTCATTCAATTTATACCTCGGCCATGGAAGTGTATGTGAGTATATAGGGATTTTAAAAAGAATTGTTCATGATCAAGCAAAGTTGACATCGTGCTTGGCGTTCTTGCTCCTCAGCCTCGCACATAGTCTTTGTCTAAAATTTGTCACTTTGCAATAACTGTTACACGTACACCATTTAAAATTTCCACAATCATTGTACAGATGTCAATGCTAAGGACTGTATGACTTCTGTTTTGATAGTCATTTATCTTCATTCTCCACAATATTTTTCAAAGCCTTTGTCTTGTGGGGCATCAGAAAATGTCACTATTTAGGTATGGCTTCACTTAAACATATGAAAATGTATTATGAATTTCACTTGCATGTAGCATTATTTTAACAGAAAAATCTGCTGATGAGGAGAACAAGAATGAAATCCAACCAGAAAATGAGAATGAAATGGGACCGTTTTGCCAACAGTGTCGAATGGGAATGGATTATGTTGCTACTATTTGTAAAAGAGGTTGCAATGAGGTAAATTCTACTTATCAACCCTTTCCCAAAAGACAAAAAATTGGGATGCTTCGATTATTAAGCTGCTGTGGATGACAAATTAGGTGTTGATGACGATTGTATTTGTGTATTATACAGCCAGGAAGATATTGAGGCAAAAGGAGAAAATGCTGGTTATCAGCATTTTCTTCTTTTGCCTCAATGTTTCCGCAAGCCCATTCTAATAGGGATGTCAAATAAATGTCTTTTTTTGCAAAGGGTTAACAAACTGTGATTTAACGTCTAGCAAGCTTATGTTACAGCCAAATTGGCCTCAACTGACCACAGATTGCTCACTCGATAACATGAGCCTCTATCAATCCAGGGGTTATAAGTTTGAAACTCCTGCTCAGCAAATATCCTTTCTAGCATTTGACAAAGGTCTCTCAAATTTGTCTCTCTCCAATGGATATGAATCATCTAAGTGAGAGAGAAGTTACAGGCTTGGATCTGATATTGTGGTAGAACTGGTGTGAGTGATACAAGGAATCCATGGTAAGATACTCCAGCTGAGATATGACCATAGCAGTTAGAACTGGCATCAACCCATTACTGGACTGCAAAATGTAAGACTTGTTCAAATTCAAAAATGTTGCAGACAATGATTTTATGCGCATACAATTTTACAGATTTTATCCCTTTGTGAAGAAATTAAACCTTTTGGAAAAATGAAGAAATTGCTTGTTACAAGCAATTTCTTCATTTCCCACAATGTTTTCAAAAGCTTTTATCTTATTGGGTGTCAAAGGCATCCTTATGTGGTAATGGGTTAACCCATTACTGCACAGTGACGCCTTTTGACTCTCTCAAAAGGAATGGCTTGGGAAAACATAGTGGAAAATGAAGAAATTGCTTGTGACAAGCAATTTCTTCATTTCCCATAATGTTTTCTAAACAAAAGAAAAAAAAATTCTAAAATCCCATGCACTTGAAATTGTCGTCTGCAACATCTTTGAAATTGGAATGGTCCAAAATTTTGCCGTCTGGTAATGGGTTAATCCCCATTTAATCAATGAATCTATTTTCCTCATTGTCGAAGGCTTCATTTACATAGACACAAACTTTTACCCATTCCCACATAATGATTCTTTGTATGCCCCTCAAGAAATAGGCAAAGGAAAACTTTGTGAAAAATGAAGAAATTGCAGGGGCAGATCTAGGATTCTTGAGGTTCGTTTTCCCAGTACTACACATTTTTTACTGAATTTCTGCATAAAAATGAAATAATCAGGCTACAGAGGGAGTTTGTTTGAACCCCTTGAACCTACTCTGGATCCACCATTGAATTGCTTGTGACAAGCAATTTCTGTTTTTCCCACATTTTTTTTAACCAAAAAGTCATACAATTTCAAAACTTCATCTCATTGAAAATGTCTTGTGCAACTTCTTTTAATTTGGAAAAGCTTAAAATTTCGTTGTTTTGGAAATGGGTTTACCTAGTATATATCTCATGAGCTAAATGATATATGATGGAGAAAAGGGGTGGGGTTATTTTGGAATCACTCTTTATGTCTGATTAAAGTGGCGGATCTAGAGGGGGTTTGGAGGGGGGGTCGTATGTAACCTCTAAAGACTGATTATTGCATTTTTATACGCCGCCGGAGGCGGACGTATATTGGCGTCATCTTCTCCGTCTGTCCGTCCATCCGTCCATCCGTCCGTACGTACGTCCACTTTTCTTGTCAACGCAACTCCTCCTAAGTTTCTGGCTGGATCTTCTTGAAACTTGGTCAATGTTATCATCTCAATTGGTAGATGTGCATGAAGGAAGGATTTTATGGTTCGTTGATTTTTGCCTGAGTTATGCCCCTTAAAAACTTAGTCTCTGGGGCTTATTGAAGTTGCAGCCTTGTCAACGCAACTCCTCTTAAGTTTCTAGCTGGATCTTAATGAAACTTGGTCAATGTTATTACCTCAATTGGTAGATGTGCATGAAGGAAGGATTTTATGGTTCATTGATTTTTGCCAGAGTTATGCCCCTTTAAAACTTAGTCTCTGGGGCTTATTGAAATTGCAGCCTTGTCAACGCAACTCCTCCTAAGTTTCTGGCTAGATCTTAATGAAACTTGGTCAATGTTATCACCTCAATTGGTAGATGTGCATGAAGGAAGGATTTTATGGTTCATTGAATTTTGTCAGAGTTATGCCCCCTTAAAACTTAGTCTCTGGGGCTTATTGAAATTGCAGCCTTGTCAACGCAACTCCTCCTAAGTTTATGGCTGGATATTAATGACAATTGGTCAATGTTATCACCTCAATTAGTAGATGTGCATGTAGGAAGAATTTTATGGTTCATTGATTTTTAGCTCCACTGGCCGAAGGCCAGCGGGGCTTATGTCATGGCCCTGTGTCCGTCGTCCGTCCGTCCGTGCGTCCGTCCGTCCGGCCGTGCGTGCGTAAACTTTTTCTTTAAACATCTTCTTCTCTAAAACTACTGGACCAATTTCAACCAAACTTCACACGAATCATCCTTGCATGAATCTCTACCAAATTCCTTCAAAAGAATAAAATCTATGCAGAACTTGAATTTTAATTAATTTAATTGAATTAAATTTTCGAAAAATCTTTAAAAATTCTTCTTCTCCAAAATTACTGGACCAATTTCAACGAAACTTCACAGAAATGTTCCTTGCATAAATCTCTACCAAATTCCTTCAAAAGTATAAAATCTGGGCAGAACTTGAATTTTAATTAATTTAATTGATTTTAAATTTTCGAAAAATCTTTAAAAATTCTTCTTCTCCAAAACTACTGGACCAATTTCAACCAAACTTCACACAATTCATCCTTGCATGAATCTCTACCAAATTCCTTCAAAAAGAATAAAATCTGCGCAGAACTTGAATTTTAATTAATTTAATTGAATTGATTTTTTGAAAAATCTTTAAAATTTCATCTTTTCCAAAACTATTGGACCAATTTCAACCAAACTTCACAGAAATCTTCCTTGCATGAATCTCTGCTAAATTCCTTCAAAAGAATAAAATCCGCGCATAACTTGAATTTTGAATAATTTAATTGATTTAAATTTTCGAAAAATCTTTAAAAAAATTTCTTCTCCAAAACAACTGGACCAATTTCAACCAAACTTTACAGAAATGTTCCTTGCATGAATCTCTACCAAATTCCTTCAAAAGAATAAAATCTGCCCATAACTTGAATTTTTATTAATTTAATTAAATTAAATTTTCGAAAAATCTTTAAAAATTCTTCTTCTCCAAAACAACTGGACCAATTTCAAACAAACTTTACAGAAATGTCCCTTGCAAAAATCTATTCTTAATTCCTTCAAAAAAATAAATTCTATGTAGAACTCAAATTTTAATTAATTTAATTAAATTAAATTTTTGAAAAATCTTTAAAAATTCTTCTTCTCCAAAACAACTGGACCAATTTCAACCAAACTTTACAGAAATGTTCCTTGCATTAATCTCTTCTTTATTCCTTTAAAAAAATGAATTCTATGTAGAACTTAAATTTTGATTAATCAAATTGAATTAAATTTTCGAAAAATCTTCTTTTCCAAAACTACTGGACCAATTTTAACCAAACTTCACACAAATCTTCCTTGCATTAATTTTATCTCCTCTAGATTCCTTAAAAAAATAATTTCCGTGAAGAACTTTAATTTTAATAAATTTAATTAAATTGAATTTTCGAAAAATTGTTAAACAATCTTCTTCTACAAAACTACAGGACCAATTTCAACGGAACTTCATAGGAATCTTCCTTGCATGAATCTCTTCCAATTTCCTTCTTGATCGGATGAAAAGCTTGGCCGTTGTGGGCTAGGCTTTTTTTTTCGCTATATGAAACAGTGTAATTTTAAGAAAATTTTAAAAACATTTCTGCTCCTTAATCTCTTATTGGATTTCATTCTGGTGTAGCATGAATCTTCTTTGAATAGACCTCTATTGTATTCCTTGAAGAAGTTCGTAGTCTAAATGTCTAAAAGCCAGTGGAGCGATACAGGGCCATCTTGGCCCTCTTGTTTCCAGAGTTATGCCCCCTTAAAACTTAGTCTCTGGGGCTGATTGAAATTGCAGCCTTGACAACACAACTTCTTCTAAGATTCTGACTGAATCCTAATGAAACTTGGTGGATGTTATTACCTTAATTGGTAGATGTGCATGAATCAAGGATTTTATGGTACATTGATTTTTGCCAGAGTTATGCCCCCTTCAACCTTAGTCTCTGGGGCTTAATGATATTTCAGCCTCATAAACGCAATTCCTTCCAGGTTTTTGACTGGATATTTATAAAACCCTTTTTGTGAACACAACTTTTTACAGGTTTTTGTGTGAATATTTATAAATCCTTGTCAATGTCATTTTTTTGTCTCAAGTTTTATAAGTGGCGGCGTATATTGTGACCATGGCACTCTTGTTATAAAGATATTCTGTCTAAATTGTGAGATATAAGGAAAACAAATTCCCCTATTTGTATGTTTGAAACTCCTGCACAGAAATTCTGGATCCCCTACAGCTGATTGTCTGTGTACATTTCTGGTTAGTGCAATTGACCAAACGCCAATCGACAGATCGCTCCGCCCAACATAGAATTTAATACAAACAATGGCCATGTGTTCGTCTATAGGGAGCGATTTTATCCAGTTAATCGTGAAGTAAATTTGGATAAACACAATAGTATTTCGTAGGTGTTGTTATAAAATTTCGTAACTACGGCTTAACTTAAGCCGTAGTTATGAGATTTTATAACGACACCGACGAGTTATCAAAACGAAACGGTAAACCTAGTCTATTGTTAGCACAAAATTCTTTGCCATTGCCATGTCGATTGTTTTGATTGTCAGTCGATAAATCGATACAATAACACGTGCAACGAAGAACAATTGGGGCATGACATTTTTCTGATCGTCCATTGGTTAATCGATGTTTTTGATTGACAGTCGGCGTTTGGTCAATTCCTATCAAATGGCTTGACAGATTTTGATGAAAATTTACATTTATTATACCCCCAATATTGTTGTACTAGTGTCTATCTGTCCGTCTGTCTGTCATCAAACTTAATATTTTTTTTCTCCCAAAGTATTGGCCATGGCCATGAGGTAGTCGGTAGTGCATCAGACTCTCACTTAACCCTTTCCCAAACAAGACCTTTTTTTGATGTCCCTAAGAGAAAAGGCTTTGGAAAACATTGAAACAAAAGAAGAAACTGCTGATAACCAGCAGTTTCTCCTTTTGTCTCAATATTTTCTATGCAATATTTTACACAAATTCTATCTTTAATAACATCCATTTTTGTCGAGCCCGCTTGCGGTGAGCTCGACATAGTTGTCACAATGGCGGTTCGGTGTATGTGCGTTAGTGCGTTAGTGCGTGCGTTAGTGCGTGCGTGCGTGCGTCCGTCCGGATGGAGCTTGTCCGGGCCATAACTTCACCATGGATGGAGGGATTCAGAAATAACTTGGCACAAATGTCAAGCTCAGTAAGGCGGAGTGTCGCGTGCAAGAACCAGATTCCAAGCTCAAAGGTCAAGGTCAAACTTGGAGGTCAAATGTCAAAAATGAGAAGATTTTTGCTTGTCCGGGCCATAACTTCACCATGGATGGAGGGATTCAGAAATAACTTGGCACAAATGTCAAGCTCAGTAAGGCAGAGTGTCGCGTGCAAGAACCAGATTCCAAGCTCAAAGGTCAAGGTCAAACTTGGAGGTCAAATATCAAAAATGAGATGATTTTTGCTTGTCCGGGCCATAACTTCACCATGGATGGAGGGATTCAGAAATAACTTGGCACAAATGTCAAGCTCAGTAAGGCAGAGTGTCGCGTGCAAGAACCAGATTCCAAGCTCAAAGGTCAAGGTCAAACTTGGAGGTCAAATGTCAAAAATGAGATGATTTTTGCTTGTCCGGGCCATAACTTCACCATGGATGGAGGGATTCAGAAATAACTTGGCACAAATGTCAAGCTCAGTAAGGCGGAGTGTCGCGTGCAAGAACCAGATTCCAAGCTCAAAGGTCAAGGTCAAACTTGGAGGTCAAATGTCAAAAATGAGAAGATTTTTGCTTGTCCGGGCCATAACTTCACCATGGATGGAGGGATTCAGAAATAACTTGGCACAAATGTCAAGCTCAGTAAGGCAGAGTGTCGCGTGCAAGAACCAGATTCCAAGCTCAAAGGTCAAGGTCAAACTTGGAGGTCAAATGTCAAAAATGAGATGATTTTTGCTTGTCCGGGCCATAACTTCACCATGGATGGAGGGATTCAGAAATAACTTGGCACAAATGTCAAGCTCAGTAAGGCAGAGTGTCGCGTGCAAGAACCAGATTCCAAGCTCAAAGGTCAAGGTCAAACTTGGAGGTCAAATGTAAAAAATGAGATGATTTTTGCTTGTCCGGGCCATAACTTCACCATGGATGGAGGGATTCAGAAATAACTTGGCACAAATGTCAAGCTCAGTAAGGCGGAGTGTCGCGTGCAAAAACCAGATTCCAAGCTCAAAGGTCAAGGTCAAACTTGGAGGTCAAATGTCAAAAATGAGATGATTTTTGCTTGTCCGGGCCATAACTTCACCATGGATGGAGGGATTCAGAAATAACTTGGCACAAATGTCAAGCTCAGTAAGATGGAGTGTCGCGTGCAAGAACCAGATTCCAAGATGAAAGGTCAAGGTCAAACTTTGAGGTCAAATGTAAAAAATGAGTTGATTTTTGCTTGTCCGGGCCATTCCTTAACTTGGCACAAATGTCAAGCTCAGTAAGGCGGAGTGTCGCT
The DNA here is from genome assembly GCA_963680895.1 of Fragum sueziense. Lineage (NCBI taxonomy): Eukaryota > Metazoa > Mollusca > Bivalvia > Cardiida > Cardiidae > Fragum > Fragum sueziense. Next base: position 8,758,791 of record OY804592.1, read on the forward strand.
AAGTATTTTCTGAATCTAGAATGTTTTCTCTACCTTACAATATTTTCGTTTTCCAAATACGACATCGGATGGACTTCTGCTTGGTCTGGTATATTTCTCGGAATTTGGTTTTATGGACTTAGCATAACGTCCCTTTTAGCGTGACGGGTCACATATGTATACTCAAATTAATCCATTCTGGTATCTCGTTATAAATACATAAACATGTAATATTTTGTGAACAATAAACTGTCTCACCATGATCCCCATCATTCCAACTTATTTTGTCCCCACTTTTACAACGCCATTGTAATGACAGCTGTAGACATAGGTATGGTCTTCTTTCTTCAAAATGAGCGGGCTCGACATGTTGCCCTTCGGCATCTAGTCTCATTTATGGCAGTTCTTGAATTTTGAAGAGGATCACCCTAAAATTTTGTGGTTTGGGAAAGGGTTATGAGGTCCCAGGTTTGATCTCCAGTCGCTGCAAATATCCTTTTTGACAAAATTGTCTCCCATCAATGGTTTTATATATTAGTTACCTATATGGGCAAGCAGCTGGAGGCTCAGTTAGGATGTTTTGGTAGTACTAGTGAGAAACGACAGGAATCCATGGTTTGGTGATCCAGCCGCCATATATTATGACCATAGCATTTGAAAACTGTGTTAAACTTCAAACAATCAAATCTCCAAAGGTATGCCATTTACGGAACATATGTGTTTCGCAAACACATCTTGTTTTTAATGTTTCCAATTTGAAAGATGCTGCAGAAAACAATATGGATGAAACTTAATATTTGTGACCCGTCAAGCTAAAAGGGACCTTATCCGAACTTCAAAAATCCCAATTTTGACAATCTTGTCAGACCCAGCACAGATCAACCATATCCCATATGCGAGAAATGAACATATAGTATGATAGGGAAAATATTCTGGAACTAGAAAATTACATAAAAGTGAAAAATATCGGCCCTAGTCTGGTTGCGCGGACTGCGCAGACTGACTAGGGTTGATATTTTTCACAAAACCAATGAGGTCCCTTTTAGTGCGACGGGTCACATTTATAAAAAACAATTTGTTGTCTGCATAAGGAAGTCTAAGTTAAACTTTGCTGTTTGGGAAAAGGTTAAGGTAGTCTACCCCTTATGAGATTCGTGCGATGTTGAAATTATTCGGGCGACGTCAAAAACATTTGGCAATGGAAGTTTGGATACCTAAAGACGACACTCGAAAAAATCTGATGTTTTATGAATCTCAAAATGGCCACATTACGGGTATTTTACCTTAAATATTATTTAACATTACAGAAACAGGCATACGGGGCTCTCAAAAGCATGTGCAGTATGGCGCCAGCCTCTCAAAAACAGATGTGCAACGACTTGGTGAAGCGTAAAGGGAAAATCTTGGTGTCCGCTATCATGAGAAAAGAACAGCCAAACCTCATATGTCTGAAAATTGGGGCCTGTTTTAGTTTGCTGGAAAGTACTTTGAGTCAGGAATCTGGAATTATCTCCCCTGTGGATACTCTTCCTATTGTGTCAGAAGAAAACACGAAAGGTGAGTTCTGAATTAAAAAAATATGAATTAAAATTCAATTTAGGATTTGATAAAAAAAATATCATGAACAATAAACCCATTACCACATATTGACACCTTTTGATGCCCCACAAGATAAGGGTTTTGGAAAACATTGTGGAAAATGAAGAAATTGCTTGTGACAAGCAATTTCTTCATTTCCCACAATGTTTTCCGTCTAAAAAGTTATAAAATTTCAAAATTTCATCATATTGAAAATGTCGTCTGCAACTTCTTTCAAATTGGACTACCCCAAAATTTTGTCATCTGGAAATAGGTTAATATGACATGGAGATACCCAAAGAAATTTCTTTGGCTATGGAAATGATTGAGGCAAAAGAAGAAAATGCTGATGATAATCAGCATTTGCTCCTTTTGACTCAATATGTTCAATTCTATATTATACAATGAATTATCCTGTCGGTATTATGCCCCCTTTCGAAGAAAATGGGGGTATATTGTTTTGCAAGTGTCGGTCGGTCGGTCGGTCGGAAGGTCGGTCAGTCGGTCGGTCGGTCGGTCCGTATGTCGGTCGGTCTGTCCGTAGACCAAACCTTGTCCGAAGCATAACTCGAAAAGTATTAAAGGTAGAATCATGAAACTTCATAGGTGGATAGATCTCATTATGGAGAGGTGCAGTGCATAAGAACCGTAACTCTGCCGATCAAATTTTCTGAGTTATTGCCCTTTGTTGATTTTATAACTTGATTCTTGTCCGGAGCATAACTCAAAAAGTATGCAAGGTATAATCATGAAACTTTACAGGTGGATAGATCTCATTATGGAGAGGTGCAGTGCACAAGAACCGTAACTCTGCTGATCAATTTTTTTTAGTTATTGCCCTTTGTTGATTTTCAAACTTGATTCTTGTCCGGAGCATAACTCAAAAATTATGTTAGGTAGAATCATGAAACTTTACAGGTGAATAGATCTGATTATGGAGAGGTGCAGTGCACAAGAATCGTAACTCTGCTGATCATATTTTTGGAGTTATTGCCCTTTGTTGATTTTATTACTTGATTATTGTCCGGAGCATAAGTCAAAAATTATGTAAGGTAGAATCATGAAACTTTACAGGTGAATAGATTTCATTATGGAGAGGTGCAGTGCATAAGAACCGTAACTCTGCTGATCAAATGTTTTGAGTTATTGCCCTTTGTTGATTTTATAACTTGATTCTTGTCCGGAGCACAACTCAAAAAATATGTAAGGTACAATCATGAAAGTTTACAGGTGGATAGATCTTATTATGGAGAGGTGCAGTGCACAAGAACCGTAACTCTGCTGATAAATTTTTTGAGTTATTGCCCTTTGTTGATTTTCAAACTTGATTCTTGTCCGAAGCATAACTCAAAAACTATGTTAGGTAGAATCATGAAACTTTACAGGTGAATAGATATCAATATGGAGAGGTGTAGTGCACAAGAACCGTAACTCTGCTGATCATATTTTTGGAGTTATTGCCCTTTGTTGATTTTCAAACTTGATAATTGTCTGGAGCATAACTCAAAAAGTATGTAAGGTAGAATCATGACACTTTACAGGTGGATAGATCTCATTATGGAGAGGTGCAGTGCACAAGAACTGTAACTCTTCTGATCAAATTTTTTGAGTTATTGCCCTTTGTTGATTTTATAACTTGATTCTTGTCCGGAGCACAACTAAAAAAATATGTAAGGTAGAATCATGAAACTTTACAGGTGAATAGATTTCATTATGGAGAGGTGCAGTGCACAAGAACCGTAACTCTGCCAATCAAATTCTTTGATTTATTGCCCTTTGTTGATTTTACACTTAATTCTTAATCTTGCCTATATCTCATGTCCTTTTACACAGACAGCCTTGATATCTCACACATAGATACCTCCTATCAACATCTTTCACATTTAACCATGACCTTGGACCTTGTGACCTTGACCTTGGAGTTTGACCTACTTTAAAAAATATTAAACTGGGCCTATATCTCATGACCTTTTACAAATACAGCCTTGATATTTCACACTTGGACACATCTTACCAAGACCTTTCACAATTGACCATGACCTTGGACTTTGTGACCTTGACCTTGGAGTTTGACCTACCTTTAAAAAACTTTAACCTGGCCGATATATCATGTCCTTTTACACATACAGCCTTGATATTTGACACATGGAAACCTCTGACCAAGACCTATCACATATGACTATGACCTTGGACCATGTGGCCTTGACCTTGAAGTTTGACCTACTTTTAAAAAAAATTAAACTGGGCCTATTTCTCATGTGCTATTACACATACAGCCTTGATATTTCACATATGGACACATCCTACCAAGACCTTTCACATTTGACCATGACCTTGGATCTTGTGACCTTGACCTTGGACTTTGACCTACTTTAAAAAAAAACTTTAACCTAGCCGATATATCATGTCCTTTTACACATACAGCCTTGATATTTGACACATGGACACCTACGACCAAGACCTTTCACATTTGACCATGACCTTGGACCTTGTGACCTTGACCTTGGTGTTTGACCTACTTTTATAATACATTAACCTGGCCTATATTTCATGTCATTTTACATATACTGCCTTGATATTTCACACATGGTCACTTCCAACCAAGACATTTCACTTTTGACCATGACCTTGGACCTTGACCTTGGAGTTTGACCTACTTTTAAAAAACTTAAACTAGGCCTATATCTCATGTCCTGTTACCTATACAGTCTCAATATTTTACACATGGACACCTACCAAGACCTTGCACATTTGACCATGACCTTGGCCTGTGTGACCTTGAGCTTTGATTTTTACATACTTTTAGAAATCTTAAACCTAGCCTTTATCTTATGTCCTATTACACCTACAACCTTGATATTTCACACATAGACACCTCCTACCAAGACCTTTCACATTTGACCATGACCTTGAATATTGCAACCTTGACCTTGGAGTTTGACCTACTTTAAAAAAGACTGAAACCAGGCATATATATCATGTCCTTTTACACCTACAGCCTTGATATTTCACACATGGACACCTCCAACCAAGACCTTTCACATTTGACCATGACCTTAACCTTGGCATTTGGCCTACTTTTAAAAACTTTAACCTGGCCTATGTTTCATTTTACTTTTACATATACAGATTTGATATTTCACACACAGACACCTCCTACCAAGACCTTTCATATTTGACCATGACCTTGGACCTTGTTAACTTTACCTTGGACTTTGACCTACATCAAATGTAGGCCCTTGAGGGGGCATATATGTTTTACAAACATCTCTCGTTTACATGTCCTCTGCAATTACTCTTAGAGTTGGACCTGATGGACCATCCTAAAATTTTATTATTTTGAATATGGTAAATCAGATTGTGTACACACTGGCTTATATTGTTACTTATCAACAAAAACCTCGTATCTTCAGCTTAAAACAAGCTGCAGCTATTAGGTTTTTGTTGAAATGCATCACTTTGAATTCATGGTAATCTCCAACGCCTTAAGTGCCCTGTTTCTAGATCTGCTCTAAAATTTTGTTTTCAGTTCAAGGAATTTCAACAACCCAAGATGTCAACGAAAAAGCATCTGAATTGTGCGAAGCCTGTTATATAACTCTTCTTTTTGTCCGAGAATTTATAGATATTATGGGAAACAAAACGACAGAGGTAAATATTTCTCTTTTTCCCAAATTAGATCTGAGGCGCGTTCTTTAGAGCGAGATTTTTTAAGATTTCTTAAGATGTTTTTGATACAGCGTCTTCGAGACCGAGATTATAAGCGAAGTGTTCCGAATGTTCAATACTTCATACAAATGACGTCATCATGACGTCATTTGTATGAAGTATGGAGCATTCTGAACAACTCGGTCAATTCTCTCCCATATAGATTCTACAGAATTTACCGAGGGGTTCCGAAAGAAGTATAGAGCAATGGCGGCTCGCAGTGATCGTCTTAAAAATCTTGCTCAAAAGAGCGCTTTATCCTAAAACATCTTAAGAAATCTCAAGATATCTCAAGAAATCTCGCTCTAAAGAACGCAGCTCTGGTTTGACTTAACAGAAATCTCTTAGGATTAGGAAAACATTAAGGCAAAAGAAAAAAATGCTGATAACCAGCACTTTCTTTTTATGTCCTGGTTTCGAAGGATTAGGGCATATTGTTCTCAGACCTGATTGTTCTACCCGTGTTCATCCGTCTGACTGTCTGTCCCATTGTGGATCCAGGATTTCTGTGAAGGGTGTTCGGGCATTCAAAAATGGGGGTTTGGACATACACAAAGGGGGGTTCATTTTCCTAGTTTTATGCATTTTTGACTGAATTTCTGCATGAAAAAATGAGGCTACAGAGGGGGTTAGTTTGAACCCCTGGAACCCCCTCTGGATCCGCCACTTTGTCCAAAAACTTATCATTTGCCAAAAGTATTCGACATACAAACCTCAAATTTGGTATGTAACTTTCTTTCAATGATACCTATCTGTCCCATGCAATATGACTTTCCTTAAGGTCATCCCTTAATCCTTACCAACCCTTTCCACGAAAACTTAACATTTTAGAAAAATAGCCATTTCGTAGGCATTTGTGTTTCACTAACACATGTTGTTTATCAGCTGATTTTTCAAAAATTCTTTACCTCCATCTAATGTGTGTTGTCAGTTCACCTTCTCTGCTTCAAACTGAAATAAAATTGGTCCTATATTAACAAAACTATTGAAGATTTTTAGCTCACCTGAGCACGAAGTGCTCGAGGTGAGTTATTGTGGTCACTTTTTGTCCGTCGTCCGTCCGTCCGTCCGTCCGTCCGTCCGTCCGTCCGTCCGTCCGTCAACATTTGGGGTGTTTACACTCTAGCATCCACAAAAGTTACTCAATCTTGATCAAACTTGGCCAAAACAAGTACGACCATAAGTTCTCGAACAAGTTCGATTATGGGCCTGATCGGACCAGAAAGTGCGGAGTTATCTGCCCTTGAATGTCAAAAAATGCTGTTTTTAAGTTTGTTTACACTCTAGCATCTACAATTATTGATCAATCAAGACAAAACTTAGACATTATGTTGTAGACCATAAGATCTTGGATGAGGTCAATTTTCGGTCTGATCTGACCAGAAAGATGAGAGTTATGTGCCCTTGAATTGGGCAAAATTGCCACTTTTTTGCTGTATTCAAAAAAGAGTTAATCTAAGGGAAGGAAGTCTGACACTACTTCTCTTCAGTATAAGTAGAGTTATCTAGTTTGATAGAGGATATAAATAGATTCTAAGGGAAGGAACTCTGACACTTCTTTACTTCAGTATAAGTAGAGTTATCTAGTTTGATAGAGGATATAAATAGATTTACACTCTTATTAACCCATTACCAAACAACAAAATTTTAGCCTAGTCCAAAATCATAGGTGTTGCAGACGACAAGTTCCATTGAACAAAATTTAACATTTTTTGGTCTTTCTTGGTAGAAAACATTGTGGGCAATGAAGAAATTGTTTGTCACAATGTTTTCCAAAGCCTTTATTTTGTGGGGCATCCAAAAGCGCCAATGTGTGGGAAAGGGTCAATCAAGACAAAACTTGGACACAATGTTGGGAACTTTAAGATCTCAGATGAGTTTGATTTTCAGTCTGATCTGACAAGAATGTTGAGAGTTATGTGCCCTTGAATTTGACAAAATTGCCATTTTTCGGCTGGTTTCGACCTTGTTTACATTCTAGAATCTACAATTATTGATCAATCTATACAAAACTTGGACACAATGTTGGGAACCATAAGATCTCATATGAGATTGATTTTCAGTCTGATCTGATCAGAAAGTCGAGCGTTTTGTGCCCTTGAAATTGACAAAATTGTTGTTTTCGGCTGTTTTCGACCTTGTTTATACTCTAGAATCTAAAATTATTTATCAATCAAGACAAAACTTGGATACAATCAGGGCTACAGATAAGTGGAGGTGAAGAAATACTAACATTGTTTTTTCGAATTCAAATCCTATGTTGTGGGTACTCATTTGAATCGTCTCGACGAGACGATACAAATGAGTACATGTACCTACAACATAGGGTTGGATGATCACTGACAGCATTATTGCAGTTTGAAAAGTCACCACCCCCTCTTATCTGGAGCCCTGTACAATGTTTGGCACCATAATTTAGATCTTGGATGAGTTAGATTTTCACAACCTTATTGACCATAAGTTCTTTTTCAGTCTTAAATTAATAAATATTAATTGAATTGAACAAAAGTGTTGCTCATATCATTTAGGTTCAGGTGAGCGATATAGGACCATCATGGTCCTCTTGTCTGATATTGTTGTATCACATGGTTATCCAGCTGATATAGGAATTGGTTGATAAATGCTTTCCAAGAGTCAGCTTTAACGCTTTCCCAAACAAGACCTGGTTTTGGCGTCCCTAATAGAAAAGGCTTGGGAAAACACTGAAACAAACGAAGAAATTGCTGACAACCAGCACATTCTCCTTTTGCCTCAATATTTTCTGAGCTCTTTTGCGCACAAACCAAACCTTGATTAACATCCATATTGTTGCCTGTAGCAGCTTTTGAATTGGACAACCCTAAATTATGTTCTTTGGAAAAGGGTTAAAAGGGACCTTTTAACAAGGACTTGTATGGGAAATACTTAAGGTATATGACCCATCATTGAAAACACCACTTTCGAGCCATACGTAGTGCATCAAATTACACACACTTCTAAATACACTTCACATAACTTGATTCACCCTGCCGGATTTCAAAATTATGCTTCAAGAAGAAAATTATTTACAAATATTATTATACCCCCCACCTACGAAGTAGAGGGGGGTATATTGGTTTCACCATGTCTGTCCGTCTGTCAGTCCGTCCGTCCATCCGTCCGTCCGTCCGTCCATCCGTCCATCCGTCCAGTCGTCCGTCCGTAGACTTTTTCGTTTCCGTGCTCTAACTCAAGAACGGTTTGACCTAGGATCATGAAACTTTACACAGTTGTTGCCCTTGACCCAAGGAGGTGCCCTATTGTTTTTGGGTCACGAAGGTCAAAGGTCAAGGTCACAATCGGACTTTGTTTAAAATCCATTTCCGTGCTCTAAGTCAAGAACCAGTTGACCTAGGATCATGAAACTTTACACAGTTGTTTCCCATGACCCAAGGAGGTGCCCTATTGTTTTTGGGTCACCAAGGTCAAAGGTCAAGGTCACAATCGGACTTTGTTTAAAATCCGTTTCCGTGCTCTAAGTCAAGAACCGGTTGACCTAGGATCATGAAACTTTACACAATTGTTGCCCATGACCCAAGGAGGTGCCCTATTGTTTTTGGATCACGAAGGTCAAAGGTCAAGGTCACAATCGGACTTTGTTTAAAATCCGTTTCCGTGCTCTAAGTCAAGAAACGGTTGACCTAGGATCATAAAACTTTATACAGTTGTTGCCCATGACCCAAGGAGGTGCCCTATTGTTTTTGGGTCACGAAGGTCAAAGGTCAAGGTCACAATCGGACTTGGTTCAAAATCCGTTTCCGTGCTCTAAGTCAAGAACCGGTTGACCTAGGATCATGAAACTTTACACAGTTGTTGCCCATGAGCCAAGGAGGTGCCCTATTGTTTTTGGGTCACCAAGGTCAAAGGTCAAGGTCACAATCAGACTTTGTTTAAAATCTGTTTCCGTGCTCTAAGTCAAGAACTGGTTGACCTACAGCACTTTTTCAGTGACAAGGCGCTAGTGGGGGGTATTCGTCCGCTTTGCGACAGTTCTAGTTTTTACTCTATATTCATATGCAAGGGAAGTAATTTTGAACATTTTTGTCCAATATTTCCATAAGTATGCATTAATTCAAAATTCTAAACCGTTGAAAATGCATATAATTGTTTTTGGAATGGAAATGTATCACAATTTGGGAATTTTTGGCACTTTTCAAATATCGCCTCTTTCTCTTTAGTGCTAATGATGGGTCATATACCTTAACAAAAGTATGAATCTCTTTTCAGGTGGAAATTGAGGAATTTCTCAACATAGTGTGTATCTATGTACCATCTTCATTGAAAGACAAGTGCGGTGAATTCATAAAGACAGTGGGACCTGCAATTATTCAAAACCTGGTTAAGGACTTTGTCCCATACACAGTGTGTAAGGACATAGAATTGTGTGATGCTTCACCAGACAGAAATTCAAAACTTCAGACAGAGATTCTCTCCCTTGCCAGAACTCTTCCTGTTGGAGGTATGAAAGGTATGTTTACAGAGTTAACCCTTTCCCAAACAAGACCTGGTTTTGACATCCCTTCTAGAAATGGCTTGGGAAAGCATGAGACAAAAGAAGAAACTGCTGATAACCAGCAGTTTCTCCTTTTCCCTCAATATTTTCTGTGCCATATTGTACACAAACCTTTTCCTTTTTAGCATGAATTTTGTCATCTGGAGCAGCTTTCCAATTAGATCACCCCAAAATTTTGTCGTCTGGGAAAGGGTTAAAGATGAGAGAGAGGAATGGCAAAATATCTCAATTGTTTGTCAAACTCTATGTTGTGGGTAGTCATTGGAATGTGTCTCATGGACACAGAGTGTTATCAGATAGGGTTGTTTAATGCCCTACTTTCCAGAAATCCCAAACTTCTGACAGATTCTCTCCCTTGTTAAAACTCTTTCTTCTGAATCTGCTGGAGGTACTAAAAGTTTATATACACAGCAAGAAGCATAGACTGGTTCCTGTCTCTGACACCACCATGTTGTAAGGAGACTGGTAATGGCTAATCAAGATGGACAGAATACTGCCTGTGAACGAGCAGCTTTGATTTGGTTGAGGGGTTTCATTTGTTATACCCCCCACCTACGAAGTAGAGGGGGGTATACTGGTTTCACCATGTCTGTCTGTCTGTCCGTCCGTCCGTCCATCCATCCGTCCGTCCGTACTTTTTCGTTTCCGTGCTCTAAGTCATGAACCGGTTGACCTAGGATCATGAAACTTTACACAGTTGTTGCCCATGACCCAAGGAGGTGCCCTATTGTTTTTGGGTCACAAAGGTCAAAGGTCAAGGTCACAATCAGACTTTGTTTAAAATCCGTTTCCGTGCTCTAAGTCATGAACCGGTTGACCTAGAATCATGAAACTTTACACAGTTGTTGCCCATGACCCAAGGAGGTGCCCTATTGTTTTTGGGTCACGAAGGTCAAAGGTCAAGGTCACAATCGGACTTTGTTTAAAATCCGTTTCCGTGCTCTAAGTCATGAACCGGTTGACCTAGGATCATGAAACTTTACACAGTTGTTGCCCATGACCCAAAGAGGTGCCCTATCGTTTTTGGGTCACGAAGGTCAAAGGTCAAGGTCACAATCGGACTTTGTTTAAAATCCGTTTCCGTGCTCTAAGTCATGACCCGGTTGACCTAGAATCATGAAACTTTACACAGTTGTTGCCCATGACCCAAGAAGGTGCCCTATTGTTTTTGGGTCACGAAGGTCAAAGGTCAAGGTCACAATCGGACTTTGTTTAAAATCCGTTTCGGTGCTCTAAGTCATGACCCGGTTGACCTAGAATCATGAAACTTTACACAGTTGTTGCCCATGACCCAAGGAGGTGCCCTATTGTTTTTGGGTCACGAAGGTCAAAGGTCAAGGTCACAATCGGACTTTGTTTAAAATCCGTTTCCGTGCTCTAAGTCATGAACCGGTTGACCTAGGATTATGAAACTTTACACAGTTGTTGCCCATGACCCAAGGAGGTGCCCTATTGTTTTTGGGTCACAAAGGTCAAAGGTCAAGGTCACGATCGGACTTTGTTTAAAATCCGTTTCCGTGCTCTAAGTCATGAACCGGTTGACCTAGGATCATGAAACTTTACACAGTTGTTGCCCATGAGCCAAGGAGGTGCCCTATTGTTTTTGGGTTGCGAAGGTCAAAGGTCAAGGTCACCGTGCTCTAAGTCATGAACCGGTTGACCTAGGATCATGAAACTTTACACAGTTGTTGCCCATGACCCAAGGAGGTGCCCTATTGTTTTTGGGTCACGAAGGTCAAAGGTCAAGGTCACAATTGGACTTTGTTTAAAATCTGTTTCCATGCTCCAACTAAAGAACCTTTTGACCTATAGCACTTTTTTAAGTGACAAGGCGCCAGTGGGGGGTATTTGTTCGCTTTGCGACAGTTCTAGTTGTGTATATTAACCAATTAAAGGACATGGTTTGTTAGGGCCTACCAGTTGTTATACATCATACACAACAGGTACCAGTTTACAAGAAGCAGGGTGTGAGCGATTTAAAACCAGAAAAGGTCACCTTGAATTGGAAGATGGTCAATTCTGTTTGATTTAGGTCTTCTCGAAACAGGACTCGAGGAGTGACATGTGACTTCCACTTTCAGTTAACTCTTTCCCACACAAGACCTGGTTTTGATGTCCCTTATAGAAATGGCTTGGGAAAACATTGAGACAAAAGAAGAAACTGCTGATTAGCAGCAGTTTCTCCTTTTGTCTCAATATTTTTTGTGCCATGTTTTACACAAATCCTATCTTTCATCACAACCATTTTGTCATTTGTGGCAGCTTTTGAATGGGATCACCCAAAAATTTTGTCTTGTGGGAAAGGGTTAAATCAAACGACTTCTGTTTCTGGAAGCTCTTCTGCCTCTTCTGACAGGTCATGTGATCGCCCACGTTACAGTGCAGGGATAAAGACTAACAGGGGCCCAGTCGCCCATTGCCCCTATTTTTGGGGCTGAATCTCCCATACCCCTAATGTTAAATATTGAATCCTAGGCAAGATGGTCCCCTACTTCAAACTTGTTATCCCTGCAGTGTCTTTATTTACAAAGTGCACATTTTTCTTGTTACTTTTTCATATCTTGTTTACAGCTATCATTTATGAATTTTAAACGATTTTCAGTTCAACAAGTTTCAACAACCCTAAATGGCAACGTTGAAGCATCAGAATTATGTGAAGCCTGTAACACAGTTCTTCTTTTAGTGAAAGAGTTTATTGGAAACAATGCAACAGAGGTAAATATTTAACACTTTACCATAATACTTGGTTTTTGACTTATAGAAAATTGCTTAATTAAAAAAGCATTGAGACAAAAAGGGAAAATGCTCATGCGCACCTTTGTTCCATTGAATTATTGTCACTTAAGTTCTTGCTTTCCAGTGTGTAAACTTTGGGTAATAAAGTTTGCAGAATCGTGGAGCAAATTGGTAATGGTCAAAGTTAATAAGATGCTGGGTATAAAAGACCTTTTCTATGTATGTTTGACGTCATCCATCGCTGAATGAAAAAAAATGTAAATGTGTTTTTGCAGAGAATTTGTCTATTAAATAGACTACTGAAATATAGCTGAAGAAAATGACTTTGCTGCCTCAATGCTAAGAATTAATTAGTAGCTTCTTTTCAGAAAACAGGTACAGTCAAAGGACATAATTAATCGCCACCCTGCTGATTTTTGCATAAATTTCACGCATAATTTTAGACTAAAACTGATGCTGAAACATTATTTTCTTACACATCACACAATATTTGATATTATTCAAAAGTATAACCTATTGCAGACAAAATCTGTAAAAAATATTTTTCAAATTGTTCAGAGATATGGTTGCTAGGCAACTTAGGAAAATCAGTGAAAATTTCTGACCAGACTCCATAAAATTGTTGCCATGGTAACATAGGTTTCACTACAGATATGATTTAATGATAGTTTGATCTACAATAGATAAATTATTTAACTATTATGCTTGCTGCAATATCTATAAAGTTTTCTTTGAGAAATAAATGTTTGAAATTTTATTTTCGTTCCAAAAATACCAAAAATGCAAAATTAACATAGGAGTGAATGGAGCGTTACATTCTTCTGTGCTAACTTGGTCAAATAAAATTGCAGTACATTGTAAGTTGCCATTCAGTCTCAATTTGTCTCTTTTATATCTAGTATCTTGTATGTATTATCATATGTTCAGTTATCAAAAAAGTCACCATATGTTGCCATTGCAATGGTTTTATGGATGATTGACAGAAATTTTCACTAATTTTTAGCTCACCTGAGCACGAAGTGCTCAAGGTGAGCTATTGTGGTCACTTTTTGTCCGTCGTCCGTCTGTCCGTCTGTCCGTCCGTCCGTCTGTCCGTCTGTCCGTCCGTCCGTCCGTCCACAATTTCGTGTTTACACTCTAGCATCTACAAATATAAGCCAATCTTGACCAAACTTGGTCAAAACATGTATGGCCATAAGATCTCGGATGAGTTCGATTATGGGTCAGATCGAACCAGAAAGTCAGGAGTTATCTGCCCTTGAATGCGAAAAATACTTAGTTTTGACATTGTTTACACTCTAGCATCTACAATTATTGATCAATCAAGACAAATCTTGGACATAACATTTTAGACCATAAGATCTCGGATGAGTTTGATTTTCAGTATGATCTGACCGGAAAGACGAGAGTTATGTGCCCTTGAATTTGACAAAATTGCCATTTTCGGCTGTTTTTGACCTTGTTTACACTCTAGAATCTACAATTATTCATCAATCAAGACAAAACTTTGACACAATGTTTGGGACCATGAGATCCAGGATGAGTATGATTTTCAGTCTGATCTGATCAGAAAGTCGAGAGTTACTTGCCCTTGAATTTGACAAAATTGTCATTTTTGGCTGTTTTCGACGATGTTTACACTCTAGAATCTACAATTATTGATCAATCAATCCAAAACTTGGACACAAGGTTGTGGACCATAAGATCTCATATGAGTTTGATTTTCAGTCTGATCTGACCAGAAAGATGAGAGTTATGTGCCCTTGAATTTGATAAAATTGCTGATTTCGGCTGTTTTTGACATTGTTTACACTCTATAATCTACTATTATTTATCAATTAAGACAAAACTTGAACACATTGGTTGAGACCATAAGATCTTGGATAAGTTTGATTTTCAGTCCGATCTGATCAAAAAGTGGAGAGTTATGTGCCCTTAAATTTAATCAAATTGCCGATTTCGGCTGCTTTAGACCTTGTTTACACTCTAGAATCTTCAATTATTGACCAATCAAGACAAATCTTGGACACAATGTTGGATATCATAAGATATTGGATGAGTTTGATTTTCAGCCTGATCTGACCAGAAAGTCGAGAGTTATGTGCCCTTGAATTTGACAAAATTGCTGTTTTCGGCTGTTTTCGACCTTGTTTATACTCCAGAATCTACAATTATTTATCAAACAAGACAAATCTTGGACACAATGTTGGGCACGATGAAATCTTGGATGAGTTCGATTTTCACAATGTTATTGACCATAAGTTTGTTTTCAGTCTTAGAGTCATAAATATTTTTTGAATTGAAGAAAAGTGTTGCTTATATCATTTTGGTTCAGGTGAGCGATTTAGGACCATCATGGTCCTCTTGTCTTATGTTGCCTAGCAACCGTGTCTTTGAGACGTTCCAAAAGAAATTTTATGCAGACTTTATCGGGTAATGTTTATACTTTTGTGTCATATCTAAGTTTTTCTGCTAAATGAAAAAATAAACATTCTGTGACAGTTCTAGTCCAGAAAATCATTAAATTTTTCAATGAAAAATAGATGGGTGGCAAATAATAATGTCCCTTGAGTGTACCTCAATTTCAAAATGATTATATGCTTGAGGCTCTAATCATAGTTGCATTTGACCCTTGTCTAACAACCATAATAGCAAGTCAGATGCACAGTAAATGCCCCCCCCCCCCCCCCCCCCTGTCTCTGAATCACCATCTACCAGGCTCCAAGTGGTTGAATCTACCAAAAAATGAATATTCAATCATGGCATTGACTGTTTTTGACCCATTCCCACACAGTGATATTTTAGACACCCCTCAAATAAAATGCTTGAGAAAATATTGTAGAAAATGAAGAAATTGCTTGTAACAAACAATTTCTTCATTTCCAACAATGTTTTCTATCCAAAAATTAAAGATTCTTTAAAGTTTCATAAACTTTATAATGTCGTCTTCAACACCATTCAAATTGGAACAGTCCAAAATTTTGCCATCTGGTAATGGGTTGAATCTGAAGGTGATTATCAACCATTTCCCAAACGACAAAATTTTAGTGTGGTCTAAATTCAAAGGGGTTGCAGACAACAAAATAAACAATATCAAAAGTAGAAAAATATGCATGTTATAGCCCAGAAAATATTGAGGCAAAAGGAGAAAGTGCTGGTCACCAGCACTTTCTTCTTTTGCCTCAATGTTTTCCTAAGCCTTTTCTCTAAGGGACGTCAAAACCAGGTTAAGAGAAAGGGTTAAGGAATGAATAAAGCCAAAAAGCCAGTATAAATTTGTTGTTCAAATTTTCACATTTCTTGTCTAATGTGCCACTGTCCCATTGCAGGAAATTCTTTTCCAATTACTAGAAAGGTTAACCCTTTCCCAAAATAGGACCTAGTTTTGTCGTCCCTAATAGAATAGGCTTGGGAAAACATTGAGGCAAAAGAAGAATGGCTGATAAACAGCAGTTTCTCCTTTTGTCTCAATATTTTCTATGCTAAATTTTACACAAATCCAATGGTTTTCAACCCTAATTTTTGTCATCTGCTGCAGCTTTCAAATTGGAGCACTCTGAAATTTTGTCGGGTTAAACAAAAGTATGATTCTCTTTTTCAGGCAGAAATTGAGCAATATCTCGGTGAAGTGTGTACCTATGTGCCATCTGCATTAAAATCTCAGTGTGATGAATTCATCAAGGAGAAAGGAGCAGAAATTATCAAATACCTGGTTAAGGACTTTGACCCATATACAGTTTGTAAGCAGATCAAGTTGTGCAACTCTAAACTTGCCAAAAATCCACAACTTCTAACAGCAGTTGTGTCCCTTGTCAGAACTCTTCCTTCTGTGTCTGCTGGAGGTAGGAATGGTATGTATATTTTATTATGTAACTTATAATCTTAAAGGGGCTCATGCTAGATATTTTAGGGACCAGAACAACATGGGGATAGTTATAGTTTGTACTGTTAAAAAAGTAAAAAGTGTAAAGGGCATCGTTAACCAGCATTTTCTCATTTTTAGCTCCACTGGCCGAAGTCCATCGAGCTATTGTCATGGCGTTGTGTCTAAAATTCCTCTATTTCGTGAACATTTTGAAGAAAATTAAGCTGTTGGGTACTCTTGAAGCTGTAAGGGCATAGCACTGATTTTGATGAAGCTGTAGTGGGGCCGATACGGGGAGAACACTAACAACATGCCAACGAGTGATATGGAATAGTAGATTAAGTTCTTGAAAAAATTGTTAAGCCCTTGTACATGTTAATCCAAATGCCATTAGTACCCTTTGTCTAGATCTGCTGTGTCAAGCAACGATATAACGTAAGAGTCTGTCAATCAAGGGGTTGTAAGTTCGAACCCTGGCTGGGCCAGTATCCATTCTGACATTTGACAAAAAGACAAATTTGTTTCTCAACAATGGGCATGAATCATCTATGTGAACGAGCAGCTGGAGCCTCGGTTTGGATATTGTGGTGGTACTGGTCAGAGAAATATCCGGAATCCACAGTTAGGTGCTCCACAATATGACCATAGCAGTTGCAAACGTCATTAAACCCCAATTAATCAAATCAATCTAGATCTTCTCTTAAATATATTTTCAGTCGGAAGAATTTCAACAACCCAAAACGGCAATGTTAAAGTATCAGAACTGTGTGAAGCCTGTAACACTGCTCTTCTGTTTATCAAAGAATTTATTGAAAACAATGCAACAGAGGTAAGCTTTTAACCCATTACCCAGTGGTGGATCCAGGATTCAATGAAGGGGGTTTGAATATACAAAAAGGGAGCTTTATTTACCTAGTTAACTCACCTGAGCACGAAGTGCTCAAGGTGACCTATTGTGGTCACTCAATGTCGGTCGTCTGTCTGTCCGTCTGTCAGCAATTTGGTGTTTACACTCTAGCATCCACAAAAGTTAGGCATTCTTGATCAAACTTGGCCAAAACAAGTAGGATCATAAGTTCTCGGACAAGTTCGATTGTGGGCCTGATCGGACCAAAAAGTGCGGAGTTATCTGCCCTTGAATGTCAAAAAATGCTGTTTTTAGCTCACCTGAGCACGAAGTGCTCGAGGTGAGTTATTGTGGTCACTTTTTGTCCGGCGTCCGTCCGTCCGTCCGTCCGTCAACATTTGGGGTGTTTACACTCTAGCATCCACAAAAGTTACTCAATCTTGATCAAACTTGGCCAAAACAAGTACGATCATAAGTTCTCGGACAAGTTCGATTATGGGCCTGATCGGACCAGAAAGTGCGGCGTTATCTGCCCTTTAATGTCAAAAAATGCTGTTTTTAAGTTTGTTTACACTCTAGCATCTACAATTATTGATCAATCAAGACAAAACTTGGACATAATGTTGGAGACCATAAGATCTTGGATGAGGTCAATTTTCAGTCTGATCTGACCAGAAAGATGAGAGTTATGTGGCCTTGAATTGGGCAAAATTGCCACTTTTTTGCTGTATTCAAAAAAGAGTTAATCTAAGGGAAGGAACTCTTACACTACTTTACTTCAGTATAAGTAGAGTTATCTAGTTTGATAGAGGATATAAATAGATTTACACTCTTATTAACCCATTACCAAACAACAAAATTTTAGCCTAGTCCAAAATCATAGGTGTTGCAGACGACAAGTTCCATTGAACAAAATTTAACATTTTTTGGTCTTTCTTGGTAGAAAACATTGTGGGTAATGAAGAAATTGTTTGTCACAATGTTTTCCAAAGCCTTTATTTTGTGGGGCATCCAAAAGCGCCAATGTGTGGGAAAGGGTCACCCAATCAAGACAAAACTTGGACACAATGTTGGGGACTTTAAGATCTCAGATGAGTTTGATTTTCAGTCTGATCTGATCTGAAAGTCAAAAGTTACGTGCTCTTGAAGTTGACAAAATAGCCATTTTCAGCTGTTTTCAACCTTTTTTGCGCTCTAGAATCTACAATTATTATTCAATCAAGACAAAACTTGGACACAATGTTTTGGACCATAAGATCTGGGATTAGTTTGATTTTCAGTCTGATCTAATCAGAAAGTCAGGAGTTATGTGCCCTTGAATTTGACAAAATTGCTGTTTTTTACTGTTTTCCACTTTGTTTACACACTAGAATCTACAATTATTGACCAATCAAGACAAATCTTGGACACAATGTTGGAGACTATAAGATCTCAGGTAACTTTGATTTTCAGTTTGATCTGATTAGAAAGTCAAGAGTAATGTGCCCTTGAATTTTATAAAATTGCTATTTTTGGCTGTTTTCGACCTTGTTTATACTCTAGAATCTACAATTATTTATCGATCAAGACAAAACTTGAAAACAATGTTGGGGACTATAAGGTCTTGGATGAGTTTGATTTTCAGTCTGATTTGACGAGAATGTTGAGAGTTATGTGCCCTTGAATTTGACAAAATTGCCATTTTTCGGCTGGTTTCGACCTTGTTTACGTTCTAGAATCTACAATTATTGATCAATCTATACAAAACTTGGACACAATGTTGGGAACCATAAGATCTCATTTGAGATTGATTTTCAGTCTGATCTGATCAGAAAGTCGAGCGTTTTGTGCCCTTGAAATTGACAAAATTGTAGTTTTCGGCTGTTTTAGACCTTGTTTATACTCTAGAATCTACAATTATTTATCAATCAAGACAAAACTTGGATACAATCAGGGCTACAGATAAGTGGAGGTGAAGACATATTAACATTGTTTTTTCGAATTCAAATCCTATGTTGTGGGTACTCATTTGAATCGTCTCGCCGAGACGATACAAATGAGTACCTACAACATAGGGTTTGATGATCACTGACAGCATTATTGCAGTTTGAAAAGTCACCACCCCCTCTTATCTGGAGCACTGTACAATGTTTGGCACCATAATTTAGATCTCGGATGAGTTAGATTTTCACAACCTTATTGACCATAAGTTCTTTTTCAGTCTTAAAGTAATAAATTTTAATTGAATTGAACAAAAGTGTTGCTCATATCATTTAGGTTCAGGTGAGCGATATAGGACCATCATGGTCCTCTTGTTAAGTTTGTTTACACTCTAGCATCTACAATTATTGATCAATCAAGACAAAACTTGGACATAATGTTGGAGACCATAAGATCTCGCATGAGTTTGATTTTCAGTCTGATCTGACCAGAAAGACAAGAGTTATGTGCCCTTGAATTGGGAAAAATTGCCATTTTGGCTGTTTTTGACCTTGTTTACACTCTAGAACCTACAATTATTAATATATCCAGACAGAACTTTTATTCATTGTTGGGTAGCATAAGATCTTGGATGAGTTTGATTTTCAGTCTGATCTGATTAGAAAGTCGAGAGTTATGCGCCCTTGAATTTGACAAAATTGCCGTTTTCAGCTGTTTTCGACCTTGTTTACACTGTAGAATCTACAATTATTATTCAATCAAGACAAAACTTGGACACAATGTTGGGGATTATAAGAACTCAGATGTGTCCGATTTTCAGTCTGATCTGATCAGATTGATGAGAGTTATGTGCCCTTGAATTGGGCAAAACTGCCATTCTTGGCTGTTTTCGACCTTGTTTACACTCTAGAATCTACAATTATTAATGAATCAAGACAAAACTTGGACACAATGTTGGATAGCATAAGATCTTGGATAAGTTTAATTTTCATTCTGATCTGATCAGAAAGTCGAGAGTTATGCGCCCTTGAATTTGACAAAATTGCCGTTTCCAGCTGCTTTCGACCTTGTTTACACTGTAGAATCTACAATTATTAATCAACCAAGACAAAACTTAGACACAATGTTGGGGACCATAAGATCTCATATGAGTTTGATTTTCAGTCTGATCCGACCAGATTGATGAGAGTTATGCGCCCTTGAATTGGGCAAAAAATTTTGGCTGTTTTTGACCTTGTTTACACTCTAGAACCTACAATTATTAATAAATCAAGACAAAACTTGGGCACAATGTTGGGGAGCGTAAGATCTTGGATGAGTTTGATTTTCAGTCTGATCTGTTTAGAAAGTCTAGAATTATGTGCCCTTGAATTTGACAAAATTGCTGTTTTCGGCATTGCTGTTTTCGGCTGTTTTCGACCTTGTTTACTCTCTAGAATCTTCAATTATTACTCAATGAAGACAAATCTTGGACACAATGTTGGAGACCATAAGATCTCAGATGAGATTGATTTTCAGTCTGATCTGACCAGAAAGATGAGAGTTATGTGCCCTTGAATTTGATAAAATTGCCATTTTTAGCTGTTTTCGACCTTATTTACTCTCTAGAATCTACAATTATTTAAAAAAAAAAAAAAAAATGTTGGGCAACATAAGAGCTCGGATGAGTTTGAGTTTTGTGGTCGCTTTTCGTCCGTCGGCGTCCGTCTGTCCGTCCGTCTGTCTGTCCGTCTGTCCGTCCGTCTGTCTGTCCACATTTTGGTGTTACCACTCTAGCACCCACAAATATTGACCAATCTTAACCAAACTTGGTCAAAACATGTATGACCATAAGTTCTCGGACGAGTTCGATTTTGGGTCAGATCGGGCCAGGAAGTCCGGAGTTATCTGCCCTTGAATGTCAAAAATGGCTAGTTTTGACTTTGTTACCACTCTAGTATCTATAAATATTGACCAATCTTTAGCAAACTTTGTCAAAATATGTATGACTATAAGTTCTCGGATGAGTTTGATTTTGAGTCAGATCGGACTAGGAAGCTTGGAGTTATGTGCCCTTGAACGTCAAAAATGGCTAGTTTTGACTTTGTTACCACTCTAGTTTCTATAAATATTGATCAATCTTAATCAAACTTTGTCAAAATATGTATGACCATAAGTTCTCGGATGAGTTCGATTTTGAGTCAGATCGGACTAGGAAGTCTGGAGTTATGTGCCCTTGAACGTCAAAAATGGCTAGTTTTGACTTTGTTACCACTCTTGCATCTACAAATATTGACCAATCTTAATCAAATTCGGTCAAAATATGTATGACCATAAGTGTTCGGATGGGTTCGATTTTGAGTCAGATCGGACATGGAAGGCTGGAGTTATGTGCCCTTGAACGTCAAAAATGGCTACCACTCTAGCATCTACAAATATCGACCGATCAAGACAAAACTTTGCCACAATGTTGGTAACCATAAGATCTTGGATGACTTTCATTTTCAGTGTGTTTGAAGTAGGAAGTCTGGAATTATGTGCCCTTGAATTTGACAAAATTGCTGTTTTCGACTTTGTTTACACTGTAGCATCTACATTTATTGACTAATCAAGACAAAACTTGGCCACAATGTTGGTGGCCATAAGACCCAATGGATGAGTGAAACTTTCAGCTTGATTTGACTAGAAAAACCAGAGTTATTGGCCCTTGAATTTTACAAAATTACAGTTTTCGATTTTCACTCTAACAATATATTGACCAATAAAAAAAAATTCGACATAATGTTGATGAGAATATTTTTATCAGAACAGAGTTATGTGCCCTTGACTGTGATAAAATTGTTGTTTTCTTCCACTTTGTTTTTACTGTAACAGCCACAAATATTGATCATTCAAGACTATGAAAGCAGTTTTCAGCTGGATCATAATCTCGCATCTTAAATCATGTGCTTTAACTTGACAACATTGTGACTTTCTTTCTATCTAGGTTCAGGTGAGCGATTAAGGACCATCATGGTCCTCTTGTTACAACATTATTGACCATAAGTTCATATTCAGTCTTAAAGTCATAAATATCAATTGAATTGAACATAAGTGTTGCTCATATCATTTTGGTTCAGGTGAGCGATATAGGACCATCATGGTCCTCTTGTATTTCAGAATAATGATTGAATTTCTGCATGAAAATGAAATTAATAGGCTTTGGAGGGGGGGGGGGGGTACCTTTGATTCCCCCGAACCCTCTCTGGACCCGCCACTGTTGCCAGACGCCAAATTCTTTTGACTGGTTATTACAGATGACAATTTTGTTTGAAAACGATTTCATATTTTTTGGTATTTTTTTGGTTGAGAACATTGTGGGATATGAAGAAATTGCTTGACAAGCAATTTCTTCATATTCCACAATGTTTTCTCAAATATTTGTATTAGGGGGTGTTAAAAAGAGTCAATAATGTGGTTATGGGTTAGCATTTTCCTAAAATGTTAGCCTTGTTATTTAATCCATGCCCACATACTGATGCTTATGACAACTGTCAAGAAATTGGTTGTAGAGAATATTGAGGAAAATGAAGAAATTACTTATGACAAGCAATTTCATCATTTTCCCAGATGTTTTCTCAAACCTTGTTTTTGAGGGGCATTAACTTCTTCATTTCCCACAATGTTTTCCTACCAAAAAAATCTAAAAATGTGAAATTTGTCTGAATTTGGACCAGTCGGAAATCTTGCCATGTGGTCAAGGGTTAAGCATTTGCGACCCATCACACTAAAAGGGACCTTATGGGAAGCCAATAAAGCCAAATTTGGAGAAAGGATGAGTGTCAATAAGGCCCTTTCCGTGACCCAACCCGATTTTCTTCATTTTCGCCACACATGACCACTAACATATTGACCTTATGTAGGCAAAGTATCAACTTGAACGGAGGCTTGGTTTGGAAGATATATTAAATCAAAGTGGGTGGGGTAAGTCACCCACTATGCCATTAGATGGTAATCAATTTCTTATACAGTTTTACTAACAATTTATAACTTGAAAATTGCTGATGCAGTGAAATATATGTGTATAGCACTTCAAATACATGTTGTTGTTTATTCCATTTGATGCCGTTTACACGAGAAAAGGGGCATTAAACATGTTTATGAATTTTTAGGATTTTTGGATGGGCTAACTTTACGAAAAACCACAACAGGCTTTTATTTATTATTTTATTTGATTTATCTTTTTGGTGGCGAATGAAGATATATTACCGTAACTTGTAATATAAAAATTTTCAAAATGCCTTTTGTATTTTCTGGATTATTTGCCCTTGATTTCTTGATAAAAATGCCAAAAAATATAAGAAATACTATTTCGTTTCTAAACCAAACATTTCTGAATAAATCACCATGAAATACCAATATGAGGATGATATGAGCCTTGTGTACACAAAAACATCAGATAAAGAGGTTGCAATTGTTATCTTAACAGAGTGGGTGGGGTAATATACTCCAAATTTACGCATGAAACAGACAGGAATTTTTCATAGCTAGAATTGCTTGTATAGCATCCTAAATGTGTGGTACCGTTATCAAACTTTATCAAAACAAGTATAGTCTTAAGTTCTCTTAGGAGTTTGATTATGGGCCGGATCAAACAAAAAGGTGCAGAGTTGTCTGCCTTTGCAGGTCAAAAATAGCTAGTTTTGACATTGTTTCTACTATAGCCTCAACATTTATTGTCCAATCAAGATGAAAATTAGTTACAATATTGGGTACCATATGTGCTCGAATGACATCGATTTTCAGTCTGATCGGATCAGAAAATAACCATTTTCGACTTAGCTTTTTCTCGAATTTTGTCTTATACAAGGGCGGATAACTTTGCAAGTCTTGCCCTAATTGTGTTGAAATTCACACTTCTCCAAGATTTATAGTCACAAACACTGTATCAAAATTTCATTTTGGTTGGTCTATATTTGTGGGTTTTAAGAATAAAACAAAGTCGAAAACGGCAATTTTGTCAAAATTAAAGGGCAGGCAACTCAGCAAATTGTTGTCCGATTGTGCTGAAACTTGAACTCATTCAAGGTCTTATAGGGACCAACATTGTGTCGATGGTTTGTCTTGATTGGTCTGTATTTGTGTTTGTTAGAGTAAAAAGAGTTGAAAACAGCATTTTTTTCGAATTCAAGGGCACATAACTCGCGATTTTCAGATTCGATCAGACAGAAATTCCAATTCATTAAAGCTCATATAGTAACCACCCTTGTTCCTAATTTTCATCTTGATTGGTCGATAAATGTAGAGGCTAGAGTGGAAACAATGTCAAAACTAGCTACTTTTGACGTGCAAGGGCAGACAACTCTGGAGTTTTTATTTCGATACGGCCCATATTCGAACTCATAAGAGAACGTATGACCATACTTGTTTTGATAAAGTTTGGTCAAGATTGGCATATATTTGCGGATGCTAGAGTGTAGAAACCAAATCAAGAACAGACAGATTGGCAGATAGACCAACAGACAACGAACAAAAAGCGATTGAAATAGCTCAACTTAAGCATTTTGTGCTCAGATGAGCTAAAACAACGCTACCACACATTTAAGATGCTATACAAGCAATTCTGACTATGAAAAATTCCTGTCTGCTTCACGCCTAATTTTGGAGTATATTACCCCACCCACTCTGCTAAGATAACAATTGCAACCTCTTTTTCTGGTGTTTTTGTGTCCATAAGGCTCATATTGTCTTCCGGGTGGTATTTTATGGTGATTTATACAGAAATGTTTGGTTTAGAAACAAAACAGTACTTCCTTTAATTTTTGGCATTTTTATCAAGAAATCAAGGGCAAGTAATCCAGAAAATACAAAAGGCATTTTGAAAATTCTCATATTACAAATTACGGTAATATATCTTCATTCGCCACCAAAAAGATAAATCAAATAAAATAATAAATAAAAGCCTGTTGTGGTTTTTAGTAAAGTTAGCCCATCCAAAAATCCTAAAAATTCAAAAACATGTTTAATGCCCCTTTTCTCCTGTACATGGCATCAAATGGAATAAACAACAACATGTATTTGAAGTGCTTTACACACATATTTCACTGCATCAGCAATTTTCAAGTTATAAATTGTTAGTAAAACTGTATAAGAAATCGATTACCATCTAATGGCATAGTGGGTGACTTACCCCACCCACTTTGATTTAATATATCTTCCAAACCAAGCCTCCGTTCAAGTTGATACTTTGCCTACATAAGGTCAATATGTTAGTGGTCACGTGTGGCGAAAATGAAGAAAATCGGGTTGGGTCACGGAAAGGACCTTATTGACACTCATCCTTTATCAGACTCAGCACAGCACAACCTGATGTCCTTTTCGGAAACTGATCATATAGATCTAGCAAGATAGGGGCAACATTCTTTGGTAAAAATATGTAAAAGAGTGAAAAGTTTCGATCCTAGTGGGGCTGTGCGGGCAGCGCAGACTGACTTTGGTCGATATTTTTCATACTTCCTATTTGGTCCCTTCTAGCGTGACGGTCTGTTTAGACAGGTAGACAAACAAAATCTTAGATGATTGATAAATTGATTGGGATGAAACACCATTAATTATACTCAGTTTTTGTTTTGTTGAAGCTGAAACACCTAACCATGGATTCTGGTTGTTTCTTTCACCAATACTGAGAGTGACAGATAACAGAGAGTGAAGGCATTTTTTTTCAAATCCAAACCCTATGATGTGGGTACTCATTTGCATAGTCTTGATGAGACGATTCCAATAAATACCCATAGCATAGGGTAAAATGAATATTGAATGAAATTGTTCAAATTTTTAGCGAGCCGGGACTTTATGTCCGGGGAGCTAATGTCACAGCCCTAGTGTCGGCGTCAGCGTCGGCGTCAGCGTCGGCGTCAGCGTCGCGTCTTCAAAAACTTTAACCTGGTCTATATCTCAGGCACTATTTGAGATACAGCCTTGATACTTCACACATGGATACATCTTGCCAAGACCTTTCATTTGGGACCATGACCTTTGACCTAGTGACCTTGACCTTGGAGTTTGACCTACTTTTAAAAAACTTTAACCTGGCCTAAATCTCATGCACTGTTACAGATAGAGCCTTGATATTCCACATTTGGATACGTCATGCAATGACCTTGACCTGGGGACATGACCTTTGACCCAGTGACCTTGACCTTTGACCTTGAACTCCTTTTTTTGTGACAAGCTATCGTATAGGCGAGCTACGTTGTCCGCGGACAACTCTTGTTAAAAGCCTTTACCCCCTCTAATCTGTAGGTCTCAAATCTCCTTTCAGGCACAAATTGATGATTATCTGGACCTAGTGTGTGACTACATTCCGTCTTCATTGAAAGCCGAATGTGATGATGTTGTAAAGACGTACGGACTTAACATTATCAAAAACCTAGTGAAGGAACTGGACCCATATTCAGTGTGTAAAGCTATAGGGTTGTGTAATGCAACACTTACCAGAAATCCAAAACTTCAGACAGCAATTAAAGGTATGTATATAGAGCTAGAGATGAGAAATTAATGGAAAAACATCTTTTAACCTTTCCCAAACACGACCTGGTTTTGATGTCCCTCATAGAAATGGCTTGGGGAAAACATTGAGACAAAAGAAGAAACTGCTGATAACCAGCAGTTTCTCCTTTTGTCTCAATATTTTCCATGCTATATTGTACACAAATTCCATCTTAAACAAGGTCCATTTGTCCTCTTCAGTAGCTTTTGAAATGAAACTACCATCTTCATTGAAAGCCGAGTGTGATAGTGTTGTAAAGACGTACGGACTTAACATTATCAAAAACCTGGTGAAGGAACTGGACCCATATTCAGTGTGTAAAGCGATAGGATTGTGTAATGCTACACTTGCCAGAAATCCAAAACTTCAGACAGCAATTAAAGGTATGTACGAGGGGTGTTCAATAAGTTCCGTTACGGTCTTCATAACTTAATGTCATCAAAAACCTAGTGAAGGAACTGGACCCATATTCAGTGTGTAAAGCGATAGGTTTGTGTAATGCTACACTTGCCAGAAATCAAAAACTTCAGCCAACAGTTAACTCCCTTGTGAAATCTCTTCATTCTGTGTCTAATGGAGGTAGAAAAGGTATGTATAAAGAGCTAGACATAAAAATGGTAATATAAAAAAATCAATTTGTCAAGGCCTTAACCCTTTCCCAAACAAGACCTGGTTTTGATGTCCCTGATAGAAAATACTTGGGAAAACATTGAAACAAAAGAAGAAACTGCTGATAACCAGCAGTTTCTCCTTTTGTCTCAATATTTTCCGTGCCATATTTTACACATATCCAACCTTGATTAACATCCATTTTGTCGTCTAAAGCAGCTTTCAAATTGGACCACCATACTTTTTGCTGTTTGGGAAAGGGTTAATGGTGTAGGTAGTCATTGGAAATGTCTCAATTGAACAATTTATATCCATACACTGTGTGTAAGAAGATATTTTTTCCTGAAATCAAAAACTTCAGACAGCAATTAACTCCCTTGTTAAAACTCTTTCTTCAAAACTTCAGACAGCAATTAACTCCGGGTCCTACTAAATACTGCAAAAGACAGACAAAGACATGCAAAGACAGACAAAGACAAACAAAGACAGACAAAGACAAACAAAGACAGACAAAGACAGACAAAGACGTGCATTTATGTACTACTACTACTGCTGCTGCTGCTGCTGCTGCTACTGCTACTGCTACTACTACTACTACTACTTCTACTACTACTACTGCTACTGCTACTGCTACTACTACTACTACTACTAGAGAAAATGCTGATCATTACCATTTTCTTGTTTGTTTCAATGTAAAATTATACACATGCCATATGTCACACTTCTTTTAATTTGCACTGGTCATTGTCATGGCTCTAACCAGCAACGCTCTATGGCAACATTTCAATAAACATAATTGAATCAAAATATTCAAATTTTAAAATTTTCCAGCCTAAAAAATGTAATTAGCTATAATATCACTATAAAGGCTTTTTTTCAAAATTTTGATACAAATGTTAAAAATATTTGTCCCTGCATGTCTTTGTCTGTCTTTGTTTGTCTTTGTCTGTCTTTGTTTGTCTTTGTCTGTCTTTGTTTGTCTTTGTCTGTCTTTGTTTGTCTTTGTCTGTCTTTGTTTGTCTTTGTCTGTCTTTGTCTGTCTTTGCATGTCTTTGTCTGTCTTTTGCAGTATTTAGTAGGACCGATTAACTCCCTTGTTTAGATTTTATTTGGTAAAAGATGATGACAATACATGGTACATGTTATAAAACATAATGGTAAAAAGTATCACAGTATGTTATATAACCCATGTCTGCCCCATCCAAACCTGGGTTGACACAAAAAAGAGATCCGTGATCTCTTATTTCCATTGTGGACCCATGTCTGGATGTGGCTGACACAGAGAGGCATATCAAACAATACTAAATTGAGTTATTAAGTTAAATCAAGTTATCACAATTAAAATGACTAAATTAAGTTATCACAACTAAAATGAACATGGCTTTAAATAAAGACAAATGCAAAATATCACAGATAAAGAGATTGTACAAATCATTATTATAAAGACTAAACTCTTTCTTCAAAACTTCAGACAGCAATTAACTCCCTTGTTAAAACTCTTTCTTCTGTGACTAATTAACCCTTTCCCAAATGACAAGATTTTAGGGTGATCCAATTTGAAAGCTGATGCAGAAGACAAATTGGATGTTGATAAAGATAGAATTTGTGCGAAATATAGCACAGAAAATATTGAGACAAAAGGAGAAACTGCTGGTTATCAGTAGTTTCTTCTTTTGTTTCAATGTTTTCCCAAGCCATTTCTTCAAGGGACGTCAAAACCAGGTCTTGTTTGGAAAAGGGTTAAGGTAGGAAAATTCTCTCAGGTGGGTCCGGATATACAAAAATAGGGGGAGGGGGGTAGTTAAAATTTTCCTAGTATCACTCAATTTTGACAGCATTTCTGCATGAAAATGAAAAAAAATAGTCTACAGAGATGGGTTCTTTTGAATCTTCTGAACCCCCTGATCTGCCACTGTATATATAGCTAGTAATAAGAGGATTGTAATGTCAAAATATCTTTCATTGTTTGTCAAACCCTATGTTATGGGTAGTCATTGTTTCATCGAGACAATTGAGTTCCATATACAGAGCACTCCGGGTATAACGAGATCGTGATGCGTGGAATGCACCGTACATGTTCAGTTTGTAAAGTGATAGGGATGTGTAATGTTGCGCTTACCAGATATACAGAACTTCAGCCAGAGGTTCTTTCCCTTGTCAGAACTCTTCCTGCTAGCTCTACTGGAGGTGCGAAAGGTATGTCTATAGACATAGATATCAGCGGCGGATCCAGGATTTCTGTGAGGGAGGTTCGTTTTTACAAGAAGGGGGGTTCGTTTTACACTATTTTGACTGAATTTCTGCATGAAAATGAAATAATTAGGCTACATAGGGGGGTTCGTTTGAACCCCCCCAACCCCCCCTGGATCCACCACTGGATATAAGAGGGGGGTAATGGCAATTTATCTTTCATTGTTTGTCAAAGCTTATATTCCAGGTTGTCATTTAAAGTTATCATTTCTTGTAAAACTTGATGTGGCCTTTTCTCAAGAAGTATGCCATAGAGGGGGCATTTGTGTTTCATAAACATATGTGACCCGTCACGGGAAAAGGGACCTTATACGAAGTGTGAAAAATATCCAACCTAGTCAGTCTGCGCAGTCCGCGCAGCCAGACTAGGGCCGACACTTTTCACTTTTATGTAGTTCGACACTTTTCACTTTTATGTAATTTTCTTAATCTGGAATGTTTCCCCTATCTATCTTTATGTTCATTTTCCCATACTGGGTCTTGTTGACCTGCACTGAGTCAAGTTTATCAAAATTTGGATTTTTGGAGTTCAGATACCCTTTAGCGTGACGGGTCACTTATCTTCTTGTCATTCTCTTGCAGTGAAGGGTACAGTAGATTGTGATGTGTGCAAACTTGTGGCGTCGACAGCAGATGAAGCTCTTCAGCAGAAGTCAACTCAGGTATTAACCAGTTATCAAACTGGCCAATATTCAAAGATTTTGTAGACTGCAATTTCAAGGGAATTTTACATTTTTTTTACTTTGAGGGTACAAAACATTATTGAAAATGAAGAAGTTAATTGTCACAAGCAATTTTTAGCGAGTGGGGACTTTATGTCCGGGGAGCTAATGTCACAGCCCTAGTGTCGGCGTCAGCGTCGGCGTCACGTCTTCGAAAACTTTAACCTGGTTTATATCTCAGGCACTATTTCAGATACAGCCTTGATACTTCACACATGAATACCTCCTGCCAAGACCTTTCATTTGGGACCATGACCTTTGACCTAGTGACCTTGACCTTGGAGTTTGACCTACTTTTAAAAAACTTTAACCTGGCCTATATCTCGGTCATTTTTACAGATACAGCCTTGATACTTCACACATGGATACCTCTCAGCAAGACCTTTCATTTGGGACCATGACCTTTGACCCAGTGACCTTGACCTTGGAGTTTGAACTACTTTTTCAAAATTTTAACCTGGCCTATATCTCATGCACTATTATAGATAGAGCCTTGATATTTCACATATGGATACTACATACCATGACCTTGACCTTGAGACCATGACCTTTGACCCAATGACCTTGACCTTTGACCTTTGACCTTTGACTCTTTTTATTTTGTGACAAGCTCTCGTATAGGTGAGCTACGTTGTCCGCGGACAACTCTTGTTTTCATTTTCCACAATGTTTTCCAAAGCCTTTATCTTGTACGGCCTCAAAAGGTGTCATCATGTGGGAATTGGGTAACACTTTCTCACAATTTAGGGGTCAAAGGATCAAACCTGACTCACCCAATATTCTTTCTGATAATTTCAGAAGTCTTTTGTCTCTCATCAATGGATGAATTGTTTATGAATATAGGCAGTATGAGCAGCTGGGGGATTGGATTGGATGTTATGGTAGTGTTGATGAGAGAAGTACTAGGAATCCATGATTAGGTGCTTTACCCACTACAATATGACTGAAATGAAGTGGTGTTGAAACCCATTCAATTAACCAACCTTTAACAAAAAATTTGGACTTAGATTGTGCCAAGAAGCTGAACAAAGTGAATGATTGCCATTAACTGTATTTTGCCATGTTTTTGTGTTGATTGAAGCTTAAATGAAACCATTCCAAAAATTTTAAATCATATTTTTTCCACAGATTGCAATTAAAGACGGTTTACTGGATGTGTGTAAAAAATTGCCTACAGTCACTCACTCCGATTGTGCGTTGCTGGTTAATAAATTCTATATGGTTGCCATTAACTATGTCTTGTTGGCATTCAGTCCAGATTCTATCTGTACCGAGTTGACGTTTTGTCCAGCGGTGAATGATAAAAACATGAACGTAGGGAGACTTGACAAAGGTAAGTATGTAAGAAATATTAAGAAAGAGCATTGGGGTTATCTTAACTTTTCCTTAAATGAAAAAAATAAAGTTCAATAAAACTCGATAAAAGATTTGTAGGTGGCAAAATTCATTTTAATTGAAGTAGGATTTTTTACAACATAGGGCAGAAAACATTGAGGCAAAAGAAGAAAATGCTGGTTATCAGCATTTTCTTCTTTTGCCTCAATGTTTTCCCAAGTATTTTCTTTAGGGATATCAAAATCAAGCTTGTTAATAAATTCTATATGGTTGCCATTAACTATGTCTTGTTGGCATTCAGTCCAGATTCTATCTGTACCGAGTTGACATTTTGTCCAGCTGCAATTGATAAAGGTATGTCTGTGAAAATGTTGTAGTAGTAGATAAGTATGCAAGAAGAAAAGAAATCCAAAGAATTAGCTCATTACAATTGAGCTGGGATCTGGAAAATTGGTTCCCTTATGGCCTTTGAGACTATAGTTTAAACATATTTATTTCACTTTGATTAGGAAACAAGTTCTTATAACTTTGAATAATCCCTCTTGATTCTGCTTCCTGAAAGCTGCTTCAGTACTTGCGTCGAATGTGTTAGCCATTGAAGAGTCCAAGAACTGCCTTCCCTACTCGAGATAGATCTCTGAATGTCTTGGTCAAAAGGCTGATTTTCTACTTCCAATGCATTGGTGAAGCCTTGCTTTAGAAATTGGTTTTAATAAATGTTGTGTTGCATTTTGATAAAAATAATCACCAAAATAATGCCTAGTGATAAGCAATGAACAAGGCCCCAGCTTCCGCCATCTATGTTTACACTGTCATGGTAACTGGGGACCATCTCAAAATAGTCAAAGCTATTTTTCACATGTCATATTTTTGTGAATGAATTAACATTCTACGGTGTAGGTTCTGATTTGCTAATATCGCTTAATTCTAGCCCAAACCCAATTTTTCCTCAATGGGCTGATTTTAGATAATCAACAAATTGTTATCTGCTTTATTTTCTACTTGTCCTGCAGGACGACCATGACTCAATTTTTCACTCGTCCTCTCCAATTTTTACTTGTAAATACGAGCGGACGAGTGGATTTCTTGGACCCTGTAGTCAGGATCCATGCTACTCTCTAGCAGTTGCAATAAAGGACCTTTTTCTAGATCCCTGGTCAATTCAAATGCATATTCTATAAATTATTTCAAAATACTTTTGCCCTAAGTCTTAAAAATATTGTAAACATGAAAAAATGGTTACTGATTGGAGAAGTTGCTTTTAACTTTTTAACCCTTTCCCTTTATCCTTCTTGGTTTTCTAAACTATTGATGTCTAGAGGGGTTCTTTATTGGGTATAATTATGTTTGGAAAATGGCCTAATAATTACCGTACATTGATGCCTTTTGAAGCCCCACAAGATAAAGGCTATAGAAAACATTGTGGAAATTTAAGAAATTGCTTGTGACAAGCATTTTCCTCATTTCCCAGAATGTTTTCTATACAGAACGACCAAAAAATGTAAAATTTCAGTGCTTTGAAATTGTCATCTAAAACATCTTTGAATTTGGACCAGTCCCAAATTTTGCCACCTGGTAATGTAGTGATTAAACAAGCATTCAATCGATTACAATAATGTGTTGTTTATTCACAGTGGAACCACAAAATGTTGAAGCAGATATTAAATGTGTTGTTTGTGAATTTGTCTTGAAAGAGGTGGACAGTATACTTCAAGGGAACAAATCAGAGGTAGATATTTGACTAATTCCTTCCCACACATCAACACTTTGACACTCTTCAAGATTAATACTTAGGAAAACATGATTTGTGGAAAATGAAGAAATTGCTTGTGACAAGCAATTTCTTCATTTCCCACATTTTTATGCCCCCAATAGGGAGGCATCATAAATTTGACTTGTCCGTCCGTCCGTCCGTCTGTCTGTCCGTCCGTCTGTCTGTCATTCCGTCCAAAAACTTTAACATTGGCCATAACTTCCTTATTACTTAACATATTCGCTTCATACTTTACCACAACATTCCTTGGTACATTACCTTTCTGTAGGCACATACTTTGGTGACCTTGACCCCTGGATGACCTTGACCTTGAACATAGATTGGCCATAATTTAAAATCAAAGCGGTGTCGGGGGCATTGTCATCTTACAGTGACAGCTCTTGTTTTCTACCTAAAATCACAATAATAAATTAAATTTAATTCACTTGAAAATGTCGTCTACATTTTGTCAAATTTGTACCAAGCAAACATGTTGTCGTTTGATATTACTAGGTTAACCCTTTTTAAAATGGTAAAATCTTGTGTTGACATTAAAAGGAGTAAATGTGTAAGCTATTGCATTAAACATATTGATGCAAAAGGAGAAATTGCTGATTATCAGCAATGTCTTATTTTGTCTTATTGTTTTATCAAATTGCTACTAGGGATGTCAAAACCAGCTTTTGTTTGGGAAAGGGTGAACTTTTCCCAGATGCCATTTTTGACTGATCAATTTTCAAAGGAAAGATTGATTGTGGTTGAATGCCTTTTTTAACTGCAATGGTCACATTGCAGCAGCTGGATCACCTAACCATGGATTCCTGTCATTTCTCATAGCAGCACTACCACATCTTCTATCATAACATGATTAAGTTTTAGATACAGATTTTAACAAATGTTGAGGAAAAGGATGATTTCTCCTTGTTCCTCAACAATTTCAACCCTATGATAGAGAGTTTTCATTTTGACATTCAGATTAATTGCTGGTGCTTGAAGTTTGTCATTTTGGAAGAGGCTCAGCTTTTATAACCAATTTCTCACATATTGTTAATGATCATATTAAGATCTTAACCCTTTCCAAAACAAGACATGATTTTGATGTCTTGAATTGAAATGGCTTTGTATCATGTTGAGACAAAAGAAGAAACTGCTGATAACCAGCAGTTTCTCCTTTTATCTCAATATTTTCTAGGCTATTACATGCATACATTCTACTTTTGAGAATAATTATATTGTAGTCTGCAACTCCTTTCATATTGGACCATCCTTAACCCTTTCCCAAACAAGACCTGGTTTTGACGTCTCTACTAGAAATGGCTTGGGAAAACATTGAGACAAAAGAAGAAACTGCTGAAAACCAGCAGTTTCTCCTTTTGTCTCGATATTTTCCATACCAAATTGTACACAAAATCTATCTAAAACAAGGTCCATTTTGTCATCTGCAGCAGCTTTTGAAATGGAAGTTTTGAAAATTTTCTGTTTGGGAAAGGGTTAAAGTTTTTCATTTAGGAAAGGGTTAAACTATTTCCAAAACAACAACTCTTTTGACTGCTCCATCTTTGAAGCTGTTGCAGACAACAAAGTAATTAATGTCAAAGAAGGAAAAAAATATGGCACAGAAAATATTAATTGAAAAGGAGAAATTGCTGATCACTAACAATTTTTTCTTTTCTGTCAATGTCTTCCCCAAACGATTTCAAAACCAGGTCATGTTTAGGAAAGGGTTTAAAAGCTTTATTTTGGGTTGTAATTGAGTAACCACAGCATAGGGTTTGAATTACAAAAAAAATATAATGACTTTAAGCCCTCTTGTCTGCTTTCTCTGGAGTTGAATTAATTTATTTTTCTTGCAACTTTTTTCAGGCAGAGATAAAGAAAGCCTTGGACACAGTTTGCAGCCTTTTGCCAGATACCATCTCTAAAGAGTGTGAAGATTTTGTAAACAAATACGAAAAACAGCTTATCGCCCTTCTGGTGAATATTGACCCCGGCCAAGTCTGCACATCCCTTGGTTTATGTACATCAAACAGTTTGTCCAGTCTTGCAACAATGGTTAAAATTCTACCAGAGGAGAAAAACAAAGGTAAATATTGCATTTTAACCCTTTCCCAAACAAGACCTGGTTTTGACGTCTCTAATAGAAAAGGCTTGGGAAAAGATTGAAACGAAAGAAGAAACTGCTGATAACCAGCAGTTTCTCCTTTTGTCTCAATATTTTCTGTGCCATATTTTACACAAATTCTATCTTTGATAACATCCATTTTGTCTTGTAGCAATTTTTTAAATGAATCACCCTAAAATTTTGTTGTTTGGGAAAGGGTTAAAAACAAAAGAATACTGAAAGAAGGCTTGACTTTTATTTTCAGAGAAACTATTATTAGAGTAGGGTGGCTATTCCGGTCACCTTGACGTCAGTGTAATGCTTTGGTTAACCCATTACCAAACAACAAAATTTTGGACTTGTCCAAATTAAAGATGCTGCAGACGACAATATGAATTTAATGAAATTTCGCATTCTTTGATCCTTCTGGGTAGAAAAAATTGTGGGAAATAAAGAAATTGCTTGTAACAAGCAATATCTTCATTTTCCACGATGTTTTTCAAAGCCATTATCTTTTAGGGAGTCAAAAAGAGTCATTGTGTGGTAAGTTGAGTTAAGGTTTTATGTGCAAATGTCATCTCTGTTTCTATTGACGCCTTTGCTCTGAAACTTTGTAATAGCTTCTGTGACTGTAATATCTGCCTCTAGAAAAAGATTCATTACTCTAACGTCTATCAAACTTTTCCCTTGACTTTTTCTAGAAGGGGGGGGGGGGGGTCATTATGTCCCCTTGGTCGACAAAATAGGGAGTCATGCCTATTGCAACATTGTTTCTTCATGTCCCTGCTGATAGTTTTTAGAGGGTCATTTCAGTTAAAACTGCACTGAAACGAAGATTTTGTGCGCCAGGGAAAACCTTGGTTTATTTTAGTGCAGATTTAACCCTTTTCAGAATTTTAATTCTTGCTTTTTAGTTCTTACATGCAACAGTTACTGTCACATATCTGTGATTCCTTCCTTTCTGAAAGAGCTATTGCTTTAAGATTTTCGGATGCTTCTGTGACCTAAGATCAGCCTCTAAAAAGATTCATTACTCGGACCTTTAATTTAGATGTGATACACTTCTTTTCTTTTCAGACTTAGAATTTTTCACTTCCTTCATTTTTCGTAATATTCCAGTGGCAGATCCAGAGGGGGTTGGGGAGGGGGGTCAAACGAACTCCCCCTCTGTAGCTTGTTTAATTTATATTCATGCAAAGATTCATTTACAATTGTGTAATACTAGGAAAACAAACCTCCCTCTATTTATATCACCGAGAGATGTTGTTGTTTGGGAAAGGGTAAAAATTGATTATCAAATTTAATCTATGCTATATTTTCAATGTTTCATTTCAGTTGGTATTGACCTCTGCGTCCCATGCAAACTGGTTGTCACTGAAGTAAAGAATTACTTGAAGGAAAACGCCACGACTCAAGATATCATTAACTACTTTGTTGGTCTTTGTAACATATTACCAGACACAGTGACAGCTCAGGTGAGTAAATGTTGAGGGAAATGGAGAATATTGTCAGCTGCGTTTGAAAATGCTGTAACTGCTGCTTGAATAAGCTGTAGTTACAGCATTTTCGAACACAGCTGATGTAATTACTTACATGTACTCAAGCTTTAGTTACGACATTTTCAAACAAGACCAATTATGATTATGCTTATAATCAGTTTAGTTTGCAAAGTAAAAAAATGCTGACTGGTTTAAATGAACTTTTTGAAGGAAAATGCCACGATACAAGATAATTATTATCAACTATTTTGTTGGTCTTTGTAATATTCTACCTGACACAGTCTTAGCTCAGGTGAGCTATGATTACGCTGAGTATCAGTTTTGTTAGTTAGTTAAAACAAAATGATGAATGGTTCAAATGAACATTTTTAGCTCGACTTTTCGAAGAAAATGAGAGCTTATACTGTCACCCGGGCGTTGGCGTTGTCGTTGGCATCGGCATTGCAACAAAGGTTAAAGTTTTTTCAAACATCAATAACTTCCGTACTATCAAATGGATTCAACCCAAACTTGTAATACTTATTCACCATCACACCCTCTACCTTACTACCAGGGCCCATGACCCTGGCTCCACCATATTTGGAGTTATGCCCCCTTTATACTAAGCAACTTAGAAAGTCGAGCGCGCTGTCTTCGGACAGCTCTTGTTATTGCTTTCAAGCAATTTTTCATTTTCTTCCATGTTTTCCCAAAGAATCAAAAAGTGTCAATGTGCAGGAATGGGTAAAAATTTGCCCCTTTATTTCAGTGTGAAGATGTAGTTAAACAGTACATTCCGGCCATCTTGGATTTGATTGAACAAGATTTGACCCCAGATCAGATTTGTCAGGTAAGAAATATTAAGGACACATCCCCCATTTAACCCTTCCCCAAGTAAAAACCAGTTTCTAGTGCAATGATGAAGTTAGAGTCTTAAGGGCAAGGACAACAAAGTTTGTACAAGAGAAAAAATCCGTCCTGAAATGGCCGTGCTGGGGAGGTGCGATGGGAGGGGGGGTCGCGTCATTAGTTAACTTAACATTTTCGACTTCTTCTTGAGAACCTTTGGACGGATTACAACCAAACTTGGCAGGGAGCATCCCGATGGGAAGCCTCTTCAGATTTGTACGAATCATGGAGTTATCTCCCTTTGGGGCCCCATAAGGGGTCAAAAGGGGTTAAATAGGGTACATATTAAAAAATCTTCTTCTCATGAACCGGCTGTTGGATTGGATTCACATTTGATATTTAGAGTCTTTAGGGCAAGGACAACAAAGTTTGTACAAGAGAAAAAATCCGTCCAGAAATGGCCGTGTACATTCCTGACATCTTGGATTTTTAAAATGTTTTATAAAGCTTTTATTGTATGGAGCGTCAAAAATGTCGTTGTTTGGGAATGGGTTAAATACATGATGGGATTCATACGGGCTTGTAGCAATTTACATTGACCATTTGAATGGATAGTACTGACTACTCTGATAGAAAAGGCTTTGAAAACATTGAGACAAAAGAAGAAAATGTTGAAAACCAGCATTTGCTCCTTTTGTCTCAATATTGTCTGTGATATTGTGCATGTGTTTATTTTGTGATGTACACCAGCTTTTCAATTGGAACACCCTAAATTTGTTTCTTGTAAATTGTAAAAGAAAATATTAATCTATTCAACTACAAAATTTTAGGCTGGTTTCCATTAACCATGGTTTTTATGCCCCCAATAGAGAAAGCTTTCAAAAATTTTGAGTTAAAGGATGAAAATTCTGATAACCAGCATTTCCTCCTTATCTCATGACATTTTCTACGCTATATGTATCTTAGTAACAGAGTTTACCATTAGCAATATCAGTTATACATAGGTTGCTGCTTTCAAATTTGCCATATGGAAAAGAGCTAAAAGGTGTTGAGGATGGTGAAATGAAAATTGCCAAAATTAGAACTGTGTACATTCTATAACATGGAAAATACAAAATGGAGAAATGTTGATTTTCAGTATTTTCTTCAGTTTCTCTCAATTCTCTTCAGACCCTCTGACGTTTGAGTTTGAGTAACTTGTCTAACATTTTATCCTGGGCTATGTTTTATGCAATTTAAAGCTGTGATATTTCACATTTCACAACGCTGGAAACAGGTCAAAAGAAGGGAGTTCCTTCCTGGGCACGCCCAGTCTACTACTCGGTCATATGGAAATGTCCGGCAACCAAGGATAAATAACCTAAAACACACACACTATAAAAATCTTTTTTTAGTCTCTTATGACCTTACAGATCAATATTTTTTGTCACAATATTCCATTAAGATTAGCATTGTTGTCCACAGACAATGCTTATTTCATATTGAATTCATTTTATTTCAGCAAATCGGGTTCTGCAACGCCACTGAGACAGTCAAGCTCATGAAACTGTTGAAGCCATCCAAGGCCATGCCTCAGAAGGTTGATAACACACTATACTTTAAACACCATGTACATGTTCTTGGGAAAGAAAAATGTACCTATGGGCCAGCGTTCTGGTGCGCTAACGAGGATAATGCTAAGATGTGTGGCGTAAGTATTAGTTCAAAGTCATAACACTGGTTTCCGTAAAATATCTTGTAACTGCAGCAATAAACAAGTTGTATTTACAAGGTATTTGATGAAAAGAAACTACCTTAACCCATTACTGCACAGTGATGCCTTTTGACTCCCTCATATGAAAAGGCTTGAGAAAACATTGTGGAAAATGAAGAAATTGCTTGTGACAAGCAATTTCTTCATTTCCCACAATGTTTTCTGACCTAAAACGGAAAAATTCTTAAAATTTCATCAACTTGAAATTGTGGTCTGCAACATCTTTCAAATTGGAAGAGTCCAAAATTTTGCTGTCTGGTAATGGGCTTACTTTTTACAGAATGTTTATAGTCACCTGACCTTGTGTATTTTGCTTTGAACTTTTCTCACAATGCACTATGTCACAGAAAGAAGTAGATTTGATGCAAAAAAGTGCTTATTATACCCCCCAAATTCAATTTGGGGAGTATATAGGAGTCAGCTTGTTGGTCTGTTGGTCCGTTGGTCTGTCTGTTGGTTTTTTCTTCAAACATCTTCTCCTCCTCAACCACTGGGCCAATTATTACCAAACTTGGCAGAAATGTTCCTTGGGTGACCCTTTTCAAAACTTGTTCGTGAATTTTTGATTCGTCAAAAATTGTGGGCGGGGCTTATCGGACTTAGAGAAATCATGTGAAAAATCTTTAAAAATCAATTATCAGGCCAATTTGAACCATACTTGGCAGGATTGACCCTTGAGTGATTGTTTTCAATGTATGTTCATGATTTTTTCATTCGTCAAAAAATGAGGGCGTGGCAGGGCGGGGCTTATCAGACTTCAAGAAATCGTTATATAATTCTTCAAAAATCTTCTCCTCCTGAACCACTGGGCCAATTATTACCAAACTTGGCAGAAATGTTCCTTGGGTGACCCTTTTCAAAACTTGTTCGTGAATTTTTGATTCGTCAAAAATTGTGGGCGTGGCAGGGCGGGGCTTATTGGACTTAGAGAAATCATGTAAAAAATCTTTAAAAATCAATTATCAGGCCAATTTGAACCATAGTTGGCAGGATTGACCCTTGAGTGATTTTTCAATGTATGTTCATGATTTTTTCATTCGTCAAAAAATGAGGGCGTGGCAGGGCGGGGCTTATCAGACTTCAAGAAATCGTTAAATAATTCTTCAAAAATCTTCTCCTCCTGAACCACTGAGCCAATTCTCACTAAACTTGGCAGGAATGTTCCTTGGGTGACTCCTGTCAAAACTTGTTCGTGAATTTTTGATTCGTCAAAAATTGTGGGCGTGGCAGGGCGGGGCTTATCGGACTTAGAGAAATCATGTGAAAATTTTTTAAAAATCAATTATCAGGCCAATTTGAACCATACTTGGCAGGATTGACCCTTGAGTGATTGTATTCAATGTATGTTCATGATTTTTAGCTCCACTGGCCGAAGGCCAGCGGGCTATTGTCATGGCGTCGTGTCCGTCGTACGTCCGTGCGTGTGTGCGTCCGTCCGTTAACTTTTTCTTTAAACATCTTCTCCTCTTGTACCAGTGGGCCAATTTTGACCAAACTTGGCAGGAATGTTCCTTGGGTGACCCTTTTCAAACTTGTTCGCGAATTTTTGATTCGTCAAAAAATGTGGGTGTGGCAGGGCGGGGCTTATCAGACTTAGAGAAATCGTAAGAAAATTCTTTAAAAATCAACCATTTGGCCAATTTGAACCAAACCTGACAGGAATGTGCCTTGAGTCATTCTTTTCAAAATTTGTTCACAAATCTTTACATTTGTCAAAAAATGTGGCCGTGGCAGGGAGAAAGGGGCTTATCAGACTTAAAGAAATCATAAGAAAATTCTTTAAAAATCAACCATAGGGCCAATTTGAACCAAACCTGGCAGGAATGTGCCTTGAGTCATTCTTTTCAAAATTCGTTCACAAACTTTTACATTTGTCAAAAAATTTGGCCGTGGCAGGGAGAAAGGGGCTTATCAGACTTAAAGAAATCATAAGAAAATTCTTTAAAAATCAACCATTGGGCCAATTTGAGCCAAACCTGGCAGGAATGTGCCTTGAGTCATTCTTTTCAAAATTTGTTCACAAATTTTTACATTTGTCAAAAAATGTGGCCGTGGCGGGGAGAAAGGGGCTTATCAGACTTAAAGAAATCATAAGAAAATTCTTTAAAAACCAACCATTGGGCCAATTTGAACCAGACTTTGCAGGAATGTTCTTTGAGTCATTCTTTTCAAAATTTATTCACAATTTTTTACATTTGTCTAAAAATGTAGCCATGGCATGGAGGAAGGGGCTTATCAGACTTAAAGAAATCATAAGAAAATTCTTAAAAAATCAACCAGTGTGCCCAATTGAACCAAACTTTGCAGGAATGTGCCTTTAGTCATTCTTTTCAAAATTCGTTCACAAACTTTTACATTTGTCAAAAAATGTGGCCGTGGCAGGGAGAAAGGGGCTTATCAGACTTAAAGAAATCATAAGAAAATTCTTTAAAAATCAACCATTGGGCCAATTTGAGCCAAACATGGCAGGAATGTGCCTTGAGTCATTCTTTTCAAAATTTGTTCACAAATTTTTACATTTGTCAAAAAATGTAGCCATGGCATGGAGGAAGGGGCTTATCAGACTTAAAGAAATCATAAGAAAATTCTTAAAAAATCAACCAGTGTGCCCAATTGAACCAAACTTTGCAGGAATGTGCCTTTAGTTGTTCTTTTTAAAATTTGTTCACAAATTTTTATATTTGTCAAAAAAATGTGGCCGTGGCAGGGAGAAAAGGGCTTATCAGACTTAGAGAAATCATAAGAAAATTCTCTAAAAATCAACCATAAGGCCAATTTGAACCAGACTTTGCAAGAATGTTCTTTGAGTCTCTCTTCAAAATTTATTCACAAATATCAAGATTTGGCTGCCGCTGTGTAAGGCTTACAAGAAATCATGGGATAATTCTTCCACTTTAACCAGTGGAGCGATTCAGGCCCTCCTGGGCCTCTTGTTTCATTTGTCAAAAAATGAGGGCGTGGCAGGGCGGGGCTTATCAGACTTCAAGAAATTGTTAAATAATTCTTCAAAAATCTTCTCCTGAACCACTGAGCCAATTCTTACTAAACTTGGCAGGAATGTTCCTTTGGTGACTCTCTTCAAAACTTGTTCGTGAATTTTTGATTCGTCAAAAATTCTGGGCGTGGCAGGGCGGGGCTTATTGGACTTAGAGAAATCATGTGAAAAATCTTAAAAAATCAATTATCAAGCCAATTTGAACCATACTTGGCAGGATTG
Organism: Fragum sueziense; assembly: GCA_963680895.1. NCBI lineage: Eukaryota > Metazoa > Mollusca > Bivalvia > Cardiida > Cardiidae > Fragum > Fragum sueziense. The sequence continues at coordinate 8,801,529 of OY804592.1, forward strand.
ACCCTTGAGTGATTGTATTCAATGTATGTTCATGATTTTTTCATTTGTCAAAAATGTGGGCGTGACAGGGCCAGGCTTATCCGAGTTCTTCAAAAATCTTCTCCTCCTTAACCATTGGGCCAATTCTTACTAAACTTTGCAGGTTTGTTCCTTTGGTGACTCTCTTCAAAATTTGTTCGTAAATTTTTGATTCCTCAGAAATTGTGGGCGTGGCAGGGCGGGGCTTATCGGACTTGGAGAAATCAAGTGAAAATTCATTCAAAATCAATTCTTTGACCATTTTGAACTTAAGTTGGCACCGATGTCCCTCGAGTGATTGTATTCAATGCATGTTTATGAATATTTGATTCGTCAATAATTGTGGGCATGGCAGGGCGGGGCTTATCCAATTTTGAGAAATCGTCAGATAATTCTTCAAAAATCTTCTCCTTAACCACTGAGCCAATTCTTACCAAACTTGGCAGGAATGTTCCTTGGGAGACTCTTTTTGTAACTTGTTCGTGAATTTTTGATTCGGGGATTTTTTTTTACCGAAATTGGCAGGAATGTTCATTGGGGGACTTATTTCAAAATTTGTTCGTGAATTTTTGATTTGCAAAAAATGTGGTAATGGCAAGGCAGGGCTTATCAGACTTAACGAAATCATGAGAAACAAGAGCTGTCACTGTAAGATGACAATGCCCCCGACACCGCTTTGATTTTAAATTATGACCAATCTATGTTCAAGGTCAAGGTCATCCAGGGGTCAAGGTCACCAAAGTATGTGCCTACAGAAAGGTAATGTACCAAGGAATGTTGTGGTAAAGTATGAAGCGAATATGTTAAGTAATAAGGAAGTTATGGCCAATGTTAAAGTTTTTGGACGGAATGACGGACGGACGGACAGACAGACGGACAGACAGACGGACGGACGGACGGACAAGTCAAATTTATGATGCCTCCCTATCGGGGGCATAAAAAGCAATTATACAGTAAATTTGAACCAAATCGTACAGGAATGTTTCTTGATTGACTGTCTTCAATGCATGGTTGTGAGTTTTTAGCTCCACTGGCCTTTCAGGCCAGCGGGCTATTGTCATGGCGGTGTGTCCGTCGTGCGTGCGTGCGTGCGTGCGTGCGTGCGTCCGGTCGTCAACTTTTTCTTTAAAAATCTTCTTCTCAAAAACTACTGAATGGATTTCAACCAAACTTCACAGGAATGATCCTTGGGTAACCCTCTCTCAGATTCCTTCAAAGAATATGGATTGATCCAGAATAACCTGAGTTATCTGCCCTTGAATGTCAAAAATAGCAGGTTTTGACTAGTTTTCTTCTAAAATCTACAAATATTGAACAATCAAGACAAAACTTTGGCAGAATGATGCTGACTACAAGATCTTGCCCTGGTAAAATTTTCAGCTTGATCTGAATTTTACATCATGAGTTATGTGCCCTTGAAATTGACAGAATTGCCATTTTCAGCTGTATTTTGACTTTGTTTTCTCTCTAGCAACTACAAATATTGACTAAACAGGACAAAACTTTGACAGAATGATGCTGACTATAAGATCTTGCCTTGGTACAATTTTCAGCTTGATCTGAATTTCATAGCATGAGTTATGTGCCCTTGAAATTGCCAAAATTGTCATTTTCGGCTCTATTATGCTGGTTTTGACTTTATTTTTACTCTAAAATCTACAATTATTGACCAATCAAGATAAAACTTGGTCAGAATATATATAAGCATTATATGCTGCCTGGGTGTTATTTTCAGCTTGATCGGAATCTTACATCATGAGTTATGTGCCCTTGAATTTGACAAAATTGCCATTTTCGACTTTGTTTTCACTCTAACAACCACAAAATAATGTTAACCAATCAAGATGATATGTGGAAAGAATCTCGTTGACAACAAGATCTTGCTTATGTGTAATTTTCAACATGATCACACTGTTACAATCTGAGTTATTTGCCCTTGAAATTGACAAAATTTCAGTTTTCGACACTTTTTTCCACTGTTGAAGCCACAAATATTGACTAATATAGACAAAATTTGAACTGAACGATAGTGACCTTAAGATCTTGCATGTGTTTAATTTTTTATTAGATTTTAAATATACATACTGAATTATGTGTCCTTGAATTTGGCAAAATCGCAGTTTTCAATTTTATTATCACTCTAACATCCCTCATCCTCGGAATCCCAGCGGTCATAGCTACGCTACATGACCCCTGGGACACTTGGCCATATAAACTTTGAATTAGCCGCCGAAAATCGATACGAAACGCGTGAGTGCAAGGTCCAATCAAATAACGGCTCTCATAAGTCAATGCGTTGTCAATTACAACCAAGATGGCTGCGCTCATGATAACATGTAATTCATGAGACAACGAGGTAAAAAATTACAGATCGCTGACATGTCATACAGCTTTAAAATAGAAAGACGGGGAAAGTTTCTCTTTGGAAGTCTTTTAAACTTGAAACACCAAATTTTTCACACCCTAAACGATAGTAATCGTCCACGTTGACAACTTACTTACTCAATCTCTTACGCAGTTATCTACCCTGAATCAGGATTAAATTACGTACCTCTGACATAATCACTGTTTAGAGGTTGGCGATTTGTATCGGCCAGTTTGATTGGTCTACTCGCCCATCATGAAATGATGATGGAACCAATGAAACAGCGGCATTTTGGAGCGGCTAATACTAAGCTTTCCTAGCCAATTGCCCCAGGGGTCATGTAGCGTAGCTATGACCGCGGGGTTTCCGAGGATGAACATCCCTAAAATAGCAGTCAATCAATTACTTTCTTTTTGCATTGACCACATGATTGCTGCTTTTGACTTTGTTTTTGCTGTAAGAACCACAAGTATTCAAAAATCTAGTCAAAACTTGGATTTGATATTAAAAGAAATTCAGGCCTGTGGAGCGACTCAAGACCTTCAGGTCTTTCTAGTTGGTTTATTGAAAAATATGGGCATGGCAGGGGGGGGGGGGGGGGGGGGGCTTGGGGATTGTTAAATGTGTTTTTTGATCTGTTGGTTTTTTGTTCTCTCTATTTCCCAATTGATCAGCTCACAGTTCAAATGAAATCAATTTCTCAAAATGCACAAAAACTGCGCTTTTGGGGGGTATGATCACTTTCAGTGATATTCTAGTATTTTTATGCCCCCGTATCGAGAGATCAGTGGCATATTTTTTTACTCAAGTCCATCTGTCTGTCTGTCTGTCTGTCCAAAAACTTAACATTTTGCCATTTCTCCAAAAGTGTTCGACATACAAAGCTGAAATTTGGTATGTAACTTCCTCTCAATGATATATATCTGTTCAATACAATATGACCTTCCTCAAGGTCATGTTGTAACCTTTATCAACCCTTAACACGAAAACTTTTAAAACATTTTAGAAAAAAGCCATTTCGGGGGCATTCATGTTTCACAAACACATCTTGTTTAACTTTGCATTCTTATTTTCTAATCAAGAATGTCAAAAAAATCATTGTTGTTGTTCATGTAACCTACTACCACACATTTACACTTTTTGATGCCCCACAGGACAAAGGCTTTGGAAAACATTGTGGAAAATGAAGAAATTGCTTGTCACAAGCAATTTCTTCATATACCACAGTGTTTCTTACCAAGAATGACCAAAAAAAAATAAACTTTTATTCACTTGAAATTGTTGTCTGTGACATGTTTGAACTTGAACAAGTCCAAAACTTTGTCATCTGGTAATGATTTAACCCATTTCCAAACAACAAAATTCTATGTTGATCAAAATTCAAAGATGTTGCTGACGACAATTTAAAATTGATGAAATTTTAAAAATCTCACCATTTTGGGTTAGAAAACATTGTGAAAAATGAAGAAATTGCTTGTCACAAGCAATTTTTTCATTTTCCACTATGTTTTCCCAAGCTTTTTCTTGTAAGGGAGTCCAAAAGCGTCAGTGCTGTAATGGTTTAATATGTGCATTATTTCTTTTACAGACTGTTGAACACTGCAGAAACCATGTTTGGAATTAAGAACAGCGATTTGACGTGAAGATATAAACAGGGAAAAACAACAAAAGAAACAACCTTGTGAAAACAACCTTGTGAAAACCTTGTAACTGCAGCTTGTGTTAAGCTGCAGTTACAAGGTTTTTGTTAAAAAGCGACGAAATGTACTTTACCCGTTTGGATATGAAAATATTGACAATTTGATATGAAAATATGTACATGTATAAAGAAACAACAAATCGCTGATTGTCAACAAAAACCTCCTAACTGCAGCTTCAAACAAGCTGCAGTTAGGAGGTTTTTGCTGAAAAGAGGCGGAACTTAATTTCAAATTTACCCATTTGGATATGAAAATATAAATGATTTGATATGAAAATATGAAGGTGTGAACTGGAACAAACAAATTACTTCTTTTCAATGAAAACCTCATGACTGAAGCTTGTTTTAACCTGCAGTTACAAGGTTTTTATTCAAAAAGGACGAAATTTTATTTCAATTTTACCCTTTTGGACATGAAAATATACTGAACAAAAGTGAAAACGCTACACCTACTTTGCTTGCCATATTTCTTCTAAATACAACAAGTTAAAAAATTAAATGAAAGTGTTTCGCATTGTTCATTCACTTGGTTGTGCCATACACTTAAGGTTTTGTGGATCTTATTAACGGGGATGAAAAACGGACCCTTTAAATGTGACAGGGGTCCGTTTTTTAGATGTACAATTTGAACGGAAGTTTTACACAATTTAAACCTTCAGATATCCATGCAGAAGAATGCAATCCATGTCGGACTGCAATAAATGGTAGTCTGACAAATTACCAGCAAGGAAATGTAAAGAAACTTGCACAATATTGTTTCAGCTTTTAGAAAATAATGTTTGCAAAGCAGCATTTTCATTATGTTCTAAAGCTTGAAACTTTTACTATGTAATCTCCATAGGAAATTGAAATTGCTATTGCATGGACATCTGGGAATAATCCAGGTCGAAGAAAGGGTTTAAAAATCCCATGTAAGGCCTGCATGATGTTGCAAAAAATCCCAATCGAAAACCATGATAACTTTGTGAATACCAACCAATTTAAATTCCCTATTTATTTATGTCAAAGGGAGGTAATTCGCAAAATTGGCAGATTAGACCTAGAATTTAGAGCTCGCTGCATGAGATAAGTGAGATTTTAAGTGTTTTTCTGGCAACCCAGGTATGACCAATTGCGAAAAAAATAATGAAGCGTTTTCTGCGCATGCGCATATGCGGCATTCGATGAAATTAGCTCTAAACGCATTACGGGCTATAACTCTGACATTAAAGGAGACAAGGCAATGAAATTTCGACAAAACGATTGCTGAAAGCCTGGGAAATAACGTCAAAATATATTTCATGCTATTAGTTCGATACTTTTCCAGAAATAAGAAATCTTGTAGTGTAGCGTTTTCACTTTTGTTCAGTATATAAACAATTTGATATGAAAATAGGAAGATATGAATGGGATGAAATGACAATTTACTGAGTTTCAATGAAAACCTCATAAATGCAGCTTGTCTTAAGCTGCAGTTAGAAGGTTTTTGTTGAAAAGCGACAAAATTTAATTTCAAATTTACCCTTCTGACACTAAATTTTGAATTTCTAACATATCTTTATTGTACGGTTATTACTACTTTCTCGATAGATTCGGATAAATTATTAATTGTGATTATTAAAATATAATGGTTTAAGAGTGTTGTCAAATACATGAAATACTTATTTTGATTTGATAGGCCAGGAAATTTTTCATTACACCACTTATCAAAGAAAAGACATTTCCATACAACAAATACTGAAACATGAATATATCTAAAAAAAATCCGAATCAGCAAAAGTTTATTTAAAAGATTATGTGAAGACAAAAATGATGTTCGTAAACATAGAATTTGTGTTAGTGTACCATTTTGCACAAGTACTAACAGAAAAATTCTTTATGTTCTTTCTGTCTATCCAAAAACTAAGCATTGGCCATTTTTGGGGCATTTGTGTTTCACAAACACATCTTGCTTGTTGTCTGCAGCAGCCCTAAAATTAGAACAGTCTAATTTTTGTCAGTTGGGGAGAGGGTAAATCAAACTTTGCACTCTGTCAAGAAAATTACATTCCTTAATGATAATGCTTAGAAAAATCATATCATTCGAAACTGAAAATTTAAGACTCCTTTTGTTTCCAGATTTTTTCAGGGGAGATAATAAATATGAAACTGGTAGATTAAATGTCATACTTGAGTTACCTCCCTTGTATAAGGAAAAGGCTTTACACTTAAAGTGAAAACAATCTGTGATGCATAATTCAGTGATTTACAAAGAATTAAAGAAAAAATAATTGTAAATAAAAACTTTGTCCTTTTTCATGCTTTTGTGGATGCTTTTAAAATGAGATATTTATATGAAAATGAAAAATATTTGTAATAGTGATTATTGATTAATTTATGTGTTGCAATTTTGTAAAAAAAATCTCTTTCTTTTTTATTCCCGTTTTGCTCTTTTTGCATTGATCATATGATATTTTTGTGCAAATATCTAAAAATCTAAAAATTTTAATTTCAAAATAAAGTGTAAACAAGTGTAAACTAGTTATGGATAGTATACCATATCTATTCAAATCATTACAGCTGACTCTGTTGGTTTCTTTAAAACATTTTTGTAAAAGCTTTTAAATATGCAAGTTTTTGTTACAATGTTTTGAATGCAAGCTGACATCATGATTCTCCACAAGATATATTGATTTGTTTGAAGTTAGAGTGCTGAAATACAAAAAGTGAATATAATTTGTATGTGCTCACTATAGTTTTGTTTCCAACGCCTAACATGCATTAGAACTCTAAAATTGTGTCTATTTTAATTGGGATAAAAATAACTTTATATGAATTACTTAATGAAGTCTAGTTTTAAAATTATTTCCGATTATGTGTAATTTAAGAGTAACAACCAACATGTTTTGGCAAACTGTCTTTACAAAATAAAGAACTTAAGTAAAATGTCGTTGGAAAATAAGGTTACTCAAGATAATAACATGAAAACTTGAAAAAACTAATGTCAACTACTCAAGATTTTGTTTTAGATAGTATAAAAATGTATGTTCATCAATGAAAAAAAATGAAAAAAATATAAAAAAAAATACAAATACATTTCAAGATTATTAATATATCACTAAATGTCTTTTTATACTGTTAATACTCTCATCCATGTGCAAAATATTAATATTAATGTTTTCCCAAACAGTTAAATTAGAAACAGGTCCAATTTAACCCTGTCCCAAACGGCAAAAATTCAGAGTGTTCCACTTCAAAAACTGCCACAAATGACAAAATCGATGTTATTAAAGATAGGATTTACGTAAAATATGGCACAGAAAATATTGAGACAAAAGGAGAAACTGCTGGTTATCAGCAGTTTCTTCTTTTGTTTCAATGTTTTCCCTAGTCTTTTCTGATAGGGACGTCAAAACCAGGTCTTGTTTGGGAAAGGGTTAAAAGAGGATGATGACAGAAATAAAGAAATGAATTGTCCAAAATATAGCACAAAAATATTGAGGCAAAAGGAGAAAATGCTGATAATCAGCATTTTCTTCTTTTGCCTCGATATTTTCTTAAATAATTATTTTCTTTGGGTGGTTAAAACCAGGCCCCGGTTTCTCAAAAAACTTAAGTGTATTCTCATGAGAATATGCTCAACTTCAACGTTGAGGGGTATTCAATTGAAGTTCACGTGAATTTCGTGCGATTTGAGCATGGTGCTCAGATTTGAGCATGAGAACGTACTTAAGTTTTTTTGAGAAACCGGGGCCAGATCTTGTTTGGGAAAGGGTTATATGAGCAATGTCTTACTAGAAGTGGTGGTAAAATGTTCTTTGACTTCTTCACAAGCAAGAAAGGTCTAGTCTACATTGAAATAATCTCAATGTGCTACAAAAAGCAGAAAAAAATGTATGTTTATTGTTAAGAAAATTGCAAAGCTTCTTCAAAATGTCAAAATGGATGTAGATTTTAAAGATAAGATTCCTGCACAGAAAATATTGAGGCGTGGGGCATAAGGAGAAAATGTTGCTTATCAGCGTATTTTTCTTTTGTGTCAATGTATTACAAAGCTTACAAATGTCAAAAAGGCGGCTTTTAGAATGACATTGCTTGTATATATTGTATAGTTGTATGTGTTTAAATTTGATGGTCCAGTGCTTAATCCTTAACCCAAAAAAATAAAGATTTGACCACCTTTCCAAAAGGGTTCTGAAAAGCATTCAGAGAAAAGAAGAAAATGCTGGAATCCAGATTTTTAGCGAGCCGGGACTTTATGTCCGGGGAGCTAATGTCACAGCCCTAGTGTCGGCGTCAGCGTCGGCGTCGCGTCTTCAAAAACTTTAACCTGGTCTATATCTCAGGCACTATTAGTGATACAGCCTTGATACTTCACACATGGATACCTCCTGCCAAGACCTTTCATTTGGGACCATGACCTTTGACCTAGTGACCTTGACTCTGGAGTTTGACCTACTTTTAAAAAACTTTAACCTGGCCTTTATCTCATGCACTATTACAGATAGAGCCTTGATATTTCACATATGGATACCTCATGTCATGACCTTGACCTTGAGACCATGACCTTTGACCTAGTGACCTTGACCTTTGACCCTTAACTCCTTTTTTTGTGACAAGCTTTTGTATAGGCGAGCTATGTTGTCCGCGGACAACTCTTGTTTTCACTTTTCTGTCAATGCTTTCTATTTTTCATGCTATGATGTATAAATACCGTGCACAAGGTAACACTTATTTTGACGTCTGCAACACCGTTCCATTTGGACAAATCCAAAATCTCAATGTTTAGGAAAAGGGCTAAAGTTCATAAGTGCCTATATACAATGTATTTTCACTAATGACCTTTAACCCCTTCCCAAACCACAGAAATTTACAGTGATCCAATTCGAAAATTGCTACAATAAAATTGCTGTTAATGAAGATGACATTTGTGCGTAAGATAGCAGATAAAAGCATTGAGACAAAAGGAGAAAATGCTGATTATAAGCATATTAAACGTTTTCTTTTGTCTCAATATTTTCCCAAACTTTTTCTATGAGGGACATTAAAACCAGGTCTTGGTTTGGAATGGAAAGGATTAAACACTTGGATGTCAAATCTTTGTTTTGTATGGGTCTGATTCTTATAACTGAAATTCTCCTAGATGATATTCCAATTAACCCTTTCCCAAACAAGACCTGGTTTTAACGTCCCTGGTGGAATAGGCTTGGGAAAACATTGAAACAAAAGAAGAAACTGCTGATAACCAGCAGTTTCTCCTTTTGTCTCAATATTTTCTGTACCATATTGTACACAAATCCTATCTTTAATAACATCCATTTTGTCTTTTGTTGCAGTTTTTGAAGTGGATCGCCCTAAAATTTTGTTGTTTGGTAATGGGTTAATTTGTGACACATTATGCCAAAAGGGACCATCGTCATCATTAGGTTGGTAACTGTTGTATAGGGATTTTTCTGGCTCAGAAGCGCTTGAGATGATACTGTTCAGACATTTTGTCGGTTTTCTTCAAAATCTTGTAACTAAAGCTTGTTTTAAGCAGCAGTTATGAGTTTTTTTTGTTGAAAATGAAGATGTATAAATCTAAATGAGCCAGAATCAGAAAAAAGGGCGCTTATAGCATTTTAGAACCCTTAGCTTCAGGACCAGCCTGTTTTCAAATAATCCAATAGGGATCCATGATGATTTCTTTAAGTAACTTGAGGTCAAGAAGAGGCTATTAGAGAATAACATTGATCCTGCAGGATCAGACTGCATATGCACAGACTGATTGGAACTAGTATTGTTTTCATATGCCTTAAAGGATGTGTTTCCGGAATTTGGCTTAAATGTTTTTGAAAGAATTTACTCTATATATAATTCAAGCAACTGATAAGTTGTCAAAAAAGACTTTTTTTTCATTTTTAGTGGTGGAAATTGGTCATGATTGTCTGTTTTGGCATGAAAGGTCACTAAAGTGGTCTTAAATTAGAAAACAACTTATCAAAACGGTTGTCGACCAGAAAGCGCTTTTGCTTATGTTGATACATATTTGTAAATTTGGTGAATGTGCTGATCATTTTGAGTTGTAAAAAATAATAGCATTGTTGGAAATTTATTAAAACTTAAGCTTTGAAGTTGTATTATTTGAAAAATAATATAACCTTTCCAGTCACTTTTAGGGATAAAGGCAACGGTTAATGGCTAAACAGTAGAAATATGTTCTCAATTTTTAGCAAATGAATATTCAATATCTAGCACTTAAAAAGGTCAAGCTTTCGTGTATATGTATGTGAGTGGTGCACAAATTGTTTATTTTCTTATTAAACTTTCATCTCTCATAATGTTAGTCATTGTTTTTGCCTTTTTCCATTCAAATAGAAATTATGTAGGATTGATTGAATACAATCAATAGTTTCCGAAACAAGTATAGGTTTTGACATCTATTAAGTAATGGGACAGTCATTTAGGGTCATTATTTTCTTGACTATAATGTACATGTACCCAAATAACATTACCATAAACTTCCATTTTGTCGCCTGTAACATATTTCAGTTTGGAATAGTCTCAAAATTTCTCTGTTTAGGAAAGGTTTGGTCCTTTTTTCGCTTGTTTGACATTAATAGAGTGATTTACTAGTTATAGAAGATGTGTTTACAAAAGCACAAAATTAATCCGCTGGAACTGGTCTCATCGCTAAAGACTTTCTCCAAGGACATATTGTAGACTGTCTCAATGTGAAAACTGCTACAGACGACGAAATATTTGAAAATGTGTGATTTGTAAACAATATCGAAAAGGATTATTGAGACAGAACGCGAAAAAAACGATATATAAAGCAGGCTTTTCTTCTTTTGTACCCATTTTGAGATTCATAAATCATCGGCTTTTTTTCGAGTGGCGTCGTTATGTATCTGAACCTTTTCGGCCCGCGCGGTCGTAAACATTTGGTGGTGGTGAGATATACCGCCGAATGTTTTCTATCGCGCACGAATAATTCTGACGTCGTGCGAATCTCATTAGGGGTGGACTTACTTAATAAATGTTCTCCAAAGCATTGCCTGTGGCGGTAAAAAAAGGTTTTGGTGTCCCATATAAATAGTTTAAGAACCATTAAGCCAAAAGAAGAAAATGATGATAATCCTGGGATATTTCCTTGGTTAAAATACAGAATTTCATATTACGCCTATCCCAAACAGAACCTAGTTTTGAATTCCCTGTTAGAAAAGACTTGGGAAAACTTTGATGAGAAGAGACAGCTGTAAATCAGCATTTTTATGCTCCCCGAAAAAAATTCGGGGGAGCATATAGGGGGCCTAGTCGCCACGCTGTCTGTCCGTCTGTATGTCCGTCCGTCCACAGCCAGATCTCAGCAACCCTTGGACCAAATTCAGTGATACTTCACATTTGAACTCCCAGGGATAATCCCTAGGTACCTTTTTCTCCGTTTCTTGATTTGAGGCTTTGTCATGGAAAAAGGGGCCTTAATGTAAAAATTAGTTTTTTCTCTAATTTCTCTTCATCTAATGAGCAGAATATAATGAAATTTTGTACTTATGTGATAAATGAGATGTTCTAGACCATATTCAATAAACAATGTGTATACAAAAAATCTGTCATGTGAAAAGGGGGGCTTAATGTATGATAGTTTTTATTTTGTGACAAACACTTTTTCGGGGAGCATAATCCGTCTGTGACGGCTCTTGTCTGCTTTTGTTTCAATATTTTCCATCATGTCTGGTATACAAATTATAATTATCTTTATTGCCATCCAATTTGTCGTCTGCTGCAGCTTCCGAATTGGATTACCCTAAAATTTTGCCGGTTTTGAAAAGGTTAATCTACATCGATCATCGCTTCTTAAAAATTTGGGGCCATCCTAGATTTTTCAGCGATCAAAACAACATGGGAGCAGTTATGAGTTTGCATGGTTGTGTGACGCATTGCATTATCTAGGACCAAAATGAAGGGAATTTCAATGTTTTTGTAACCACTTTTTCACTGTCAATCAAGGCCAAGTTTCCCAAAATTGTTACTATAAATGAACTTGTGCGGGTAAGTTAATTATATACCGAATTGATTTAGAAGGACTAAATGAACTTCATTCGAAATTTTCTTGGACAGAAATGACCTAGATATGCAGGCTGAACATTCTATGCTATGTATTTATGCCCCCGTATCGAAAGATTGGGGGTTATATTGTTTTACTCGTGTCAGTCAGTATGTCTCTCCGTCCGTCCGTCTGTATATCCGTCTGTCTGTCCAAAAACTTAACATTGGCATTTTCTCTAAAAGTATTCGACATACAAAGGTCAAAGGATGGGTTGCAACAAGGGTTTAAAAATAGATTTTCTTTAAACTCTGTGAATTGATGGTTTACATAATATATTTAATTTGTATGTGTAAAAAATCTGATGAGGGCTTATTTTTGGAGATAATGGCTTACAAAGTGGATGGGGTAAATTTACATGAGAAGCAAATTTTTACTTTGAAGTTAAATAACCTTTTCTGTCTAGATCAGATCGAATTGAAATTTTGCGTGTACTTTCAATGTACAAGGGACAGAAGATTTTTGGAATTATTAATCATGTATAAACCGTTGATAATCAACATTTTTGTGTTACACACAAATGAAATAGAAATCAAGACTTTGGGTTTTTAGCTCCACTGGCCGAAGGCCAGCGGGGCTTATGCCATGGCCCTATGTCCGTCGTACGTCCGTCCGTGCGTGCCTGCGTAAACCTTTTTTTCAAACATCTTCTCCAAAACTACAGGACCAATTTCAAACAAACATCACAGGAATCTTTATTGCATGAATCTTTTCCAAATTCCCTCAAAAATATAAATTCCATGAAGAACTGAAATCTTAATTAATTTGATTAGGGTCAAATTTTCGAAAAAAAAAAAAACCTTAAAATCTTCTCCTACTGGGCCAATTTGAATCAAACTTCACAGCAATCTTCCTCGCATGAATCTCTTTCAAATTACTCCAAAAGAGTCAATTCTGTGTAGAACTGAAATTTTGATTAATATATAAATCAAATTTTCGAAAAACCTTCTTCTCCAAAACAACAGGACCAATTTCAACCAAACTTCACAGGACTTCACAGGAATCTTCCTTGCATGAATCCCTTTCAAATTCATTAAGAAAATCCGTGTAGAACTGAAATTTTAATTTAATAATTTTGCCGCGGATCCAGGATTTCTGTGAGAAAAACGAACCCCCCGAACCCCCTCTGGATCCGCCACTAATTTTAAATTTTGATTAAATTAGATTTTCGAAAAATCTTAAAAAATCTTCTCCAAAACAACTTAACCGATTGCACCCAAACATAGGCATCTTCCTTGCATAAATCTCTTCCACATTCCTTAGAAAATCTTTTTTTTTTTTCCTTTTTAGCTCACCTGAGCACGAAGTGCTCAAGGTGAGCTATTGTGATCGCTTTTTGTCCGTCGTCCGTCTGTTCGTCCGTATGTCCGTCCGTCCGTCCGTCCGTCTGTCAACAATTTGGTGTTTACACTCTAGCATCTACAAATATAAGCCAATCTTAACCAAAGTTGGTCAAGACATGTATAACCATGAGCTTTCGGATGAGTTCGAATTTGGATCAGATCGGACCAGAAAGTCCAGAGTTATCTGCCCTTGAATGTAAAAAATAGCTACTTTTGACATTGTTTACACTCTAGCATCTACAAATATAGACCAATCAATACAAAAGTTGGACACAATGTTGTTGACCATAAGATCATGGATGAGTTCGATTTTGGGTCAGATCGGACTAGAAAGTCAGGAGTTATCTGCCCTTGAATTTGACAAAATTGTCGTTTTTGACCGTTTTCGACTTTGTTTACACTATAGCATCTACAGTTATGAACCAATCAAGACAAAACTTTAAAACAATGTTAATGACTATAGGATCTTAAATGAGTTCCATTTTGGATGAGATCGGACCAGAAAGTTAGGAGTTATCTGCCCTTGAATGTAAAAAATAGCTACTTTTGACATTGTTTACACTCTAGCATCTACAAATATTGACCAATCAATACAAAAATTGGACATAATATTGGTGACCATAAGATCATGGATGAGTTTGATTTTAGGTTCGATCGGACCAGAAAGTCTTGAGTTATCTGCCCTTGAATTTGACAAAATTGTCGTTTTTGACCGTTTTCGACTTTGTTTACACTAAAGCATCTACAGTTATTGATCATTCAAGACAAAACTTAAACACAATATTAATGACCATAAGATCTTGGATGAGTTTGTTTTTGGGTCAGATCGGACATGAAAGTCAGGAGTTATTTGCCCTTGAATTTCACAAAATTGTGGTTTTTGACTGTTTTCGACTTTGTTTACACTATAGCATATACAATTATTGACCAATCAAGACAAAACTTTAACACAATATTAGTTGTCATAGGATCTTGGACGAATTTGATTTTGGGTGAGATCGGACCAGAAAGTCGGGAGTAATCTGCCCTTGAATGTAAAAAATAGCTACTTTTGACATTGTTTACACTCTAGCATTTACAAATATTGACCAATCAATACAAAAGTTGGACACAATGTTGGTGACCATAAGATCATGGATGAATTTGATTTTTGGTTTGATCGGACTAGAAAGTCTTGAGTTATCTGCCCCTGAATTTGACAAAATTGACGTTTTTGACCGTTTTCGACTTTGTTTACACTATAGCATCTACAGTTATTGACCAATTAAGACAGAACTTTAACACAGTATTAGTGACCATAAGATCTTGGATGAGTTTGATTTTGGGTCAGATCAGACCAGAAAGTCAGACATTATCTGCCCTTGAATGAAAAAAAGCTATTTTTGGCATTGTTTACACTCAAGCATAGATCAACAAATATTGACCAATCTATACAAAAATTGGACACAATTTTGGTGACGTTATATAAGATTTCGGATGAGTTTTTGTTTTGGTTTGTCTGCCCTTGAATTTGACAAAATTGCTGTTTTTGACTCTAACAACCACAAAATTAATGGTGACCAATCAAGACAAAACTTTGATCTTGGATATAATGGTTAATCACCGTAAGATCATGGATGAGTTTGAACTTCAGCACAATAAGACAAGCAGTTGCTGAGTTATCTGCCCTTGAAATGGACAAAATTCTCATTTTTGACTTTGTTTTCACTCTTTACAACCAGATATATTGACCTATAAAGACGAAACAGGGACATAATGTTGATGACCATAAGTTTGTTTTCAATCTTAATGTCACAAATATTAATTGATTCAAACATAATTGTGGCTCATATCATCTTGGTTCAGGTGAGCGATATAGGACCATCATGGTCCTCTTGTTCTTTTTTTTAATTTTATTAAACTAATTGAAACTTATTGAATTAAACTTTCAAAAAAAGAACCTCTATTTCATTCCTTGAAGAATTTCGTAGTCTAATTGGCCATCATGGCCCTCTTGTTTGTCTGTAACAGGATCCGAATTGTAGCAATTCGATTTTTTTTCCGTTTGGGAAGGATTAAATGACAGTTGACATTTCATTGTATAATCTTGACAATATTTACCATTTGGGTCAGGGGTGGTATTTCATTAGGGGAATCCCCTATGTACTTTTTGAGCAGGTATATTTACTTCCTTGTTTATATAGTTGCTCGGAGAGGAGAAAATTCGACGATCTTTTGGTTAAAATGGACGGGGCTGTGTAGAACAAAACATTCACTGAAAATAGTATGTATTTTATAGATTTATTATTTAACGGCAATGACTTTTATGCTAAAAATAGACTGGGTTTATCGTTATGTATTGATAGATCATCGGTATTGTTATAAAATCTCGTAACTACGGCTTGATTCAAGCCGAGGTTACGAGATTTTATTTCAACACCTACTAAATACTATTGTCTGCCCGAAGTTAGTTACGTCACAGTTACCTATATAAAATCATTTCCTATTCGTTTAAATTACGGTTTGGATCAGGTAATCTGCATATAGTCTGTGATAATCGGTAATCCGTGTGCATTTGCGTATTAAGAATGCCAACAACGCAAATCAGAGAAACAAATCCCTGGTGATTATGAAACTGCTTGTTGACATATCTGTAGACGCGTCGTTTTCCTGTGACGCCACGTCAAAAACAACAATAATAAACAACACTAGACAGCCCTGGCGGTCTGGAAGCGCTCCACAGGCCTGATTGTTTGTCTTGTTGAATGCAATTTCAAAGGTTCAGGCTGCACAAACATGCAAGCTGAAAATTTCAAGCAAGTAAGATCTTATGGTCAGTAACATTCTGTGAAAGTTATTGTATTGATTAATTAATACTAATGGTTGTAAAAGTGAAAATAAAGTCGAATTTTTTGTCAATTTCAAGGGCACCTAACTCATGACGTAAAGTTCAGATCAGGCTGAAAATCTTATAGTCATTAACATTCTGTACAAGTTTTGTCTTGATGAGTCAATATTTGTAGTTGCAAGAGTGAAAACAAAGTCAAAATAGAGCCGAAAATGGCAATTTTGTCAATTTCAAGGGCACATAACTCATGATGTAAAATTCAAATCAAGCTGAAAATTACACCAATGTAAGATCTTATGGTCACCAACATTATGTACAAGTATTGTCTTAATTAGTCAATATTTGTAGTTGGTTGAGTGAAAACAAAGTCAAAATAGAGCCGAAAATGGCAATTTTGTCAATTTTAAGAGCATATAACTCATGACGTAAAATTCAGATCAAGCTGAAAACTATACCAAGACCGATCTTATAGTCACCAAGATCTTATTGTCACCAACATTCTGTTCAAGTTTTGTCTTGATTGGTCAAAATTTGTAGTTGCTAGAGCGAAAACAAAGTCAAAATAAAGCCGAAAATGGTAAATTGTCAAGTTTAAAGGGCACATAACTCAAGATGTAAAATTCAGATCAAGCTGAAAAATATACTGAGGTGAGATCTCATAGTCATCAACATTCTGTACAAGTTTTGTCTTGATTGGTCAATATATGTAGTTGCTAGGGCGAAAACAAAGTCAAATTAAACCGAAAATGGCAATTTTGTCAATTTCACGGGCACATAACTCATAATGTAAGATTCAGACTTAGCTGAAAATTACACTCAAGCAAGATCTTATAGTCACCATCATTCTGTCCTGTCGGCCAGTGGGGCTAAAAATTGAAATAAACAGTCGATTACAGGGATACTGTACAGAAAGAATACAGGAAAATAACTCAAATATTTTGATATAATTGTTTTAGAGAAAACGCATCATTTTGTAAAACCTGTTAAATGCGTTTTAGTATTCAGACGTCACACTGACGTCAAATTACAAACATACATGCTAATTGCTTATATGAATGGTTTTAGCAATTTTTGTTCATGATCACACACAATAAAGGTAACATCATGAACATATTATATCAAGAGTCACAACTAATGATTGCGTCAAAAGATAAATAACGTCGATGATAGGTCAATTTCTCTAATACATATATCCACTGTTTTACGATTACAAAGTGAACAACCCCTTTAACTTCAACTTTTTAATGTTCCATGATGTGATTTCCCTTCAATAATTTTGCTCTGAAGCCTTAACGTCAACAACGTCAATGTAGTTCGTCGTTACTGATAATCATAAAATTTACATCCAAACATCCTGATGATTAATATTTGTAAAACCAGTACATGAACATTAAGAAGTTCACACTTATAAGGCTTGTTATTCACTTTTCCAGTTCGATTTAGGTATTTACCGTAATGTGGAATATTCATTCCACTTACCACTCATTCATTTTTTTTATTTGATTTTCCTTTATAAGTTTAAAGTTGTGTGGGAAAATGTAATGTACTTTATTTCAAAAGCCGTTTCTCTACATGTTAGTGCTTTTTCAAAAGAAAAAATCCTAAAACCATATACTAGTGAAGATAGTATAGAAGATTTCGATTATGTCAAGGTTGAAGTTTCAGTTTTCTGGCATAAATAAATTGTGGTGTATAACTATGAATAAAAATAGAATACCCATCGAGTAATTAGAGATAATACATCGATTCTTAAAAGAAATTAAAGTATGATAACATATACGGTGTACAAAATCGAAAATAAAATAGATCTCTACTTATAAAGGCGCACCATAATTAGCTGAAATACGGTAGAAGACTGAAGACATTTGTTAATCTGTTAATTGTTCTGGATTCAAACAAGCATCTTTGTCCGCTCCTTTTTACCATAAATCAGTACAGACCAGCCCTTGATGTGCGACACATTGTCTTGATGCAACCACACATTACAAGTTCCCAGAGTGCATATCGGTCAAATGTGTAAGGATCCTCTTTGTAACCTTCAAATTCCGAATTTGTGTTACAGATACAAAGTGCTAAGGTTGATCTCTGCCTGATTTAACGATATTTATGTCACTGCAACAAAATAATTGCATCAAGAACTGTAATTTCTTTGTTTCAATGTCAAAAAGACACCAGTGTCATGCTTGATATTGCCTTTTCTCTGAGTATGGCCGGAGTAGTGTTTCATGGCGTTTCTTTTCTCGTTCGTTCACAGTCTTTTTTGTAGCACCACTGTATTACTGTCTGTATCAAGAAGCTTTATTCTTTTGACATTAATTGCTGCCATCAAACATGCTGAAACGTTTAGTAATGTCAGTTTTTGTCCCCATACTGAGACATGATAGCTACACCCTGAAGTAAAATTTCACAGGAATCTTTTGTTGGTTCACAGACTAGAGTTCGATCTAGAACTTGACATGATACGATGGTTCCATTTGGTAGATATCCTTGGATTCTTCGACAGATAATCTGCTCGGTATTATATTTACAATACAAAAAACTAATGCACACGCGTATAAATATCACCCACAATAATGTACGCAATACACGTCTTTGTACAACAACCATGTAGTTGTAAATTATTTTGTTTATAGAACTTAATACTTATGTAAGTGTATACTACAGTTGGCGCCACAACGTATGGCACATGTTTGTATTTTGTTCAAATGTAATTGAACGTTAAACAAAACATAAACACGTGCCATACGATGTGGCGCCAACTGTAAACGTACAAAAATATAAACTAGATACACAATATTTGGCATTCAATACATGTACGCTCGCTTGAGGACAGTTTTGACTGACAAAATTACCATATATACTGGTCTTCTCAGAAAGTGATTGGAATATGCCCTCGTGATTCCCGACGACAATAAATTACACAATATGTTCAAAATTCTTTTGATTGTATTAATTCATTGCACAAAAAGGAATATGACAATTTTCAATAAAAAGAAGACTGTTTGGAAAATTAAAACACCAAGATTTACCCCACCCACCACTTTTCTCTTTTTGCTGTAGTCATAAGCAATACACGCGTGTCATTTATTTTTAGCTCCACTGGCCGAAGGCCAGCGGGGCTTATGTCATGGCCCTGTGTCCGTCGTGCGTCCGTGCGTCCGTCCGTCCGTCCGTGCGTAAACAATTTTCAAACATCTTCTTCTCCAAAACTACTGGACCAATTTCAACCAAACTTCACAGAAATCTTCCTTGCATGAATCTCTACCAAATTCCTTCAAAAGAATAAAATCTGTGCAGAACTTGAATTTTAATTAAAATTTAATTGAATTAATTTTCGAAAAATCTTTAAAAATTCTTCTTCTCCAAAACTACTGGACCAATTTCAACCAAACTTCACAGAAATCTTCCTTGCATAAATCTCTACCAAATTCCTTCAAAAGGAAAAAATCGCCGAATAACTTGAATTTTTATTAATTTAATTGATTTAAATTTTCGAAAAATCTTTTAAAATTCTTCTTCTCCAAAACTGCTGGACCAATTTCAACCAACCTTCACAGAAATCTTCCTTGTATGAATCTCTTCTTAATTCCTTCAAAAAGATAAATTCTGTGTATAACTTAAATTTTAGTTAATTTAATTGAATTAAATTTTCGAAAAATCTTTAAAAATTCTTCTTCTCCAAAACTACTGAACCAATTTCAACCAAACTTCGCAGAAATCTTCCTTGCATAAATTTCTACCAAATTCCTTCAAAAGATTAAAATCGGTGCATAACTTGAATTTTATTTAATTTAATTGATTTAAATTTTCGAAAAATCTGTAAAAAAAATTCTTCTCCAAAACTACTGGACTAATTTCAACAAAACTTCACAGAAATCTTCCTTGTATGAATCTCTTCTTCATTCCTTCAGAAAGATAAATTCTGTGTATAACTTGAATTTTAATTAATTTAATTGAATTAAATTTTCGAAAAATCTTTAAAAAATTCTTCTTCTCCAAAACTACTGGACCAATTTCAACCAAACTTCGCAGAAATCTTCCTTGCATAAATCTCTACCAAATTCCTTCAAAAGATTAAAATCGGTGCATAACTTGAATTTTATTTAATTTAATTGATTTAAATTTTCGAAAAATCTGTAAAACAAATCTTCTCCAAAACTACTGGACTAATTTCAACAAAACTTCACAGAAATCTTCCTTGTATGAATCTCTTCTTCATTCCTTCAGAAAGATAAATTCTGTGTATAACTTGAATTTTAATTAATTTAATTGAATTAAATTTTCGAAAAATCTTTAAAAATTCTTCTTCTCCATAACTACTGGACCAATTTCAACCAAACTTCACAGAAACTTTCCTTGCATGAATCTCTACCAAATTCCTTCAAAAGATTAAAATCCGTGCAGAACTTGAATTTAAATTAATTCAATTGATTTAAATTTTCGAAAAATCTTTAAAAATTCTTCTTCTCCAAAACTACTGGACCAATTTCAACCAAACTTTACAGAAATGTCCCTTGCATGAATCTCTTCTTAATACATTCAAAAAATAAATTATGTGTAAAACTTAAATTTTAATTAATTAAATTAGATTAACTTTTTGAAAAATCTTCTTTTCCAAAACTATTGGACCAATTTTTTTCCAAACTTCACACGAATCTTCCTTGCACGAATCTCCTTTAAATTCCTTAAAAAAATAATTTCCGTGTAGAACTTAAATTTCAATAAATTTAATTAAATTGAATTTTCGAATAATTGTTAAACAATCTTCTGCTCCAAAACTACATGACCAATTTCAACCAAACTTCACAGGAATCTTCCTTGCATGAATCTATCCCAAATTCCTTCATGATCGGATGAAAAGCTTGGCCGCGTTGGGCTAGGCTTATGTTTCGCTATATATAACTGTGTAATTTTAACAAAATTTTAAAAACATTTCTGCTCCTTAATAACTTATTGGATTTCATTCTGGTGTAGCATGAATCTTCTTTGGATAGACATCTATTTATTCTTTGAAGAAGTTTGTAGTCTAAATGTCTAAAAGCCAGTGGAGCGATACAGGGCCATCTTGGCCCTCTTGTTTTCTGTTTTTCTCCATTGATTGGTTTCTGCTAAAAGTTCATGTTATTTAAAATCATTATTAAATGCATTATCTGAACCTCCACGACGATTTTGGGCTTTTTAAGGTTTACTCATATAACATTCTTACATTCACTGATAACTTACAACAAATCGTGCAAATTAATCTAATTGGTACTTTTTAATTCAAAGGGGAAATTTTATAAAGACATGATAATTATTTAAATATACTCCTCACAAAAAGTTAAGCAACAAAAGTAATTCTCTCAATATTCTTTTTATACACGCGAAATTTTTTGCACAGATTTGTTATTCGGACAGCCATATCTATGCTTAAACACACTTAAAAGAATACTGAATGTTATCGTCTCCAAAAACAGCTAACACGTGATTAGAACACACTCACCCCCAAAACATGCATGCAAAATGTGTCGCATATACGGATTTCAAACTTGGCATTAGCTCCGTATGTGCTTAAAACACGCTAATTTGACAACTTTGATGTCATCAACATTTGAATCATGCCAATACGTCACTTGACTCCAATTGAAGTGGCTCAAATTGTTGGAATGCTACAGGGTGGGGCAACCAAGACTGCTGCTGCCATTCATTTTAAATTTCATCGCAGTATTGACTGAAGAGCAATAACCCGATACAATCAAACTGGACAGATGTCAGAGAGACCACGTCAGGTTGTCTAAGAGTAAGAACACCTTGTAAAGACAGTTATGTTGCAACCTTAGTCCGTAGGAACTGGCTTATAGCGGCCATATCGCTGGAAAATGACCTTCAGAGGGTGTCAGGAAACAGACTTTCCATACAAACCGTGAGGAACATGTTTCACACAGAATGTCTAAGGTCCAGGGTACCACTTCAACGGATCCAACTTCCCCCAAAACATCGACGGTAAAGATTAATATTGGAACATCAACATCAAAACTGAGGGTCAATTGTTGGCGTCACAAACTCTTAACTGACTCGTCAAGATTCTGCCTTGATTCTAATGATGGCATGACACGTGTGTGGAGAAACGGTAATGAACGGTTTGCCGACTGTAACATCGCTGAACACGACCAATATGAATGTGGGAGTTTGGTGGTCTGGAGAGGTATCAGTGTTTGCCACAGAACAGAGCTGGTTGTCATCAGACGAGGTTCAATGACGGATTAAGGTGCATTTACGAGATCAACACGCCTGTTATCATCCTTCTGGCACAGTAAACAGATCCAACTGTTATGTTAATGGATGGTAATGGCCGTCCCTATCATTCTGGAATTGTGACTGAAGTTCTGTGGACCAACAACATCAGACATATAGACTGGCCTGCTACGTCTCTAGACCTTAAATCGATAGAACATACATAGGACATTCTTTGAGGGCGTGCCTATGGTCAGCATGTTCGCCCACAGACTATGGATGAACTGCAACAGGTCTTGCAGACAGAATGAAGGATCAATCCACAACGGACATTAGACAGACAAATCTTCTTGATGCCAAGGTGTGTTCGGGCGTGTGTTGAACATCGTAGGGGTCATACCAGGTACTTGATGCTCGATCATGGCCTTGAAGTGGCCGGAAAACAACTGTTTCCACATTCTGAACTGCTGGCGAGTGACGTTTTGCACCATTGTTTCGTCGGGTCAGTTTTCAAGGAACTGTAACTTTGTTATTGTTTGATGATTTTCCCAATCATTTAACGTAATTTGTGTAATAAGACCCCAACTTTGTTTTGTATAAAACATAGATCATTAGATGTGATAAAACACATTTGAGAAAGAAAATCATCTTTGTTGCTTAACTTTTTGTGAGGAGTATAGTTATAAACATTTGTAATGTGGCGCTTTAGAACTTTCAATCAGTATATCAAAAACACATGGGTCAAGTGCATGTACTGCTCGTGAAATCTATGAAATCGATATTTATGTACCCGATATATCGTCGAAGACGTCCGATCAATAAGGTTAAAACCAATACAACACCTGCACGATTAAACTTAAATGTCAAGATAGTTGTCAAGTTGTGCAAAAGTAAAAAACCTTGAATACGCCAGTGTTTGTCTTGAAATATTGTTAACGACGGCATATCTATGCATCATATGTGGTTTTCATTTCAAAGCATTTTATATCTATATCCAGATATATGTTAATAGAAACACACATAAACAAAAAACAACATCATTTTTATATGTTTCTTTTAACTCGGTTTGCAATTAAGCAAATTGACAATGTTAGTCCTTGGGCCAGGACCAGGAAAATGGGGTATTACCAGTATTACCAGAAAAAAGGACAAAAGGACACCTATATGTATCTGTAGATATACATCTGACGGATGTTTTTCAGTGATGATATCCGACATGAAGAGTAGCTAAATATATTTTACCCTTACCTTTATATAGGCACCATTCACGACGTGAATGACAATCTGGTTTGGGGTAAGGAAAAGGGAAAAATTAATAAAAAACATTAAATGAATGTATAAATCTATTTATTTGAATCTATACGTATGAACATGTATTTTACTACTTATGAATCATGATTTTTTTCAATTATGTAATTTTTATGACGTCATTACGCCTCTTCAAAATATGCTTTATGTGCAATCAAGTATAAGAATTGGCCGAAATATTCGAAAAAGTATTTTTCTATAATTATTATTTATTTGTAATGCAAGAAGACATGGTTTTTCATAAAGAACATCATCTTAGAAACATTTTCAGCGTTGCTTGCACTCTGGCCGTCTGGGCTTTTGGCTGTAACCCTTGTTTTCATTCAAATTTATAACACTTATTTGTTCATATTTTCATTGAATATTGACCTACATGTGTCAAAATGGTATCAAATGAAAGCTTATGACTCGCTCTTTTGTTTGTAGTTATTTTATGCAAATTAGCTCATTTGCATATTCATGAATATTAATGATTTCCCTTAAAAAAATCCATTTTTGGCGAAAATTTTGATAAATACTTTCCAAAATAAGACGTTTCTCTTCAGGGGGAATTTTGAAAACATAATTTTTCTTAAAGAACATTTTATTAGAAACATTTTGAGTCTTGTTTACACTCTGGCGGTTGGGGCCTTTTGCCGTAACCCTTATCTTAACCCTTAGCCCCATCAAATTACTTATGTAAATTTTGAAAATGAATTCGGCCATATCTTCATTGAATATTTGCACACAGTTGTCAGAATGATATCAAATGAAATCTTATGACTTATTCTTTCATTTTAGATATGTTATGCAAATTAGCTCATTTGCATATTCATGAATTTTCCGAAAATTGCGATTTTCGACGGAAATTTGGTAAATACTTTCCAAAACGAGGCATTTTTGTGCAAGGGAATTATGTAAACATATCAAATCTTAAAGAAAATAATATATCAAACATGTTGAGTGATGTTTTTTCTTAATTTGGCCGTAGGGGCTTTGGGTCATAAACCTTATCTAAACCCTTAACCTTATTAAATTGTTCAGTCATTTCAAAACGTTTTTGGTCATGACTTGGTTGAATATTGACCTACAGATGTAAGAATGGTATCAAATGAAAGTTTATGACTAGCTCAATAATTTACCATAAATTTTATGCACATTACCTCGTTTGCATATTCGCGCATATTAATGACACTACTTAAAACTGTGACCCTTCTTGCGAATTAGGTTTTTGTTTGGTAAAAGTGTCATATCTCTGTTTTACTAACGCCATTACACTAAAACTTTGCACATACCTCTATTACCATGATATAGTGGAGCGGTTAAAGGTCAAAATCGTGCAAATGATGATACAAGCACCAAATTTGGTGTGGTAGTACCTTAAAGCAATAGAAAATTTTTGAATCGATGGGACATTGAAAAATCCAATATGGCGGCCATTTTTCAAGATGGCCGCCAAACTGATGTTTCAAAAAGGCAATATCAATAGATTTGGGTCTGAAGCTATGTGTTAAACTAGTTTCAAAGTACAATTTTGATGCTCTTGTATGTGTTTTGATTTGTTTTCTCCATTAGCACTAATAAAACAACATGGCCGCCTATTTCAAGATGGCCACCAAGCTTGAAAACTCTAAAATTTCATATGATGGTGAAAAACGATGTTTCAATTTCACATTTTACACTGTTTGTTATATTAATGCTATTTGCAGGACTGTCTTGAATATGCTTCTTGTGATTGTATATTTAAATTAACATTTCACAGTCTAATATGGACGAATATCAAGGACCGCCACAACGCCGGGCACTGAGACGGAAGTGGGAATTATACTACTGGTGCCACCAATGATAACAGTAAAGACGAAATCAGTGCCAGACGCAACAATAGTCATTGGTACTTTGAATGTTAGGTACACTAAATGCTCCTGGCAAGCTTGAGGAACTAATACATACTATGAGCACATACCGATGGAATGTTGGGAATTTGCGAGATGAGATGGAAAGCCTTTAAGGCATGGGAGAAACAATGAGCAAAGAAGGTCACAAGCTCTACTTCAGTGGAAGAGACGATAGGCACGAAGAATGTGTGTGTTTCCTTGTGCATTAAAACACAGCTTGTTCAGTGATGGGATGTACACCAATATCCAGCAGGCTCATCACCATACGCCTTAGGTCATCACCTTTTTAATTTTACAATTTTACAAGTGTATGCGCCAACCGTTACACCCTCCGATGAAGAAATAGAAGAATGCTATGACCAAATACAACAAACAATTTAAGAAACACCCAAGAAAGATATCCTGGTTGTCAAAGGGGACTGGAATGCAAAGATTGGAGAAGATGTACAACCAGACTGGAAAGGAACATGTGGACCCTACTGCAACTCGGAGACAAATGATAGAGGATTTAGACTGCTCGAGTTCGCAAAACTCACCAATCTCAAAGTGACCAACACGTTCCACCCCCACAAAGCGTCCAGACGATGGACCTGGCACAAACCAATTGGGCGTGACCACCAAATAGACTACCTGTTGATGAAGAAACGTTTCCACACATCAGTCAATATCGCCAGAACACGTAGCTTCCCTGGTGCGGATATCAACAGTGACCATGAGCTTTTCATGATATCATTCCGCCTACACCCTAAGAAAGCAAAAGAGTTAAAGGCTCCCACCAGAATAAAGTTTGATCTGGGGAAACTAAAAGACCCAGAAGTGGCGCGTGTCTTCGAGGCCACAATTGGCGGAAAGTTTGCCCCACTCCTGCTACTTGATGCAGACGACATAGACGCAGACACCTTCATTGTCATGTTCAACAATGCTGTGACGGAGACGACCAATGAAGTTCTTGGTAAACAAAGGACCATCAAGAAGCCAGACATACTAAAGCTATGCGACTAAAGGAGAGACCTGAAGCAGTCCAAGTATGGAAGCAGTGGGGGAGCCAATAAGTACCGGCAAGCAGACAAACTGGTAAAGATATGTATGTTAAAGGCAAAGGAGGGTTGGGTTGCAGCGCAATGCAGCGATATTGAATCAAATCTCAAAGCCAACAACACCAAAAAGGCCTACAAAGTAGTGAAAAACCTCAGCTGTGGAAAACAAAATCGACCAAGTACCATCCTAAATAAGAACGGGAAGTGTCTAACCGAAACTAAAGACACTTTGAACAGATGGACAGAATATACCTCGGAGCTGTACTCCAACTGCACAACAGGAGATTCAGAAAAACTCAACACAACCTTGTCATCAGATAAGATAACGTCCCCATCCTTAGAGCAAAAGTGGAGGAAGCAGTGAAGGCCCTTAAGAAAGGAGAGTCATCAGGAACCGATAACATGCCGAGAGAACTAGTACAGGCTTGTGGTGATGCAATGATCAATGCCCTGGGAAGATATGTTAAACGGGAGAATGGTCTACACAATGGACCCAGTCCTTAGTGATCACACTACCAAAGAAAGGCAATTTACAACAATGCAACAACTATAAGCCTAATATGCCATCCCAGCAAAGTGATGCTCAAGATCGTATTGAATAGATTGACACCGCAGGCAGAGACAACCATAACAGAAGAACAAGCAGGATTAAGAGCAGGATGTAGCACCACTGAGCAGATCTTCAACCTCTGGATCCTATGTGGAAGATATCTACAGCATCAGCAAGAACTCTACCACATATTTATAGATTTCAAGAGAGCCTTTGACAGAGTCTGGTATGCCCAACTTTGGGCTACTATGAACCATTATATAACATCAACGCTTACCTCATCCAAGTCATACAAAATCTATACGACAAGGACAGTAGTGAAGTATACCTCAAAGGAGAAATTGGTGAATGGTTCAGAACATCAGTTGTAGTAGGACAAGGATGCCTGCTTTCGCCAACGGTCTTCAAGATTTTCCTAGAAAGAATTATGACCGATGCACTTAAAAACCACGAAGGAACAGTAAGCATTGGTTGCAGAACAATAACAAACCTGCAGACTTTGCTGATAATATAGACGGACTGGCAGGCTCAGAACAGGAGCTAGAAAATCTGGTCAACCAACTCGACAAATCCTCTGCATACTAGGGTATGGAAATCAGCGCAAACAAAACCAGACTCATGACAAACAACATTCATGGAATTCAGACTGACATCATCGCAAACGGAGAAAAACTTGAAACTGTAAAGAACTTTAAATACCTAGGTGCTCTAGTATCAGATGAGGGATCTAAACCTTAAATATCGGCCAGAATTGCTATGACAGCTGTAACCCTAGCTAAGCTTAACACCATCTGGAAAGATAAATCCATCAAACTTGGCTCCAAGATAAGACTCATGCGCTCCCTCGTCCACTCTGTATTCCTATATACCTGTGCAACATGGACCCTTACAGTAGAAACTGAGAAAAGGATTAAGGCCACAGAAATGAGATGCCACAGAAGACTGCTTGGCATATCTTACAAAGATCACATAACCAACGAAGAAGTAAAAACAGACTATGACAGTCTATAAGTCCATACGATGATCTGCTTACTACAGTCAAAAAGCGTAAACTCAGATGGTCTGGTCACGTAACCAAAGGACAGGGAATTGTCAAGACGGTACTCCAAGGAACAGTTAGAGGAGGAAGAAAGAGAGGAAGACTGAAGAAAAGATGGGAAGATAACATCACAGAATGGACTGGACTGAAAATGAATGGGGCAGTCAAACAAGCAAAGGACAGAGACGGTTGGAGAGAACTGGTTGTTAAGTCATCCACAGCGCCCCAACGGCAACCGCCACAGGATAGGTGAAGGTGAAGAGTTAGGACAACAGTGAGGACCAATGCCAGTAGTCGACCCGTCGGATTGGCTGACTACTGTGTCAAAGGCACTACCTCTACTATGTACCCTACACCCCAAAAACATACAAGTACAGAATAATTATTCAAGATCGTCTTAAAATTGAAGAGAAAATGAAAGATAATGTGAAAAATTAATTGTATAAAAGTGAAACATTTTTTTTCTATCATTAAATGAAATTTGAGGACTTTCAATCTTGGCGGCCATCTTGAAATAGGCAGCCGTTTTGTTCTATTTGTACAAATGGATAAAATAAATCATTATATATGCGATTTTATCAAAACTTAGCTCCATAACTGGTCTAAATCAAAACCTTGGTTCCAAATTTTATGATATAGCGCTTTCAAAGGTTAATTAAGGCGGCCATCTTGAAAAAATGCCGCCATTTTGGATTTTTCAATGTCCCGTCGGGTCAAAATTTTCGAATTCCCTTCTTGTACAAATTGAAGAGAAAATGAAAAATAATGTGAAAAATTAATTGTATAAAAGTGAAACATTTTTTTTTCTATCATTAAATGAAATATGAGGACTTTCTATCTTGGCGGCCATCTTGAAATAGGCAGCCGTTTTGTTCTATTTGTACAAATGGATAAAATAAATCATTATACATGCGATTTTATCAAAACTTAGCTCAAGAACTGGTCGAAATCAAAACCTTGGTTCCAAATTTTATGATATAGCCTTTTCAAAGGTTAATTTAGGCGGCCATCTTGAAAAATGGTCGCCATTTTGGATTTTTCAATGTCCCATCGGGTCAAAATTTTCCAATTCCCTTCTAGTACCACCACACCAAATTTGGTGCTTGTATCACCATTTGCACGATTTTGCCAAAAAATGGCACTTATCCGCTCCACTAATACCAACCTCAAGACAGATATCTATTGCTCTAGCATTTAATGTCGAGCAATTTTTACCTTTTTGTGGCCCAGAAATTTTTCATCAAATTTTAATGAGCATCTTTCAAATATCTGTCACAAATAAGTTTGTTTCTGTCATAACTATTGCTTTTAAACTTGGCATTTGCTTATGCTTCTAAGATCAACATCTGTTATGTTATCTAGTAACAGTTAACGTTCATTCGTTTGGCATATTCACTCATTTTCATGCAAGATTCAATCGCTTGTTAGCATCCGTAATTTTTCATCTTATTGTAAATCTGCTTAAATATAAGGGCTAAACAACCCTTTTGAATGTAAAATAATACACCCTAAATCCAATATCAAATAGAAAATAATGTCCCTAAAGTTTAGGAAAACACTGATACAGTAAACTGAATACATTATTATAAATAATTGTTAAATATTTTAACACTTTCTTTGCACAATCTACACTAATGATTGAATGATTATGATGATGAACAGAACTGATTAGATGGTTCAAATGATCTCGTTTGATACTTTAATAATTCAAAGTAGAATCAAAACACATGGATTAACAAAAAGGGCAACTGCAATATATTGAAATTTTATTGACATCGTTTAAAATTAAGGTTGTAGGTAGTATACATGTATAGCAGATTCTTTAGGGGATAGCTAGATCTATGACAGAAGGTATACATTTTGCAATTAAATAGTGTTTTCATTATTATTATTATTATCATTAACTAGTTCAGTTTTGTACAAAGGTATTTATACACTGAAATGCCGGAATCAACACATAATTTTAAGGTACTATAAGGTTTCATGTGATGATATGTGCCTTTCCGAGGAGTATGATCTTCTGTAGTTCCTCGATAACTGGTGCACCAGGGATTTGTTTGAATATTTTGTCAAGTCCCTTCTTAATGTGGCAAAGTGCACCTTCAACGACTTGTACAGTTGCCGTCTCCATACCCCATATTCTGGCTACTTCTATCTCAACGTCTTTGTATTTTGATAGTTTCTCAAGTGCCTTGACGGAGACATTTCTTTCAGATGGAACCGTCATGTCAATCATGATAAACGTCTTGTCCAATTTGTTCTTGATAATGATGTCTGGTCTGTTGGCCCTGATCTCTGTATCAGTATTCACTGACATGTCCCTCTACGACAGTTTTTGGTTGATGTTCATACACTTTTTTGTTTGCTGGGAGTCCAAATTGCTTGCAGATTTTCCATTGAATGTACCCTGCTGCCTTGTCATGTCTTTGAATGCACTATGTTGTCACTAATGTTGGACAGCCTGAGACAATTTCATCATATTGGTTGCATATTCTGCACTTTGGATCTGTACAATCTTTGATGATCTTGTTGTGATATGCTCTTGTAGCCAAACTCTGATCTTTTGCTGCTATCACCGTTCCCTCTGTTTCTGCATTGAGACCTGCACTAGAGAGCCACTTATGTTTTTGATCTTTGTCAACATCTGGTTTGTCAAACCTTAAGGGTATTGCCAATGCATTGGTTTGGCTTTCCATGTTTGTGTCATCCTCTTTTGGGCATTTGCCTTTGCCCGTCTTGTTCTTTTGGCAAACTCTGTGACGGATTCTTCTCCATTTCTTGTCGTTTGTGCAATGTTCAGTTCTTGAATGAATTTTCTGGCTTGCTCTGAGATTGAGTAATGTTTCTTGTTACCATCATGTTCCCGGATCAGATGAAGCAGATTGTCTTGTGTTGTCTCCAAATACGTGTTTATGCCATCTCGACTCGATCTATGAGAGGCCCCTGCCACCGATCTTTCGTGGTAGGTACAATCTTTCAACGTCAACCTTTGGGTTGTGCATTCTTTCTGTTGTTAGTAACTGTCTGGTCTTTGTATCAAGTTTTCCTTTTATTCTTGCTTTTACCAGTTTATGATACTGAAATTGTATGTGACAACTGGAACTGTCAAGGTGTTTATGGCTTCAATCTTACCTGCAGCTTTCAGCTCACTCTTGATGGCAAGCCTTAACTCTTCTGTAATACTCTTTTCTGATTTTCCTTCATTGCTGCATGTTGAATCCGTCACCTTCATTAACACAAGGTATTTGTATTTAGCGTCTTGGTCTAGTTTCTTGATGATGGTGTCTCTTTCTAGCTGTATGTCAGATGTTGATGTTAGTTTTCCTTTTTTGAAGGTGGCTTTTGGACACTTGTCCAGTTCAAATTGCATGCATATGTCATCACTAAAGACCTTTACTGTCTCGAGCAGTTGTTTTTGCTGGTGATCATTCTTGGCAAAGGTCTTTAGGTCATCCATTTAGAAAAGATGGCTGATCTTCTTGCATTGGATGTCATTTCCATGCCCAGTGTCATTCAGCATGGTATTGAGAGGGGCAAGAAACAAACAGAAGTGGAAGGGTGATAGTTATGCGACTTTGCATGCAGATGGTTAAGTCTTGAGCTTCTTTGGCCTTGGTTTGAAACCTACCGGATGGGGACTCCTACCACGCCCATTTATTTGGTACCATAACCTTTGACCCAGTTTGACCTACTTTTAAAAAAAAACTTAAACTTTAAAGGGCTTACAACAGGAATTTATCTTTAACCCAAAATGCTGTCAAAAACACTGTATACTGAGTCCCCCGTCTCTTTTTTGTCTCCTTTTAGATCTACACGCAGTTTACCTATAATTGTCCATAATTTGCCAACGAAGTAATAATTAATTTATCTGTGTTATTTTACCTTTTGAATAACGGTATAAAACACACATCATATTTACATTGTAACTAGAATGTCTCATTTCAGCAATTTAAACACGCAGGGGCATATTGTTTTACTCTTGTATGTCTGTCTCTCCGTCCATCTGTCTGTATGAAAACTTAACACTGGCCTTTTCTCCAAAAATATTTGACATACAAAGCTATAATTTTGTATGTAATCTTCTTTTGAACAATGATATTTATCTGTTCGTGCAATATCAACATGACCTTCCTCAAGGTCATTCATTAACCCTCATCAATCCTTAACTCGAAAACTTAATATAAAAACTTAACATTTCCATTCCTTGGGAATTTGTATTTCACGATCCTGTTATTAAAGATTTTATTAATATCCATAAGCATACTAATTAGTTTTGTATAAGAGATGTCTTAACAAAATAACATTTCAAAACTAAAATGTATGTTTTATTACTATAATGGTTTTAATTTTTTTTTTTTTGCGATTAGTTGAAGCTAATGCTGAAACTTCTATAAGAAGACAGTTGCCATGGAAACAAGAAGGTTGTTAAATTTTGCTTATCCGGCACTTTGAAATGGAACAACAGTCAGAATTCATTAACAGGTTAAAAAAAATACAGAGGGTTTTCATTTTTGGCTTATGACATAGTAATGCCATACTCTATATTTAAAAGCATGTAATTTGCTCGGCTTATTACCTCCCTTTATGGATATATCTGTTGTGATTTTTTCCATATACATGCTGTGTAGGACAAATCATTCAACATGCATTGTATTTCTATTCATCTGGTTTATATATGCAGTGTATGCTTAGTATAGAAAGCAGTAAAGCCACATTAGTTTAAACATTTCAAAACCTTGCACTGAATTTCAACTATCCAAACCTTATCGAATTTCAAATGCACATTCTGAGGTATAGCTACTCTGCAGAGTGGATATCATTGTATTTTTGTTCTTCCTTTGGATAGGTCTTTCAAGATATATAGGTGTCCCTTTGTCCATTTTAGTGGTAACTCCAACCATATCTGGCCCAAGGACTATGTTACGTAATCGTTGGAATACGACGTAATGACGCGTTTCCAGATATGCCAACAAGTGGATCATGAAAGTTCAGATATTGATGCACACAACTGCAATTGTTGGCATGCTTAATACTCTTATACATACGGGACGTGATTTCCGGACATACCATCACAGACTAATAGTCTGGTGGGAGGACGCAACGTATTGGCCCATTGGGTTAAAGGCAGCGGAAATTACCCAAAATTGGATTTCAATTAGGATATGAATAACGCGATCTATTACATGTATATGAAAATGTGCCATTTATTGTTCTGACATTTATCCCTTTCCCAAGCAATACATAATTTTGACGTCTCCAGTAAAGAGGGCTTGGTTAGGGATAAACAGCTTCTTCTGCTTTTGCATATTCAGAGTCTGTTTTGCCATCCGTAGTAGCTTTATAATTGACCAAACGCCAATCGACAGATCGCTCCGCCCAACATAGAATTTAAAACAAACAATGGACATGTGTTCGTTTAATTATAGGGAACGATTTTATCCAGTTAATCGTGAAGTAAATTCGGACAGACAAAATAGTATTTCGTAGAAGTTGTTATAAAATTTCGTAACTACGGCTTAATTTAAGCCGTAGTTACGAGATTTTATAACAACACCGGTCGACGGTTTATCAAAACATACGGTATCCTAGTCTATTGTTAGCACAAAATTCTTTGCAATTGGCATGTCGATCGTTTTGATTGTCAGTCGATAAATCGATACAATAACACGCGCAACGAAGAACAATTGGGGCATGACATTTTTCTGATCGCCCATTGGCTAATCGATGTTTTTGATTGACAGTCGGCGTTTGGTCAATTGGACCATTCTCAAATTTGATTGTTTAGAAAAGGGCAAATATCCGCTAATATTTCTTTTGTAAGAATATGCTATATGTATGGTTGAACATGTAGGAGACAAGGATTGAACAATTCCTTATGAAGCAATATCTCTACTTTTTATTTAATTTAATTTGATTTATTTGGGTTAAAGGTACATGACCCATCATTAGCACCAAAGAACCATAGGCGAAATTTGAAAAGTGCCAGTAATTCCTAAACTGTGATAATTTCCATTCCAAATACAAACATAATCATTTTGAACGGTTTGGAATTTTGAATTAATGCATACTTATGTAAATATTTGACAAAATGTTCAAAATTACCTCCCTTGCATATGAATATAGAGTAAAATAATGTTTGTAAATTATTTTCCTCATGAAGCATAATCTTAAAATCCGGTACGGTGAATCAACTTATGTGAAGTGTATTTACAAGTGTATGTTATTTGATGCATTTCGTATAGCTAGAAAGTGTTGTTTTTAATGATGGGTCATATACCTTAATGCCGCTTTCAACTGTTGTAGTCATGACGCGGCGGCTGGAGACCTAATCATGGATATATGTCGTTTCTCATACCACAACACCCTAACCGAGCCTCCAACTGCTCGTCCACATAGGTTATCGATATCAATCCATTTGTGGAAGACAGTTTTGTCCGAAATAATATTTGCCGTGACCGGGGTTTGAACCTTTTTATACGCCAAAAGTGTCGTATTATGTCATGGCCCCTGTCGTCTGTCTGTTTGTCCGTACGTCCGTCTGTCCATCCCTCTGATGTCGACAAAGCGAGTTTCAACTGAAGCCTACCTATATTCCTAATGTCTGCTGATTATTTCTTTGCGCATTTAAAAGTGAAGAGCAATGTCTTTTATATGCAATTATTTGTTTTTCGTTTTCTTTTCTTTGCAGTATGTAACAGTTCGTGTTCAAAATGGCCGACGACAACGCAATATTGTCCAGCAGTTTGTACCAGATATTAGAGGTGATTGGTGCATCAGAGTATGTCAGGTTGATGTACTCGGAGGAAGCACTGACAAACGAAATATTGCACACCACTTGTAAAGATGGAATTGCTTCCATATACCATTTCGGCAGTAGCCATGAGGGGACAACAACACCCGGACTGAAGTCAGATGTGGACGTGTTGGTGTGTATTGACATAGAGCCAGTAGTAGAGAGACTACGGGATGCTCCGGGTTATGGTCACTCCTACCTCATGGTAACTGACTGCAACACAATGCCGGGTTATTTCCACCTACAATGTGTGTATAATGGAGTTCCACAGTCAATGTATCACAGAGACATTGTAGATAAGATAGAGGGTCATGATGCACTCGGCAGGATTTGTATGAAGCATGTACAGATAGAACTTCCAGAGTATAAAGAAAAAAATGGTCCCGCTTTCACAAAATCAGGCGAAGAAGGATTTATAGATTTAGATGCAGTGCCCGCAATCCGGTGTGAGAAAGTACCACTCAAGACAAACACCCGGTTACACAAGGACCGACCATGTAACTGGCTATCACAAACACAGATTCAGAAAATGAGAACTTACGGATGTTTCTTTGTTGGGGTGGGACACCCTCAATCTCAAACAAAGTCTATAGAATGGAGAATTTCCTTCTCGCTGCAAGAGAGAGAACTCATGTCTAGTCTAAATCCGACCCAGCACAAGTGTTACATTCTACTCAAGATGATAAAGAAGGATGTAATACAACCAAGAGCTGGAGAGAAATCCATCTCCTCCTATCACTGTAAAACGTGTTTATTTTACGTCCTTGAGAACACTAGACCTGAATGGTGGACCCGTACAAACCTCATACAGGGTGTGCGTGTTTGTCTGTCCTTTCTTCTACGCTGGGTGAGGGAGGGTAACTGTCCAAACTACTTTATAACAGAAGAGAACATGTTTGATAGATTAAATTCTGATGTCGTAGAGAAAGTAGACCATATACTAAGAGAGATTTTGAAAAGTTTACCAAGATTTCTTCTATCTGTACAATGTGACAATATTGGTGTTCATCTCTGTTCCTATATATCTGGAGTAAGTCTACCAGCTATCAGGAACCAAGTATGTGACAATCCTGAATATGTGCTTCATTGGAATATGGCAACGCGTGTGTACTATTACCGTAAACTGTATCTCCAGAGTGCTGGAAATATTCAGGATCCGAAAGAATGTCTCTTTTACACGGTATCCATTTTTCGTAAGATAGAAAGTACGGGCATGATAAAAGACCGCAGTAAAAGAGACGTTAGAACTGTCTTGCGATCATTGATGCCATATATGCACTTACAAATAGCCCAGTCCATTATGTCTGTTATCATCAACAATGGAGAAGCGGAAATACCAGAGATCACCTTACACGTGTTTAAAGATTTTATCCAGAAAAGTGAAGATTGTGATCTCATCTCGTCCAAGTTACTACTGGCGACCTGCTATCTTCGTGTTAACATGTTGGACAAATGTGATGAGATTCTACTGACCTGTGAGACTCTTTTACGGGACTTTGTTGTTTCTACATGTAGATGCTATGCATATCCTAAACATAGAAACGAATCGTTATATAAATTTCTTCGTGGCAAACAGCTTTCAGGCGAAGAGTACCGCCGCACTTGCACCACGGGATGTATGTTGTTTCTTCCAGGACAAGCCAACCTTGTTCATCCAGCTTTACAGTTAGAGATGTACCGTTCTGTGAACACACTACCTGGATCTCGTAATGAAAGGGACGATTATTGGTTTGACTGGATCCTGGTAGACTCCCGGGTCTATTTGTACTTTGTACAGTATTTACTGTATTCTAGAACAAATAATGAAGTGAGCAAGGTAGATGCTATGAATAACCTAGTGCATCTCATCAATACAGATAGAAATCTTGGACACAGAGAAACCGCTTGTAACTTACTGGGATGGATATGTTCACAAGAAAACAGAGTACAAGACGCTTTACGGTGTTTCCAGGAGTCCTTGAGGATGCGACCAGTCCACAATGCTGCAAAATGGCATCTTTTTATCATAAAAACAACGGCTTTAAGACAATATGTTTCCTAAATGACTTAACTAGGCTTGCGTGGTATTCCATATTGCGATTGGTGGAGCCCTTAGATATACGACACGTCCATAATACTGAGAAATTGCACCACCGTATCATGAAAACAACAGCTTTGAGACAACATTGTCCTGTTTGACTGAACAAGATATTTATGATAATCGGCAAAATGTTGTCATGGAACTCGGACATTTATTCATTTTAAGTTAATTTTCATGCCCCCGTATCGAAAGATCGGGGCATATTGTTTTACTCATGTCTGTCCGTCTGTCCGTCTGTCCGTCTGTCTGTCTGTTCGTCCGTCCGTCCGTCTGTCTGTCCGAAAACTTAACATGAAAACTTAACATTGGTCTTTTCTCCAAAAGTATTTGACATACAAAGCTCAAATTTGGTATGTAAATTTCTTTCAATGATAGCTATCTGATCCATGCAATTTGACCTTCCTCAAGGTCATCCGTTAATCCTTATCAACCCTTTACTCTACAAAAACTTAATATTTTTACTCCGAAAACTTAACATTTGCCTTTTCTCCCAAAGTATTTGACATACAAAGCTAAAATTAGGTATGCAACTTTCCTTTAATGCTATTTATCTGTTCCATGCAATTTGACCTTCCTCAAGGTCATCCGTTAACCCTTATCAACCCTTTACTCTACAAAAACTTAATATTTTACAAAAAATGGCCATTTCGGGGGCATTTGTGTTTCACAAACACATCTTGTTAAATCCATTACTAGGCGGCAAAATTTTAGACTGGTCGAATTAAAAGATGATGCAGTCGAAAAGTTTAAGTGGATATAATGTAATATTTTTTTTCTTTTTGTATTTTAGGGTAGAAAACATTTTGGAAATGAAGAAATTACTTGTCACAACCAATTTCTTAATTTTATTAATGTTTTCCAATGCCTCTATCTTGACGGTCGTCAAAAAGTGTCAATGTTTGGGAATGGGTTGAAAGAATAAAACCTTTTTGTCAAATCCAAAAAAGATACTTTCATTAAACATGTATTACAGTAATTACTAACAGCAAATAATAAATTAATATTACATACCCTGACCACTTTGACACAAAAAAGAATTGGTAAAAGACGTGCAAAATAGTTTCATTGGTATTGTACGTTATTACCTATTAATAATTAATATGAGCACCGCTCCAGGAAAACCGGGCTTAATGACATCGACGTTATGACGTCAAAATTGCGATTGTTTACGTCATCGATTTCACCTTGTACTTTCAATTTGACATTTTGTAAACAGTGACTTTGGATTGAATTTTGTGAAATTTTCGGTGTTATTTATGTTTTAAGGAGTCATAATATGGACAGTGAATTAGAGGTAAGAGCTATTTTATTTGACTTTTTGTTATTTTATCTTAGATTTAGTTTATATTGAAGAGATTGAAGGCGGATCAAAAATGGCGCCAGAGAGCTATATTGTCTCTTTGCGGAAATAAATTTATTTGTCGAGAGAAAAGATACAGACAACAACAGAAAACAACAGTATACAGCAATGGCATGAATTAATTACACACCCTTTCGACTTAGCCCTATCTCCTTGCATGCCGCTGTCCAGTAAAAGGTTGTTGGTTGAAAAAGTGAATTCATATCGTGACATAATGATATGAATTAAACGCAAACGTAATTAATGAAAAAGGTTAAATGATCAAAGGATATTTTCCAACCCGACTTATTCAATGAATATTTCTCAACAAAAATTTGATATTTACAAGAATTGAGGAAAACCCAATTTCTCGGGTTGTGTTTACCGTTTAAATAATAAAAATGAGACCTAGAAGCGAAGGAAGTCATGGTGTAGTGGATATACACACCGCTTACTAACCATAATTGTTTTGCAGGCGTTGGTTCGAATCACCCCCAGAGCAATACTTTTTCTTCTTTTTTTGCAACTGTGCTTGTTTTTTCTCTATTAATTTTATTCCAGTTTCGATTGAAATATTGTATAACATTATTTGTTGCTGACTATCTTCAAGTGTCAGGTCCGTAGGAAGCAATTTCATATTGTTGGGGGGGGGGGGGACTAAAGCCATTGTCCTGACCTGAATATTGGGGGAGGGGGGGGGGGGGGGGCTAATTTGGATTTTCCCAAAAATTTCAGCGTAAAATTAAGAAAATTTGGCATTTTTGGCCAACATTGGGGGGAGGGGGGGTGGGGGGGGGGCTTTGCACCCCCCCGTTCCTTCGTGCCTGAGTGGGATCATGATTGAAATAAATTGCAATGGCAATATTGTATCAAAATTATTTCATTAAACGTTATTAAAATCCATTTAGATCTATAAAGACCGGATCACATTTTCATTTCGACTTAAGAAGAAATTCGACTTTTCCGATGTCGACATAACGAGTGTCGAAATTCTGCTCAAGTCGAAGTGAAAATATCGTACCGTCAACATCAACGGATATCAAAGTGTTAAACAAAATATTTTGAAGTAAACAAAGCCGTTGAAAAATAGTAGGAAAAGAAGAAAATTTGCCTAAGTTGAGCAATTTCTTTCCTTCTCTTACTAGTCTACAGTCTATACGAAATAAATGTAGGCCTAGATCTACTTGATGACCAACAAAAATGTATCAATATCATTTCAATCGAAGAGGAATAAAAATGGATAAGTCGAATTTCGGATATCCCGATGTGAAATCTCTATATGATTTTATTACCTATTAGTTTAAATATAAATTTCGAAACAAATCATATGCATCTGCGTATCCATGTGTAGCCTATTTCATACATAAATTGAATGACAAACTTTTACAAATTTACTAATCTTATCTTACAGGAGCTGGAGAGTCTATTCTCAGATCATTTTGGAAGAACTCCGTCAGCATCACAAGCCAGTAATGACGTTGAGGAAGGGGACTTTGACATCGAGGTGGAGTTGGAAGCAGACGACAATTTATCAGACACTGAGGATGTCGACACACGGGCACGAAGATTTTTAGAAAGTCAGCAGTCGGATTATAATGAAGATGAGGTTTGTGTAATGGACCCTTGTGATGATCCTGATCTTGATAAGATTCGTCAGGTGAAGATGTCTGGTTGTGGATGCAAAATAAATTGTGTTTCTAACTTAACCGAGAACGATATGTATTCACATTTGTTAAATATTCGTGAAATGGAAAAGGCAGAGAAGGAGATGTATATTATGGCATCATTTACAGCTGCTGTTGATAAAGACAATACAAAAAGAGGCAAGAAAAGACAGAGACTAAGTCATGAGTTCACATTTCGGGGCAGTCGTATATGTAAGAAATCATTCATGCTCTTATTTGACGTTGGCAAACACTCCCTCCAAAGTTTACTGAAACACGTTAGTGAAAATGGTGTAGTAGCTCGTTGCCATGGCAACACTAACAGAAAGCCATCAAAGTCTCTCACTTTCGAGGAAATCAGGCGGGTCGTACAGTTTGTAACAAACTACGCAGATGAGTTTGGTATCCCACAACCGGCTGCACCACGCGGTCGTGACAATACTCCACCGGTGTACCTGACAAGTGATACGACAAAAGCAAGTGTACACCAGCAATACACGGCTAGTTGTGCGGAAACGGATCCACCTAGCAGATCAGTCAAGTATTCCACATTCAACAAGATATGGAACACTTGTTTACCACATATCAAAATTGCGTCACCGCGGGACGACGTTTACGCCACGTGTGAGAGACTCAGGAAGAGAGTTCAAGACTCAGTGACAGAGGAGGAGAAGTTAGAATCTGCTAGTAATTTACGTGACCATGTTCTAGCAGCACAAAAAGAACGAGAGGTATACAATGCTCGTATAAAACGTGCGAAGGAATCATATAGTGATCAGGATGATGACAATTACGTACATTATACTTTTGACTTCAGCCAGAATGTGTGCTTGCCTCATCACTCAAGACAAATGGGACCAGTATACTTCGCTACTCTGAGGAAAGTACAGATATTTGGTTTCCGCATCGATGGAGTTCCCCGGCAATTGAACTTCTTGATTGATGAGAGCGAGACGATTGGTCCGGATGGTACGTGTACGCATGGTCCGAACGCTGTGATCTCGATGATCCACTGGGCTATGGAGACGTATCAGGGTCATGAAACTTCCTGTACAATACATGCCGATAATTGCCCAGGTATGCAAAACTAAGTTTATACGTCTTATTTGATACAGAAATGTATCGTTTTATTATAAAACTTAAATGCGCAAAAATAACTGTTATACAACGGTAGCGGGTTATGTTATCCAACTTTCGCAAGACAAACAAATTATGGAGGAATATTATAGACTGAATTTTCATCCTGGTATAGACTGATTATTCAAAACGGTTAACTTAAATATCACAACTGGTTTGAATATCATGGCAATTATAAAATCATCATCTTAAGGATCTGGAACCATAATGGATTTCGGTTATTATCGTCGATGATCGGGTATTTACGGCACTCGGTTATTTCCGTGAAACGCACTTCGGAAAGATTCGATTTTGTTCTCACCTCGGTTTACTTTCTCGTAAATATTAATATATATCGGCCGTGTAAGCTATTTAAAGTGTATTTTTCTGCATAGATAGAGATAATTCTCGTATTTCTCGTTGTTATTAGCATGAAAAATGCTTTAATATTATCGTTCTGAACACTCTGGCGATTAAACGTATATTAAACGTACATTCATTCCATTAGAATAGGAAATACATAAAAAATACTTTTTATGTTGTATTCTATAAATAGCAACAAAAAAGAAAGTGAAAGTACAGCGAAATAGGGAACGATTTTATCCAGTTAATCGTGACGTTATTTCGGACATACAATAGTAATTCGTTGGAGCTGTTATGATATCTCGTAGCTACGGCTTAAATCAGGCCGTAGTTACGATATTTTATGACAACACTGACGGTTTATCAAAACATAACTTTTACCCAGTCTATTGTTAGCACAAAATCCATTCACATGAATTTTCCGTGGTTTGTTCAATTTCAACATTTCCTTTCATAGATATTTTGATATTTTCAGTAATTTTGGGGTTATCAAGGCTTTAAACGGTAAATTTAGGCATCGACAGTGGTGACTATTTTTGATCGTAAAGTTACGGGAAAAAAAAAAACTTAGGAAATTCTAATCTTAGCTGCGAACATGTTTTGTAAGACGCACTTACGCAAAAAAATTGAACTTCCATTCAAATCTACGAAAATAATGTGCGTAATTTCGTTGATTAAACAGGGCCCAGATCACTGGTAGAAATAACAGAAAAACACTAAGAGAAATGAAGAAATAACTGTTTCAATAGGCCTACAATTGTTATGAATTTACTGATTTGGTTATAAAGAGCAAAGCACTGATATATCCTTCTCTTAACAAGTCTGGTTTTGACGTTCATTGTAGAAATAATTTGAGAAAACATTGAGAGAAAAGAAGAGGTTGTTGATTATCATCAATGTGTTATCATCAATGTGTCCCTTTTCCTCAGTGTTTTCTGTTCTTTTGGACTGGTACAGTTTTTTTTTTTTGGGGGGGGGGGGGGGGGGTTATGTATGCACCAATACACTTGATTGATTCAAGATCTATACGAATAAATGCTTAAGACCAGGATTTGATATAGTATCAATATTGCGTCTTCTGCCTTGATAGTTTTTATCATAGTCCAGTCACAATATAATGACACATGTTTACAAATTTTACAGTAATAAACAAAAGGTAATCCTTGTTAATTTTCAGTTCAGCGTTGCATGTATTGGTTCAAATCTTGAAGGTGTAAGGGACCTGCAAGATTCGAACCATCACATGCAAATTTACAGTAGTTATGACTTTGCTATTGCGTTTTTTGCAAGGGTAAATTTTGTAAACATGTGCCATAATATCGTTAAAGGACTATAGGTATGTAAAGACCCGGTAATCAAAGATACATGTTCGTGTAAGATTAGCTTAATTTGATTAAAAAAAGGCGTTCTTATACAGTAGTACATGACACCAATTTCAACTTTCTTCCACCCCACGAATCTTATATCACGGCGGGGAATCACCTGACATAATGTTTTCGA
Organism: Fragum sueziense; assembly: GCA_963680895.1. Classification (NCBI taxonomy): domain Eukaryota; kingdom Metazoa; phylum Mollusca; class Bivalvia; order Cardiida; family Cardiidae; genus Fragum; species Fragum sueziense. Next base: position 8,844,701 of record OY804592.1, read on the forward strand.
TATTTTCCAACAATTCTGTCAAAAGATGACCGATTTGAAAAGAAGAATTTAAGCAGAGACAGCGGGAACACTCCATGACTTTGCTGAATGCCAAGGATAATCTTTGAAAAATCAGCTGATATGAAAGTTATTGACGACCAAGCAAAACTTAATCTGGTCGTCAATAACGTTTTTATCACTTGATTTGTAAAAGAGTTACCACCCATATGATATCGGGCGTTTTACACTTTTTTCTGTTTCAAACCGATTTCAAATTGGTCAAGTATTTACAAAATTATTGACGATTTCTTGAAATTTAGTGTCACATGATTCCCCACCGATGTATATAATGCCCTTGTTTTGTTAACAATAGTTTATGTAGTAACTACAGGGAAATCTGGTAATGAATATTTGATAAAAATAAGTTCTTTATATAAGTTACTATAAAAAATAATGTGTTGTTACATTTGACCTTACAATGAATATTTGATGTAATTGAATGACCTATTTTGGATAATTTTGTCCTTGTCTTATGCGCCCCTTCTAAGTTTGAATTCATAAAAAACCAAAATTTAACGGTAACTTTTCCCATTCTTGTTTTATTTGCACAAGTATAAATTAGAGATAATTTTGGTGTAGGTCTCATACCCTGCCAGTCAATATTACAAAAATTACAGATCAAAGAAAAATGTTCATTTTTCTTAAACATGGAAAAAATTCAGTCGCAAAATCATAAACCTTATGTATAATCAAGTGTTTTTTTCTTAATTTTGTTTTTCATAGATTTGTATTTAGCTTATTTATGTTACATACATATCTGTTGTAGCATGCAAGCTGAAAAATGTCAGATATTATCATCTTCTGGGAAAAAATATGAGATTTACGGAGTTGGTGCTTCCCTTTTACCCGCCTTTTTTGTAAAAGGGGGGTCAATAACTAAAAAAATATATAAAATTCCAACATATCGGTAAAATTGTTTTAAGTTTCATTTTACCTCCGTCTTATATCATAGAAATAATATATAACAATACTTTTTGTATTTTCAAAAGTGTCTATTATGGTTCCAGATCGTTAAGACACATGCAGAGCAACATAAATATAAGAGGACGTGATGACATTCTAAATTTGTTATACCAAATCCAAGCCCTACATTCTGGATACTCATTTGAATTGTTCGGACGGGACTGTTGCAATGAGTACCCACAGTATAGGGTTTGATCAAGAATTTACTGTATTTTGATTTTTAAACCCATCTTATCTATAGCTCTGCACATGTATACATTCATTACAGGCCAGAACAAAAACAAGTATGTCATCGGTTATTTGACTTGGCGTGTGATGACAGGGAGACACCAAATGATCGAGTATATGATGCAGGTTCCCGGTCATGCCCGTTGTCTGGCAGATAGTGGATTTGCTTCATTGAAGAAGTTGTACAGACGGACGGACTGTGATTCACTACAACAACTGGAGCAGATAGTAAACAGATCGTCTACTACTAACGAGGCTGTCCGATATCCAACCTGGCAATGGCGTGACTGGAAATCCTTCCTAGAGCCAGTAGTTAAGCCAGTGACCGGAATAAGGTTGGTAAAACTTAATTATTAACTGTCTTTTAACGTAGTCCACCACTGATGAGATTCAAGGAACGTCGGAATTTTTCGAGCGACTTCATAAACATTCGTAACATATCCGATCTGTAAGGTAACGTTACGAGTTAGAAGAAATCCACTCTCCATGGCCGAATGTTTACGACGTCATCCAGAAGATTTCGACGTTGCGTAGATGTCATTGGGAGGGACTACCTTAATACTATCATAATAATGTTATACTTTTCCTAGGTTCTATTGCGTTTATATCAGTCGGTTACATTCATATTGAATTGAGTGGGTCTTCATAATATCTAATAACAGAATGTAACTGCCGTATTTTCCAAACCCCCTTTTAATTTTTGTTATGCACGCGCACTTAAATTTTTACATGCGATAAATAGTTTGTTTGTTTTTTTGTTTTTTGTTGTTTTTTTTTTCAATGAAAGATACATGCAGGACTATAAATTTGTTAAGCATTTATTTTGTATACTTATAAAAAAATAAAATAACAGTTGTCAGCATGTTGTTTACGAATTAAGATTTAAGTTACTGTATTACAGGAAGTATCAATATTTCCGAATGACGTCAGCGGTCCCAGGTGTTGTTTTCGTGAAGACAGACAGAGATTCTGACGAGATCAGCATCAGAACTATCCGTGGTGGTGTTACCTTTACCAGAGATGAGCTGCCACAAGTTCTTCCCGCTAGCGGTCTGACACGTCAAAGGCAAGAGTACATGTACAGAAGTGTGCGTCCGTTTGTGCGACCACTACATCAGGACGATTTGTGTCCAGCAGTTTGAAATAAATAAATGTAATTATGTGAAGGACGTGGACATCATTCGTTACTAATAATTTTATTTATTCGTTCATTTTTCTTTTTACAAATTGTATGTTGCTGTTACATGTATAGTATGTAAACGTAAGATTAAATGTATAGGGTGTAAACGTTACCAATTCGAACGCCATAATAAAATTGACGTCATTTCATATCGACGTCAAAACGTTTTAAAAGATTTGTTTTACCTCCTTTCTTTAAATAGCTGTAAAATCAATAGTAATTAAGATATCGCAAAACGGTTTTCGGATTATTAACCCGGACATGTTACATTATAAGAATATGTAAAAAACCCAATTTCGAAAATTTTGTCATTAAGCCCGGTTTTCCTGGAGCGGTGCCCATATATTTCAAGTAAAAATCTTCTGCCTGTGATTGCCCTATATACCGTCCTTGATGGCATAAGTTTGTAGAGTACCGAAATTTTGTTGTCTATTACGATGTGACGGAAGAGTTAATTGCCTCAACAAACCTTTACTACGTAGAAAAATACTAGGTTTCCATTTAGTTATGAAATTCTTACATTCAACTTACAATAGGACATCTCTGATCAAGGGTAACAACTGTAAAGTTTCATGAACCTAGGTCAAACGGCTTTGACTTTGAGCGCGGAAACAAAAAAGCCTAAGGTAGAATGGAAAGATGCGGCCATGGTGAAACCAATAAAAAATGGACTTAGTTAGGGAGTATAAAATCCCTTTCCAAACGTATATTCGTTTGGCACATTATCTTGCATTAGGCGACATATCAAATAGCATACCGACCTATCTGAAGTTTGCCTTGTGGAATAGTTCCGACGTCCTACTTTCCATGTCGGCGGTCATGAAATGCGTAATAATCTTATCACAATCAGGATAAAGTGATGCGGTTCCTTAGGATTATCAACTTTTTGGTAGAATTTGACGTACGCAGACAACGCGTTTGGTGCCGTTTAAGTCTCTCCCGAACGACAATTTTAGGGCGGTCTTATTTGAGAGCTGCTGCAGACGACAGAGTTGGCGTGGATACAGAATGGGTTTGTATTAAGAAAAACTCAGAAAATATTGGAACAAAAGAAGAAAATGCTGGTTATCAGCATTTTCTTCTTTTGTCTCAATATTTAACCAATTATTTTGTTTTAGGGACGCCAAAACCTGTTGGAAAAAAGTTTTAAGGTAAAGGCTTAGTAAAACGTTGCGACAATATTTTCTGTAGCTTATAGGCCTACACAGATAACGTCTCTATCATCATTCAGTTCGTTGTCTACAACTATACGCCTTTGGAATTGGAACAGTCCAATTTTTTGTCTTTTTGCAATGATTTGGATTTATATATTTCCCATTATTTATTATCATAGTTTAACCACTAACTAAACGCTGACGCCTTTTGACGGACCTAAAAAAGGTTTGGAGAAAACATTGTGGGAAAAGAAGAAAATGCTGATATCCAGCATTTAATATTTTTTCTCAATATCTGTGTGCTGTTTTGAACACAATTTACAGCTAAAGAAGCACAAATAAGAAAGGAAATCATGCACGAGAATAAAAAGAATCGTCTTAAAGAAAATATGAGTGGAAAAAGACGCAGACGACCTGGGACTCGAACCCACAACCAGTCTGACGCTCTAACTACTGGACCAGCCTTACAACCAGTGCTGGCTCTTTCCAAACTATCTAAAGTAACACATGGTCTGGTCCCGGTTTCTCGAATCAAACTTAAGTATATACTCATGAGTTCATGCTCAACTTCAATTGAATGCCAATCAACGTTGATTGTTATTCAATTGGAGTTTACGAGGATTTCGTGTGATTTGAGCACGGTGCTCAGATTTGAGTCTGAGAACATACTTAAGTTTTTTCGAGCAACCGAGGCCTGGTGTCAAATAATTTCTAAATAAACACCGAAAAGTGTCCGATGTGTATTCATATCAATGATCACGTGCTCATGTGATGTTCGGAAATGCAGAATGGTATAGTCCTCCAACATTAACCCGAGACTTTTGCTAATGTAATGACCTCATTTGGGCAATGCTTTGTTAAGACGATCAACTAACAGACTTATTAAACGAAAATTAAGTTGTCCCGAGTTAATTTTGGTGGACTATAATTCAAAATTGCGGTTTTGTAACATTAAGTTAGGATGCCTCGCATGTTGAATATGTTGAAAATGAAAACGATCCTTCTTCGTTTGAATTTTTACATTTTGAAATAAAAGGTATTTCATTTCATTTGAAATCCTAATTTTAATACGTTTGATTTACAAGCATAATAATTCACAATAAAACCGAGGTAAAAATTTCCCCTTGGCGTACGCCTTTCAGTAGACTTTTTTCCTATCTAAAATTTGTAAGGTCTGACGCGTGAAGGAATTCGCCGATTTTACGCCTGTGCGCGTGCCAATTTATAATTATATTTTACATCTAACCTCGGGGTCAAGCCGGACAATGCATCCATATTTTGGCCGGAGTTGACCACATCTGGTCAGCAGGTCAAAGGGACATTTGAGGTGGGCGCAACCCCCGAACAGTTTAACCCGCGTAACCTTCTTACTGGGCGAATAAACAGTTTAAGCATACTTATTTTAAATATGATTAATTAAAAGGCACAGCGGCCAAAATAGAAAATAAATGTCCCTTGACCACTGGGCGATAAAACAGTTTAAATTGAGAAAAAAGTCGCCGACTTTCCAACCTCCAATTTTGCGTTAATAAAAGGCAACGGTCAGATGAAATAGCGGGTTAGAAATGATTTTATTTAACTTCACGTTAGCTTCAATTAGTGTCACTTTGGTTAATTTAAGGACAAGTTAAATTGCTTTTTGAAACATGTTCTTGGCTGCTCTGTAATACTAAACAGATATGAATAAATCGAAAGAGTACTTACAATGAAACATTATTTCGTATATCATGAGTAGAAATAGTAGACGGATCAAGTTAATTTAAGGTCAGGTTAAATTGCCTGAAAAACAAACGAACAAAAAAAAAACACAGCAAAATAAAACTTCCAAGATTAAAACAAATAGAAGATATAAGTATCATTCGGATGAATGATACAATGAACAGAGATCTGAGGAAAAAGGTCCTTAATCATTTTCAAAAAAAAAAAGAACATTGTTTTCGAATTCCTAAAAGAAAAGGAATGGAAAAACACATCTTCGCCAGCCACCTCCACTTTGTTGCTTACGAACGTTGAAGCTGGGCAAAACATTAAGACATTCATTTTTCATCTAAATCACTCCAACATTATGACGTGTTGGAAGGAGTTGAATTGCATTTGAGACAGTAATGATTGTAGTCCAGTTTATGTGATTAATGCAGCCGCTGTCACAGCACAATTGGTACTGTTAGCGCATTGGACACTCTGACTCCCACTCAATGGCTATCGGGTTCGATCTACAGCCGAGGTCGCAGCAAACATGCTCTCTGACATCTATATAGTTTAATGATCGTAAAACTAAGTGGACAGGTAGCTTGAGTGCTCGGTAATGTTGTTGTGAGAGTATATTGAAGGAAAAGACAGGAATCCATGGTTAGGTGCTGTAGCTGTCCCTACATGACCATAGAAGTCGAGGGAGGCGTTATACCGCTTCTATGCAATATACCTTAGTGAAATCAAGTCTGAAGCATTGTTATTCTTTTATAACTGTTACAGTAGTCGTGAGTCGTATAGAAGCTACTAGCCCATTCCAACACATTATTTCCTTTTGGCTCCCCTAAAGAAAATGGCTATGGAAAACATTGTTGAAAATGAAGAAATTGCTTGTGACAAGCAATTTCTTCATTTCCCACAACATTTTCTATCCAAAAAGACCAAAGTTCTTTTAATTTTATTTGCTTCAAAGTGTCGGCTGCAACATCTTTCAATTTGGAACAGTCTAAAGTTTTGTCATTTGGTAATGGGCTAGAGAACAACATGAACCATAACCAGACTACGCGTAGACGTGTACTGAGCAGACTGTACGTACTCATAAACTTATGACGTACGGAAAGGGTCTAGATAAAAATAGAGGTGTAGCTATAAAGGGGGTGTTTCAAAATTGCCCACGCACGAATTTCAATTAAACTGTACATAGTGATAAAGGACCATATACAAGCTATGAAACTGCAATTAGTATCAAAACTAGAAACAGAAAAGCCACCTTGACTTATTCCCACTTTGACATGAAACATGCCCCCATTTTCATGTGTCCCTACACTTTAGTTTTATGTATTTTCTAGATCGTTCAATTGGCTTTGCTCCGAGATACCCTAGGCATTCATTCATACCAGAAAAGTATTCGAGGAAAGTATTGTGTTTGTTTTTTTATTGAAAAATCGTTAAAAAGTGCATATTTTTCTGTAAAACTAGCGAACAGAGAAAAATTGAATTCCAAAGTTAAGTATGTTGGAGTCTTTGTCAAAATACCATATTATCACAAAAACATGCTACACGTTTCTTCTTTCTTTGACCTAAATTACATGGAAATCAAAAACCGGTAACAGTGTCATTTGATACATATTATTGATGGAGGTGATACTTTGGTTCAAAACTCGTTTTCAGTCAAAATTTGATTTTGCCCCTAAAAACATTATTGTATTTAGTAAAATCAACTGTAGCATAAAGCAATATTCATGTTCGAAACAGCCATTGAAAAATATATTGATTAAATATAAATATAATTTTTATTTGCAAAATTACATATATGGAAGCGAAAATAAGACATACATGCACAAATTGCCATTTTTCTTTACTATTTGATCATATTGCATATGCACCATCATTACTAGCACTAAGACATGCAAAACTGTTCGAGTCTTATGTTATAAAATGGCAAAGGCTTCTAGAACATGTATGGTATAGCACCCAATGTTGCCTTTTCAAGTTTAAAGTTAAGTAATGTTTTAGCTCTAAGAGCCACTAATGCACTTACGAGATATAGAAGGATGCATAGGATGCAATTACAGTATTGTCTTCTTTTCAATTTCACAGTTGAAATTGTCCTTGTTTATTTAAGAAATAATCTTTTTTTACCTCGGTTTATGGTTTATTTAACCACGGTTCTGAGTTAGGCGGCACAATAAATAATCCACGAGGCCAGAGGCCGAGTGGATTATTCATTTTGCCGCCTAACTCAGAACCGTGGTTAAATAAACAATAAACCGAGGTAATAAAACAGATTATTTCTTTTATAACATTGTAGATCTAAATCTTCACAAATTAAGGGAAATAAATTTTGCAAAATGTCAACAGTAATCGCGGATTAATTCCTTTTGATTCTTTCCAACTTCCGCTGATCGAACACCAACAATTTTTCTTGACCAGTTGTATCATTAAAACAACCTTCATCATAAATAGGAAGTATTCAACTTCAAAAGACAATTAAAACTGCGTTATTTCAAAGATTTGTAGTTCAATTTTACTCTAGAATACTACTGGAATTCTAATGCCATTGAAACCCAGATCACCAAGGATAAAAATGGACTCGTCTGGTCTCCGAGTTTTCAATTCATAAAATATCATGAAACTTACTTCGAAACTGTAGAACTTGCACAAATTTTACTCGAATAGCGTACTTTTAAACTAATGTGTGCATGAATACACTCAAAACCTTCTATGAATAAGGTCTATTCACTCTTCTGTCCGTACAAAATGATACAAGAAAACGAAAATGGCGTCCCTCAGATTCAATGAATTTTCTTTGAAGGAAGGTCGTAGCTCTATGACGTCATTACTAATCGTGACGTCACATTTCTTAGAACGCGTCATAAACGCGCGGCTTATTGCACGTGTATGTTATAATTCAAATTTTTTGCCTATGCACCGTTCCGCGATAAATCAGTCCCCTAGTTACTGTTGCTATGCTTCACAAACAAAATCCAATATGACCGCCGCTGATGCTGAACGACCGATTGTTTATCTTCTATTTCGGAGAATATTTCTATATTTTATCTACCTGACCACAAAAAACATGCTGGTCGAATTTTAAAAAACAGGACAGAATTACTACAATCAAGGTTATATTCATAACACCAAGATTAATCCGGAAATCCAGGCGTGAAAGTGTCGCTAGTTGCTGGCTGCAGGTCGAAGCTCAAAATGAAAGTAGGATATGCATCCTTTCCCAGTGAAATGAGGGATGAGGAGATTGTACAGTCACGTTGTACTTGTTTAGTATGGTAAGTGATTTCATTTTAAATCTCAGAACTATAGAGTTTACATCTAAGCAGTTTTAACCAAGCCTTTCCAACGCCAATGATATTTAAAAAGTGAAAGTGAAAGTAGGTTTCAATGAACTTTCCTTCCATCCAAGCCAAGGTAGCAAATTGTCAATATTTTCTGTGTTTTATTCTACCAGATGTAAAGAAGATAAAGATCATATTTCACAAAAGAGGCTGATCTTTGTTTGTACTTATTGCCAAATGAGATTAATCAGTTATTTACCCCTTTCCCAAACAATTCCTAGCTTGCATGAGTATAGTGGTACCATCAACATTGAGACTCAAATGTACTTTTAACTATTGACTGTCCTACGTGAGAGGGGTGTTGTGACTACATCTAACGGTAAACGCCTTCTTAAAACCACGACGTTTACATACCTGGTTAACCTGTTCAGTTTGACTCGTCTGTCCAGAGGTCATGGTTTATTTATAGTATGCAGGATGTTTTTTTAAGAATAAAAGTGTCTATTTGTATACATACATGTTACCGGACTAATTGCCTGTACTCTGCTAAAAGCTATAAATTTATCCGGTCCCGGACAGATTACCTATACACAGCTGAGTTTTGTTTGTTCATAACCAAACAATTAGCCATTAATATTATAATTCAGGGGTTTCCTTAAAGGTGTATGGGGGCTTGGGGATTTTTTCCTTCCATTTGGGTATCAACCCTTTGCTACTTTTGTAACTATTCCATGGGGTTAATGAGAAAACAAGTTAAAACATAGAAAATCCCTTGCCTACTTTGTCTTTGGTCCCAAAAAATAGACATCTGGTTGTCATCTACTAAATCAGATGAATTTCTGGTTTTATGGACTCACCATAAGGTCCATCTTAGTCCAAAGGTAACAAAATAAAAAAAAAACTTAGTTAACAGCTCAGCACAAAATTGTCATTTATTTCCAAATGACAAAAAGCTATATCTACAGGTTAAATGATATTCTGTTCAGACAGTTTAGTAACCTCATTCATATTCAATGAAGATATTTTTATGGATAAATGTATTTACAACACATCCACCAGTAAGAATGCACAAATATCTCCAATGCATCATTTATAGCGGCTTGTATGGTTCCGTACAAATAATGTTAACAGCTCTATATGGCTAGTTATCCGGTTCCTGACAGTGAATATAAATGACTTATAGCCTGAACCAGACAAATAGCTACTGCCTTTAATCAAAGTGCTGAGAGCACTGTAATTGGACGTCTCTGATTGATTGAGCGGGATTGTACATGAACGAAAGATATTTTATTCATTCTTCTGTGTTTAATTCTATAAGATCGGTTTCGGACATACGAAATCGGCTTTAATACCAGAAAACCCTTCTCAGGCTTCAAATTGATTTGATTGCCGTTTCAAGACAACTGATTTGTCGCTATGAATAATCACTATTAATTTGATTACCAAATTCAATTAAGGCCATGCGATTAGCACTTTTGTCTTCTTGTTTCGGTTTACTATGAGTATTGTCGTCAGTTATACTTTTCATTGATTCTATAAAGTACGCTACAAAACAATTTATTCAAAATGTAAGCCAACACGCTACATAAATGAAAGCCGGGATAGCTCACTTAGCAGAGCAATCACCTTGTACTCTTTACACATGTTATATCCGGAAGGCCCTGGGTTCGTATTCTACTCAGACATTGTTCTTTTTAATCATCTTTTTTATACGCCGCCGGAGGCGGACGTATATTGGCGTCATCTTCTCCGTCTGTCCGTCCGTCCATCCATCCGTCCGTCCATCCGTACGTCCGTCCACTTTTCTTGTCAACGCAACTCCTCCTAAGTTTCTGGCTGGATCTTCTTGAAACTTGGTCAATGTTATCACCTCAATTGGTAGATGTGCATGAAGGAAGGATTTTATGGTTCGTTGATTTTTGCCAGAGTTATGCCCCTTAAAAACTTAGTCTCTGGGGATTATTGAAATTGCAGCCTTGTCAACGCAACTCTTCCTAAGTTTCTAGCTGGATCTTAATGAAACTTGGTCAATGTTATCACCTCAATTGGTAGATGTGCATGAAGGAGTTATGCCCCCTTAAAACTTAGTCTGTGGGGCTTATTGAAATTGCAGCCTTGTCAACGCAAGTCCTCCTACGTTTATGGCTGGATATTAATGACACTTGGTCAATCACCTCAATTGGTAGATTTGCATGAAGAAAAGATTTTATGGTTCATTGATTTTTTTCTAGAGTTATGCCCCCTTAAAACTTAGTCTCTGGGGCTGATTGAAATTGCAGCCTTGTCAACACAACTTCTTCTAAGATTCTGACTGGATCCTTATGAAACTTGGTGGATGTTATTACCTTAATTGGTAGATGTGCATGAAGTAAGGATTTTATGGTTCATTGATTTTTGCCTGAGTTATGCCCCCTTCAATCTTAGTCTCTAGGGCTTAATTATATTTCAGTCTCGTGAACGCAATTCCTTCCAGGTTTTTGACTGGATATTTATAAAAACCTTTTTGTGAACACAACTTTTTACAGGTTTTTGTGTGAATATTTATAAATCCTTGTCAATGTCATTTTTTTTGTCTCAAGTTTTATAAGTGGCGGCGTATATTGTGACCATGGCACTCTTGTTCGACTTCTATCTCCACCATCGTTGGCGAAAAAACGACCGCAGTGATTTAGAATCGATCTTAACACAAATTCAACGAAATAAAGTAATGAAACGCCAATCATTTACATACAATTCCGCTCGATCAATGAGAGGCGTCTAAATATAGTGCTCCAAGCACTTTGATTTTCATTCATGTTTAGAGTAAAAAAAAGAAAAAAAACACGGTAGCAGTTTTCCCTGGTTGTAGTTACAAAACAAATTCAATACATACTTTTCCTGAAACAAATTCCAGATGAATTGGAGCACCTAACCATGGATTCCTCATACAAGTACTACCGAAGCATCCTTACATCTACAGATGTGCATAAAAAGAAGAAATTGGGAACGTGCCGTCGGGAAAATGGCAGTGGAGTACAATAAGCAATTTAAATGTTCATATCATTATCAACGAAAATTTGAGAATAGCAATGTCCCTATCTGTAAACATATTCATACGATCATCCAGGTACCATCTGTTGCAGACCCATTGCTTCATCTTCTTAGCTCAATACACGTAAACGGGTCTCTTAAACGAAATAAATACAGATCGCTGTCACTTAGTCTTATACTAGTAATAATCATTGTTGTCATGATCATCGATCAGTATGTAAATAGGTCATGATACTGTCGAATATCAGTGATACAGATGCTGGAGAAAAAAAAAAACTCGTAAGAGCAACTATTTTTCTGAATAGGTGGATTTCACTAGTGTCTCATCTGAGGCTGTTCAGATGGAACCCCGATTTGTCATCGAGTCGAACCCGAGTTGCGAAATGAACTCACTCCCCGATAATCAATTTCAAAACCCTGGTTCCAAAGTACGTCTCATGGGAACCCCGTTCCTTTAAATGTGTCAAAGACTTAAACAACAATGATCAAAGAAAAGGAACCTATCATACACAATACGTGCATTAAATTGGGTAATCATTCTAAAATGTGTGTTTTCAGTAAACACATCAAGAAAAACAAACGTTTTACAGAAGAAATAATCCGAACTGGTTTTGAACCAACGGCGTTCCAAATTTCAAACTGAAAAAAGGTTGCGAGGTTAATCCTTTCCCGTTTGAGCTATCGCTGCTGCTGATGATAGTGTATAGGGTGTCTGTTTACATTATAACCATAGTGTATGCATGTATCGCTTTCCAAAGATCTTACCCTTTACACAATAAATATTACGAAAGTCAAAAAACTACAAGAAAATGATTAAATCGAAAAAAGATCGTAAAGTTGGTTAAGACGTGGTATGAATTGAATCGGCCAATGAATCTTATAGTATTTGTTAGAGAACACATAGAAAGTAGGAAAAGATACGACAGTTTTCCTGTATGGTCGCAAAATCTATTTTGAATTCTGGTCAACTGGCAATTGAGTCCGAGAAAGGGTTTTTTGGTAATGAAAACCCATTTCGCCTGTCCAAAAGTGGTTATAAGAATTGTACGTCCTTTCGGACGTCCAATTAAAAATCATTTAGTGAAAAGAAGAGATTTCTTTAATTCAATAGTTTTAAATGTGAATTCACTCTGGTCTTTCAACCTGGATCAGTTAGTTTGATTGTTGTTTGGGATAGGGATAAGTGATTAGAATTATATGTTATAATATTCAATCTTTATGCAATTCTAGGAGTATTTTTCAAATCTTTGTTATTTGAGGTCAGGATTTATCTTTTTTCAATGATATTTATTGCCATTGTCATAATAAGTTAGGATATTGTGACTAGATAGATAGTATAATGTGGAAAGCATTTGCATGCACAAATACAAATACCATGTATATTGAGAATTATCTTTCAAATAACAGGTGAATCCATGCTGAAGAGTTCAAGACACTCTCATGCTCACTTCTCGGAAACATATTTATGGATTTCCAGTTCTTCCTGAGAATCTATTGTTTCATTGGTAAGTTGTAAACATTAATATTAATATTATCTTGATGAAAGTCTCTTTGTAGGAAGCAAGATATGGCCAACATAAGGTTCTACATTTTGGTGTCAGTGCATAAAAGCATGAACAAAATTACAGTTGAAGGAAAAATGCTATTTGTGAGCTAAATATTAATTTAAGGTAGTACACCCCGAATAAGATATATATGTGACATCGGATTTTTTCGCGCGACACATTCATTACATATCCAAACTTATTCGGTCAACGTAAATTTTCAGCGGTGAACGTTCCCCCGAATGTTTACAACCTGGACCAAATAAGTTTGGATATGTATGAATCTCATTAGGGGTGTAGTACCTTAATGACCTTTGATATAACTTGATTTAAATCCTTTCCCCAAAATATTCTATTAAGGTAGGTGACCAAATTACCCATAAAGCTACAAAGGAGTTTGTGGTGCTTTGTCAATTTATTTTGATGTTGAAAGCACACACAAAACATTAAACCCCATGCTCCTGACCCCAAATCATATGACTTAGGATTTGAAATAACAAAAGATTTTTATAATTACAAATGTATTTTGCTGTTCATCATATGCATTGCTGTGTTTGCCACATGTATCAGTTGTTTTATCATCAAAATTTGGGATTAAATGGTCCCAGTGTGTTCAAAGCAGTTCTTGTTTACAAATAAATATACTTTGTGAGTATTGTTAAACCAAAGTGACCGTGCGCTATGAATATTTATAAACAAACGTAATCGTCTGCAATATTGACAATAATGAGCGCAAGGTTACTTCGGTTCAATAATATGCTTATTTGCAAGTATTATTCTGAAAAGGGTCAAAAGTTAGAAAGTTAAGTGACTTTTTAATGAATTAACACTCATACTAACTGTTTTGTGTGCATGAACAAAATTACAGTTTTTTTTTCCAGATTGATGTTCTATCAAAAGGAGTTGAATGAAGGTTTAACCAATTTATCAAGTAGACCAAACAGTGAAATGAAGCACATTGACTTGAATTGTTTTGTGCATTTTTATTTAAAAAAATAAAACAAGTGTATGAAAAAGCAATGGTGGTGGTACTTGAATCAATGGCAAAATCATCACACAGCTTAAACCAAGGGCGGATCTAGGGATGGGGTCAGGGGGCCATGACCCCCCTGGAATTGATCAAAAATTGAATTTTGACTATATAAAACATATTTAACACATATTTAAGCCATTGTTTGGGCTTTGACCCCCCCCCCCCCCCCCTGGAAAAAAATCTGGATCCGCCCTTGGCTTAAACCTATTTTGTTAATCCTTTCCCAAATAATACCTGATTCTGAATAAATGTCATTTTGAAAGGCATAGAGAGAAAAGAAGAACATGCTGATACCCAACCTGTTTTCTACTTTTCCTTGAAGGCTATTCATGTTAGTAGATTTAGATCTACATCCAACTTTCTACACTTAGTAGATCTAACACTCTCAGTAATTTTATGCCCCGCGTCCATTTACAGTAGCGGATCCAGGATTTCTAAAAGGGTGGGGTCGAATTTACATTTAGGGGGGTTCGTTTTGCTATTAATATAGCTCTACAATTTTGACTGAATTTCTGCATGAAAATGAAAGAATTAGGCTTCAGATGGGGTTCGTTTGACCCCCCCCCCCCCCGAACCCCCTCTGGATCCGCCACTGATTTACAACTAACATTCAACTTGATTTCTACTCGGGATGAGCAGCTGGAGGCTTGGATTGGATGTTATGTTCGTACCTGTATGGAAAATGCAAGGAGAATGATTTTGAGTTAACCAGTTGCAGCATCGTAACAGAGAAAGTGTTTCACCTTTTCCCAAACAAGCCCGATTTTACGTCCCTAATAAAACAAAGTTTGCTAAATATTGAGACAAAAGAAGAAATCCACGTTGAAAATCCACAATTCTTCCTTTTGTCCCAATAGTTTCTATGCTGGGTTTTCTATCAAAATCTAATCTGCTGTCTTCAAAGCCTTTAAATCTGCTAAATGAATGGGGTCAAATGCGTTACAATCAAGCGTAAACAGCTCTTTTGCTTTGTTTTGGGGCTTGGTGAAATGTAATGAACCTTGCCCCTTTCATTCGTTTTGGATACCTAAATCCATGCAAAAGTTTCCCAAATCGCATTTTTGCATCAAAATGCTAGAAATGTGTACAAATTTTGTATTTTTAAACCGGCGGCCTTAACTAGAGCGTATACGTTGCTAGGTAGTGTTTGGGAAGCGGAGCAACAAGCTTATCGGCGGTGAATAAATGACGCGCTCTGATTGGATGAAACTATCAGTATCGGAACGGTGCATTGGGGTACAACAGGGAGCAATTATTTCCGAAAAATATTTTTCTATGCATAGCTTAACCTGTGTTTATACACAATTTATACACATTTCTATCATGCCTTATGGTTAAAAATGGGTTTAGCCGCCAATAGTCCTTAAAAGTCACTTGGGTGCTTATTTATCTATTTCTGGTGCATGGCAACAACAATTTCAATTTTGTATGATTAACAGATATAATCAGAGAATTTGGTACTTTTTCTGATTTCCATTTTCACGTTTTCAAAGATCCGCGCAGAACTCTTGTTGTTAACTTTCAAGAATTATGGCTGACTAGAATGTTCGAAGGGGATTTTTTAATATAGAATTTTCTCTTTTATGTTAAAAAGGGTACGCTTGGGACAAGACTAAATGTGACTCTAGGCAAAAATATTTTGACCAACATTTTAGTACTCCCCATAGCAAACTTATAAACTAAATTTGAAATCTCGTGGTCATTTATTCTTTTATAAAAAAGATTGTTTATATAATATAACATATTGTCCCTTTTATGCCGCCACAACAACCAAAGTTTTTGACAGAAATAAATTCTAGGAAGCAGGGTTGTACCGCCTTTACCCAAGGATAATTTCTACCAAGTTTTATAAAGATATACATATTAGATTGGGAGAAAAGACGTTTTTAAGAAAATGTCAAGAGACAGACAGACACACGGATAGACGACTGGAAAAAGGTCGAAAACATATTTTACATCTTGATTTGCCCTTAGGTAAACTAAAATTACCAACAGATGTAAACAAAACATTTGAAAAGACATTTTTGAAAAAAATCTTGAATTTGTCCATTCTTGAAAATGCATACCATTCAGATGGAAATTCCAAAGGCAACCTGTTACCGGCTTTATTTTTTCTTGATATTTCACTATAATCATCAGTATATTTGTGGACAACTTTTACATGATTTTCTTATTTTGACAAAAACTGGAACTGGGTAAATTTTTTAACTGAATTTGCTTAAATTATTTAAAAACTGTGAATTTTTGCATTGCCACCTAACATCATCTGATATAAAATAATTCTTTTTATAGAATTATATGTATTTTTGTATCATACATGATCAGGGACTACTGGACAACATTTTTAGAATATATTAGGCCATGAAACTAAAAACCAGAATGCGTGCACACTCTTTTATTGAGAGTACCCTATTATTTTCCCGGTAAAAACTTAAAATTCTTAGAAAATTGAATTCTGGAATGTTTGATTCCAAACATTTCATGAATATGAACCGTTATCTAGTGTACTAACTTCACGCCAAATTTCATTAAATTCCAAGCGTGGGCAGACTCCCATGTTAATTTTCCTATCCGTGAAACACCACCTTTATAGACCTGTACACCTCTATTTAAATACTGGTACACCTATAAATTTGTAGGTACACCACTATCTAAATACAGGTGTACCTACAAATTTATATGTACACCTCTAAAATTGTAGGTATGCTTCTAAATTTATAGGTACACCTCTTTTTAAATACTAGCGCATCTCTGAATGACAGGTGCGCTTATAATTTTAAAGTAGCCAATCAGAGCGCTCGTCTTATCCAGATAAAATTCCAGCCAAAATGAATAACATGCGATGAAAATGAGATGTATAAAAATAGATTCTGATTGGTCATTCAAAAATAGGTCAAGGGTTCAAAAATAGATTTAGTGGTACACCTATAATATAGAGGTATACCTATAAATTTGTAGATGCACCAGTATTAAGATAGAAGCGTACCTACAATTTTAGAGGTGTACTTATAGATTTGTATATAACCTGTATGTAGATAGTGGTGTACCTACAATTTTATTGGTGTACCAGTATTTAAATAGAGGTGTACCTATAAATGTATAGCTGCTCTTCTATTTTCAACTTTAGAACCCTTTTCATACGTCATATAAACTGATATTGAGTCATGTTTGTTTTGATACCATAGGATAGGCTTTACCAGTTCACAGATATCAAAATAGGTGACAACAGAACGTGCGAGTGTCACGTTTTACTCTTTTTGGGTGTCAGGAAAAAAGGGAAAATCGGGGAAATAAACGTTCTCTGATACACGATTTCACGCCCGAAGAATGACCAACGTCCAGTTTGTATCTAATTATGTCCAAGTGGCATAAAAATTCATGAGGTGATGTTATCTAACCCGCGGTCAATGGCGGAACAATAGCACAATCGCAATGTCTCTGACATGTAACGGACATAAACCATGCGCCACAACCCTCCTCGGCAGTTATCGTCACAATTCATAACAATTGGGTGATGTTTTGCTCCTGTCATTTTAGACAATAATATCTTACGGTCAGTTTGAATTGAATAGTTACTTGTCTTTTGCCAAAATCTCTTTCAAGTACATGTTACTTCTGAAAAATGTTGGAAACATACTAACACCCAACACAAGTGAAATTATACGACTTTAGTTTAAGTTCGCGATTGGTTGACTTGCTCACTTAAATTAAGAATGTGCATTTCTTAGTATCATACTATAATTTGAGCAATGTTTGTCTGTTTGTTCCCCTACTCCTCCCAGGTCCTTGGGCAGATCTTCACCAAACCTGGAGGGAAGGTGGAGGGCGGCCCCGGATATTAGCTTGAGGGGTTCATTTTTTGAAAGGTCAAGGTCATCGAGGTCAAAGGTCAAATTTATCGTTTTTACGGGTTACGGGACGGGATTGCTTACGGGTTACGGGACGGGATTAGGTGGAGGGCAGCCCCGGATAGGTCAAGGTCATCGAGGTCAAAGGTCAGCCCCGGATAGGTCAAGGTCATCGAGGTCAAAGGTCAAATTTCGATACGGGTAAAATTGCTAGTACCATGAATTTGAATAAAAAAAAATACCCTTTGATCATAAACTTAAAATCACAATAGAGATGAGGATTTTAATTGAAAAAAACAACAACATTTTTTTTTTTTAGTTTCATAGACACAGTTCATAATTCAAAGTAAAGGCTCAATTTTCTTCAAGGAATTTTGTCCGGCAAAATCTCTCTTGTGGCCATGGGATCTCCATTAATTGGGCATTTGAAGAGCTCAGCCATCGTTCAAACACAAAAATATAGAACACAAGAGATAATTGACACATTTTTATGCATGATTTGATAATTAATGATAATTTAGTGTCACCCAGAAAGTGTCGTATTTTTTATCAGATGGAATAAACATATAAGAAATTAAGACATAATGGCTTTGTACACGTTCTTGAAGTGTGTCTATAGTTTCGAATGAATCAATCGCAACCAGGCGTACAAAAATGTTGTAACTCCAGCGCGAATGCTCTTGAAGTACGGAATTTTGACGCCAAATGATAATTGTGCTTGCGGTTATGACAAAAATGGGGGAAAATTGACGTTATGGTTTTGATACAATGATAAAGAATGATAAAAGAAAGACACAAGCCATTGTGAAAAAAGCTTCGCATTCTCTGTGACATCGTGGCAATTTACCCTTTCCCAAACAAGACCTGGCTTTGACGTCCTTATTAGAGAAGGCTTGTGAAAACATTGATGCAAAAAAGAAAATGCTGGTAACCAGCATTTTCTCCTTTTGCCTCAATATATTCTGCGCTATAATGCACATAACTCTTTTTTTAAATACCGGTATCCATATTGTCATCTGTAGCGGTTTTCAAATAGGAGTGGTCTAAAGTGAGCTGTTTGGGAAAGAGTCAATGCTGACCAGGGCTGTGAATATGGCTTTGAAGTATCTGATTATAATTTGAATTCTGAGTGATGAGTGCCGTATAAGGTTACATCCTTTTACCCTTACCTAAACAATTTTTAATTTACTATCTTGAAAGAGAAAGCTTTTAGAGGTGTCCTTTTTGTAAATGAATTATTTTATTCATTATTATGATCATTTTCAATATCAAAACATACATTTTTTTTTACAAATTACAAACACATATTTTGTCGTTTGCAGTTCATTTGAAATTGGATCAGTCTAAATTTTTGTCGTCTGGTGAAGCGTTAATTGTGACGGTGATAGGACAAGGCACGTGACCAACTGAAATTCAAAAGAGATAGAAGAGTCGATTTTCTTTAGCCGCCTTTTCGTATTTTACAGATTTTTGTGACATAAAAACAAAGCGATGTGCCCATACTGTCAGCATAGATTCATACCGTAGAAGAATTAACCCTTTCATAAACAAATGATCTGGTTTAACGTCTCTGATTTAAAGAAAGCTTTGGAAAACATGAGACCAACGAAGAAAGTGTTTATAATCAGCATTTTCTCCTTATGCCTCAATATTTTCTGTGCTATATTGTACATAAACAGCGTTGCAATTTGATAGCCTCAAGAATTAGTTGCTTGGGATAGGGTAAAATGTCACAAATAACATAACATCATCATACAAAGTAACTCGTTATGTCAAAGTCGTAAGGAAAGTCATTCTACCTCGGGGTATCCGAACTTCGACTCGTCCGTTTTTCGTTTGCAAACTCATTATATTAGGCCTACACTTTTCACTTCCGTTGCTGAGGTCAGAACTCTATTTTGATTCGACAGAAGCAGTACTTCGAATTAAATCGATTTCGACAAAAGAGTGCCAACTGTATCACGAGGGATAATCACGTGACTCAGAATTTCAGAAAATCATGAATAATTTTGTAACTACTTGACCAACTCGAATTCGGTTTTAGGCACAGAAGTTGGAAAATGTCAGGAATAAGCTGGACGTGGTGTATTTTTAAAAAATCAGCTGATAATAAAGTAATTGAAGATCAACCAAAATTTTGGTTGATCTTCCATAACTTTTTTATTAGTTGACTTGAAAAACGTCTGCCTACCTTCCCTGCTCCAAACCGAAGTCAAATCGGTCTCGTATTAAGAAAATTATTGAAGATTTTATGAAATTCTTGTATCACTCGATAATCAACTGTGATGGAGTTAAGCCTCATTTGAATCGAAACGGAACAAAATCGGGTGAGTCGAACTCCGGATCTGTCGAGGTATGTTGACGGCCCCTTGGACTTCAACGCAACGAATGTACATATCAACCAAATCGTTATGACTCGTCACTTTATTTGCGCTAGAATTTCAGCACCCGCCGATTTACGCCCGACCAGATCATCCAAACTGACTAGGGGTTGTTTACATAGTAAACATCGTGTGAAAGGAGAAGGCTAGGGGGTCAGAAGATTGGGCGATCAACAAAGGGGCCGCACCCGGGTTAGGTTACCAGTGTTATTTCAGACTGTCATTTAGTCATATTTCCAGTGATTTCATTCTGACATTTGGTATCGGACCCGTTCTGGTCATGTGAGGAATTTGAATCAACATTAAGGTAGAATACCCGTAATGTGGCTATTTTGAGATTCATAAAACATCGGATTTTTTTCGAGCGTCGTCGTTACGTATCAGAACTTATTCGAGCGCGGTCATAAACATTCGGCGGTGGAAATTTCCACCGCCGAACGTTTTCGACTTCGCCCGAATAATTCCGACGAAGCGCAAATCTCATAAGAGGAAGACTACCTTAACCGTGTCCCAATCAAAACCTGGTCCAGAAATAAGTTTATGGTCGTCAGCAATTTCTCCTTTTCTCTCAATATTTCATGTGCTTTGATATACATAAATTTCTTTCTTTGATATCAATATTTTTTTCATTTTCACCATTTTTCAAATTGGAATGGTCAAAATTTAGGGGCGGGTTAGTCATAGTTCCAATTATTTCATTCTGACATTTGGTGTCTGTGTTGGTCATGTGAGGAATTTGAATTATTTCAGTCAATATCCAATCCTACCCAACCTCATATCCAAGATTTTGTAGAACTTTGTTCTTCGACATACTAGGTGGAAAATGCCATACGAAAGATTTATTTCTGCTGCTCGTCGGTGTAAATGCAAAACCTCGTATGTCGATTTTTGCGATTTTCAAAGTACAAACTTTTGTGCCCAGTTTAGACAATTCTCGCAGATTTTGAGATACTTTTACTGATCAGTATTAATGACACATTATTTGTGTCCAAATTTCAAGTAAAACATTCCAGTTTAGGAAAAGTTTTTACACTTTCTCCCTCCTTCCAAAAACGAGATGCAAGGCAAATATATTTACAACGACGTGCTGTTTTAGGCGGGTTAAACATTTGTTTCGTTTCTTGTTGGGTTTTTGAGAGCATAATAGCAATACAGCAATCCTTGTTGATCTTTTTTACGCCGGATATTCGTTTTGACAAGGTCGATCTAGGACAATAACGGACTCATTGACCAAATTTCCTGCCTCCCTTTAAAAAGATAGTTTTATCAATATTTATCATCTCTTCTTTTGAAGACATCTTATCTGATATATCAACACGGAAATGCAAAGCTTCGAAATATGATTTCAGCTGTAGCTTTGGTTGCTGTTCAAGCAAAAATGTAAGCACAAACAATAATTTAACATAAAATTATTAGAATCCACAACACAGTGGCTAACTCACGCGACGTTTGGAATCCGAAAAATCGTCAAGCTTCAATCATAATATTTTGTTCTATTTCTCAGCTTAAACTCAGATTTTGACGAGTTAAATTGCAACGTACGCGCCTTTGAGGGGACCATTTTCGACCCTTACTCGCCCTGCATCGAATTCCATAGTTTCTTCAAACATTCAAGCGAAAGCATTCATTCAAATGTTTGAAGAACATGGGAATTGGTGCGGAGTGAGTTAGTACATGGATTGGCCCTTTGGAAGGCGCGTACGGTACACTTTATGTCGTCAAAATCCGAGGAGTATTAGCTGAGAAATTACATAAAACATACATGAAGCAGATTTTTTTCGGTGTGAACGCTTCCCAAAAGTCACGTGGGTTACACACCGTGCACTAGTCAATTTTATAAGTAAAACAACATTTCTTGGGATTTTCGAGCGTATGAAATTAATTCCATTTCGAATTCATATTACTTTTATTATTTTAAATTTACATTTTATTATTGATTTATTATTAGTTTTTTTTTGCAGAAATGATCTGATTTCGTATACTGTGTACGGATTTTGTACAGTGGTAACGCGCTGGACTTGTTACACAGGAATCGCAGGCAGGTTCGATCCCCGCCGCTCCAGTGTTGCAGATGAGACTTAACCTTTTCCCAAACAAGACCTGGTTTTGACGTCATTAGAAAGGGATTTGGAAAACATTAAAACAAAAGAAGAAACTGCTGATAACCAGCAGTTTCTCCTTTTGTCTCAATATTTTCTGTGCCATATTTTACACAAACCCTATCTTTAATAACATCCATTTTGTCATTTTTACAGTTTTTGAAGCGAATCACCCTAAATTTTTGTCGTTTGGGAAAGGGTTAAACTGATCGAGGTCTAGCCTCCATTTGACCTTAGCTGATGAGTATATAGGATGTAAATCTCCATTCAATGCACTGATTTCGTATCCTGGAATTAGCTCCCTAATCACCCCATCTGACTTACATCTGGTTTTGTATTACTGCAAAATAGAACCGATTCAAAGAAATTAACTGAAGCAAATGTTGCCAAAGGTTGCCATACAAATTGGTACAAGAATAGTTTAGGACCTGATTGTCCCACGGAATGTCGTTTTTCGCATGAATCGAATAGAGTTCGTAGACCTTATACGAGAATATGATTCAATATGTCTACGCATGGGAAATGAAAACATACAGTCTGCAACTTTTTTGCCTCTGTTTTTAATGTTTTTCAAAACTTCTATTTATTGTGGATGTCGACACCGTGGATTATCTAGATAAGGGTTAATCACAGATTAGAGTTTATCAAAAACATGATATCACATGTTTTAGAAACATCACAAACGGATAAGCCGCGGTTTATTTTCACAGAGTTGTCTTGCACCCGTAGAATAAACATGCTTCCATCTTGATAGGTCGATGACGTCATTTTCTGCGCAGTCGCACGACTATCTGATATGTCAATTTCATTTGTAAAGCTCATCAGATAGTCCATGGGCCCATAACCGAAACCCTCCCCCCCTAGTGGGATTTTTGAAGACCTATATTTTCTTGAAGCTTATGGTGTGTAGTAATGAATTCAGGTTGTTGTTCAATTTAAAAGTGCTGGATAAGCAAATGGCGGGCTCGTTACCATGGCAACCGTCCATTTTTCTACAATCCAGCGCTTGGATCAATTAATTGCCAAAAAATTACTTATTTTTGTCATAAATCTTTCAAAATAGTTTTAAATTATTACCAAGATATTTCTCTCACAATATATATATTTTTTAGAAAATTTGCTAATTTGCATATTCATGAATATTAATGAGAAAGTAAGAAAATGTGTTTCATTTGCTAAAAACAAGACTTTACTAGTGAATTTAAACCTCCCTACCAGGTAGGATTTTTGAAGATCTATATTTTCTTGAAGCTTATGATGTATTTCAATACATTCACTTTGTTATTTGATTTAAAAATGCTGGATAAGCAAATAGTTGGCTTGTTACCATGGCAACCACCCATTTTCATTCGTTCCGGCGCTTGGATCAATTAATTGCAATAAAATTACTTATTTTGGTCAGAAAACATTGAGGCTAGTTTTAAAATGTTGTCATTACATTTCTCTCACAACCAAAAGATTTTTCAGAAATTTTGCTAATTTGCATATTCATGAATATTAATGAGATTGTGGAAAATATGTGTTTAATTTGCAAAAAGACGACTTTACTAGTTTACTAGTGAATAGAAACCCTTCCCACCATGTGGGATTTTTTAAGACTTATATTTTCTTGAAGCGCAGGAAACATATTAATGAATTCAGGTTCTTGTTTGATTTAAAAGTGCTGGATAAGAAAATGGTAGGCCTGTTACCATGGCAACTGCTCATTTTCCTACGTTTCAGTACTTGGATCAATTAATTGCAATAAAATATTTCAAAATACTTATTTAAGATATATACTTATTTTGGTAATAAAACATGAGACTAGTTTTAAAAATTTAAATAGACAATTTTCTTGAAATCATTTTTATTTAGCTAATTTGCATATTCATGAATATTAATGAGAAAGTAGAAATGTGTGTTTAATTAGCTAAAACAAGGCTTTTCTATGGAATAAATATGCTGAGGCGATGCGTTTTTATAATGCTTAATGTTTCAAATGAATAAGAACACTAATAGATCAATAATAAGTTCATAAACCATTCATCAGCGACACAGAACAAGCAATTACGGGCTTATTCGCATTCACAATTTCTCTAAATGGCAAATAAATTCTCAAATATTCTCTAATAATGTTAATGACTTTCATTTTTGCATCTTTTTCCCTAAATTGTTTACTTGTTGTGTTTGAAAACTAAAATTTCATGATTTATCCATTAAAAGGGAGAATCTTAAACAATATATGCTCTGAAAAATTACCGTATAAATGACAATAAAATTCCATTTAGCGCAAATGACATGCTGAAAACTTTAACCTGCTTTCTTTGATTTTTTCTATGTGAAATACAGTTTTCTTTTACACAAGAAACTTTATTTTGTAAAAGTTAAGTACTAAAAAGCGTTATAACGCGACAAAGAAACTTAAGAAGATGATGCTCAGTCTGAAGGCAAAGTTGCAACCACTGTCGATGGTATGTGTCATAAATTCACAGATCAGATATACTTGCTGAGCGAATTAAAGTAAGAAATTGTCCATGCATTATCTTTTTCAAGATATTGCTTGGTCGCCAAAGGATGCACAAACTTACAGACTGTTGGGTCTAAAATTCCAAAGAGTACATGTTGCATCCTCATGAACGAAAAAAAGGTCCAGGGGCCTGTTTCATCAAAACATTTAAGTCGTATTTTTGACTTACCGACGACTTACGACAAGTTTAGGGTAAGAAAAGTGTATCGCCATTCTATCAAAAGCTGGGTTATGCGATTGTTGTTTTAAGCGAGTTTTAAGACATTGGTAAGTCAAAAATACGACTTAAATGTTTTGATGAAACAGGCCCCAGAGTCCTAGGTACCTTGGTATGGAATCCCAAGGGCCAAGAAAATTATTCAATGTTTTACAGACAAGGTTGAGTATTCAATGTTTTGGGACAATTGGGGGTTGCAATAAAATATTTTGTTGGACATATTACCCAAGAAAGGTACAATTAACGAAGCATACTATGCCAAGTTGCTAGACAATCTGAAGCAGACCATACGTGAGAAACGTAGCGCCAAACGCTCAAAATGTGACCGCTGCTTGCAACTGAAAATTACATTAGTACACAATTGCCAAAGTACAATGGATGCTGTCGAGAAAAATGGGTATCAATTTAGATCACACCCTTCCTATCCACATTACCTTGCTGCTTTCCTAAAAAGGACACGAATGGTTGCAATTTTAAGTCTCATGAAAGAAGTTATTGGTGCAGTTTAGGTGTGGTTCTTTGGAAAGTTCTCGGACTTCTTTACTTCTGGACTGATGTCACTTGACCACCTTTAACGTTGATTAATTTGAGTTTAACCTCTTTTTCAACTGCTATGGTCACATCGATTGGTCAAAGCGCATAGGCCTGGGTGGAAAGTATTTCAAGAGAAAAGATGTCGATCTAAACATAAAAAGTTAGGTCAGTTATTCATTGATCCATGCTCGTATTTGAGCATTTAGGCAGATTACATAAAATACATATTATTGTATTGTATTATATGTCATGTAAATTAACAGTGAAGAAGCCATTTTTAGCGTGGCAAAAGTGTTGATATTGGTGTTTTTGTATTAAACATATCCACCCCACAAAAAAAGCTTAAACGCTTTATGACCAAAATAAGCCTTAATGTCTTTATACCCTCTATAACACGTATTATCCAAAGCGTCCCTTGTCCATGTAAGACTTACTTCATGCAAAAAGATACCAATGATGTACTCCAATGTGGACTCATTATCAAAGAATCGGGTACATGGTTTCTGTCAAAGAGGGAAAATGCTTATCTCTCCTAGAAAATAATCAATTTGAATTTTCTTCAGTTCTTAATTTATGGGATTGGGGATTTATTACCATTGATACGGTAATTAGGACCGTTTTGGAAATATATATTTTCAAGGTTATGTCATTTATTTACTTGTTGAATCATGTAGATTTAATAAGAAGTTGAAATACATTTGAAAATACAATATTGAGTGCAGAAGATTTGCAGAAATGAAAAACATTTACATCATTTTTGCATATTTGAGATTTTTGCGGCCATTTTGAAAATTAAAAAAGAATGACAAAAAAGCCTATTATAAGCATGGCAACACTTTTAGATTTAATATACTCAATTTTCCTAAGAAATGATCTCATTTACATACAGAACATGATTACAAATCATAGGGCAGTGATATTTCGATATTTAGTCAAGTGGTCATTTTGCGGCGGCCATCTTGCAAAATCATTTGAAATGTCGAATATATCCAAAAATGTTGATAGTCAACACTTTGACTTTTATTACAAGGCATCTAATAAACACTTTAAAACAAATTCTAGCAATTATTCGCTGTGGAAATAATTTCCAAATGCAAAGTAAATATAAACAAAGGCAATATCTATACTATTTTTCTCTTGTTTTACATATTCAAGGGGCATAATTTGTGCTAATTTTGGTGTGAAATTATCTTTTACTATTTAACGATATGAATTGATAAAATCTATAAGCATTTTGGTCATTTGCGCTTAAATTTGGGTTATTTTGGATCCCATGAATGTGTATAAGGTGAGTTATAAACAAGTATTTTTTGTAATTCAAGGGGAGATAATCAATCGTTCCGCATATGCTTATCCAGCACTTATATATCAAACAACAAGTTGCATTTGAAAGGGCATTCATCAAGCTTTACAATGATATAGGTGTCATAAAATCCCGGTAGGGGGGGACCTAGGCCCCGTTTTACTAACGAACTTACGACCATATGTTTGTGTAAACTGTGTAACAAGGCATCTGATTGCACGAAAAATCGGATTAGGCCAATCAGGTTTGTTGTTACAAGTAATTACGAAAAATTCTTGCGTAAGTTCGTTGATAAAACGAGGCCCTAGGGTGTAGCCAGCCCACGGACTAAGATGAAATGCATAATGTGACCCGTCATGTTAAAAGGAACCTTGTCAGAAGTCCAAAAGTCAATTTAAACAAACTGATCAGACTCAGCAAAGGTCAGAATCTGGTTACATCCTGTATGTAAAAAACCCAAAAAGATAGGGAAAAGATTCCAGATTAAGAAAATTAGTTCGTAATTTCCCTTTCCCATAACCCAGCTCATATCTTTTTGATTGTTATTTCTAACTAATCTAACCCACGTGCATAATATCAAGTATATCAAAGAATTATGACGTTGAAATATTGCATTTGTTGGGACACTCATTTTGTAAACATGATTATTTTGTATGATGAACCAGAGTCCATAAAATACAACGGATAAAAAGATTCTTCCCCATTCCAAACGTTAAATTTTTGGACGTCAATTTGAAAGCTTTGCAGACAACGAACTGTCTGTTGTTAAAAATATATAATTATGCAATATAGCAAAAAAAAAAAATATTGAGGTTATAGAATAAAATGTATAGTATTAGCATCTTCGTCTGTAGGCGTAGCATCAATGAATTCAATGTTTTCCCTCATGCGCCTAAATTGAGTGAATGGAGTTTTGCGTCCCACTCAACAGCTAAGGTCATATGGAGACGGACCTCGGTTTAAAGTCTCATCCGAAAGACAGGAAAGGCGGGGGATCGAACCAGCGACCCCCGTGTTACAAGTCCTGTGCGATACCACTGCACCACCTCCGCCCCTCATGCGCCTAAAAGCGGCATTGTTTTGTGAAAATACATGTATGCTATAACGTATTCATATGCAACGCTTTTGTTTGTTTTGCTTTTGGATTTTGTAGTTGACGATTCTGCTGCTGCTGCTGCTGCTGCTGTTGTTGTTGTTGATTTGTTTTCCATATGGTGGATCTTTGGTAGGTCCTGCATGTAATAACAATTACAGACTCATTTTAATATTCTTTCGTAATTCACTTTATTTACTGTATTTATTATCTGTTATAGCTCAAGATAAATGACCTGGCAGAGATCCCTAGCTAATAGCTAGAGATGCTCTGCCAGGTCATTTATCATGAGCTATAATTACACTTGTTTATTTGAAAACAAAATTTCAATTCCTTCCCCTTTTCTGATGCTTGTCTACCATAAAAGTGCTACATTGGTAGACCATGTGCCAGAATTATCTTACAACTCATTAAACTCAGACGCATGCCATGTTTTAATATACATTAAAGGAAAATGAAAAATGAGAAGGAAACGCATGACTAGTAACCACTTTACTCTTTCCCAAAAGATCAAATGGCTTCCCCGATCTGAAAGATGGTATTTGGAAAAAAAGGCAAGTTTAAAGATTATAGATAGGAAAGTATTGACGAAAAAAGAGAAAAACTGGTTACAATTAGCATTGAAGGAAAAGAAGAAAATGCTGCATTTTTCCTTCTGTGTTTTCTATGTTAAAGCATACTTTAAATAATTTATTTAAATAATTCAACGTGTATTTCCCCAACTTTGGAAAGGGTTATGGCGAACGCATGCCACTTTTTTGATATACATAAAATGAAAATGAAAAAAGAGAGGGAAAACGCTTGACCATTGCCCAGTCTGAAGCAGGTGTCGGGTTACTTGTGTCCGAAGTTAAAATGAACTGGTCAATTTGTCCTGAAAAATCCCCACTCGAAATTAATGATATTCATTAAATTACACTTTGAACTTAATCACTATAATAAAATGACAATTTCGTGTGTTTTGGTGTTCAAAAATAGTGACACTTAAAGTGTGCACTTGATGGAATTCAATCCATTACCCATATTAACCCTTCCCAAACAACAAAATATAAGACTGTACCAAATTGAAAGGCGTCGCAGACGAAATAGTACGTCAGCAAACAATGATTAAACTTGAATGAAGAACTTACGAAAATTTATGGACTATAAGAAAATACTTGCGAACAACGTGATTTTCTATTATTTTTGTGGTAGTAAAAAGAAATCTTCCAAATGGACGGCAAAACTAAGAGATGCTCGGGAAAGAGTAAGATTTCTATTTTATGTTCTGGTCAGTGAGGCGATATTTGAGAAATTATTAGGAAAATGGAGAGGAAGATGTGTGACAATTTTTATAAGCTTGCATATCTTATTTCATATCCAAGAAAACGTGTCAGATTAACCTTTTTTCAAATAAGACCTGGCCCCGGTTTCTCGAAAAAACTTAAGTATCTTCTCATGCTCAAATCTGAGCATCGTGCTCAAATCGCACGAGATCCACGTGAACTTCAATTGAATACCAATCAACGTTGATTGGTATTGAATTGAAGTTGAGCATGAACTCATGAGAATATACTTAAGTTTTTTCGAGAAACCGGGGCCAGGTCCCGGTTTCTCGAAAAAAACTTAAGTTTATTCTCATGAGAATATGCTCAACTTCAAAGGGATACTCTCCAACGTTGAAGGGTATTCGATTGAAGTTCACGTGGATTTCGTGCGATTTGAGCACGGTGCTCAGATTTGAGAATGAGAACGTACTTAAGTTTTTTTTCGAGAAACCGGGGCCTGGTTTTGACGTCCCTAACGAAAAAAAACTTGGACAAATATCAATGCAAAAGAAGAAAATGCTGAAAATCAGCTGCAACGCAAATGAATTTTGGCCAGTCTGATTTTTGTCGTCTTTGAAAGGTTTGGACATTTTCAGGCCAGAGACATTTTAATAAATGAGACACAATGTACAGGTCCATTCTTTCGTGCATTTACTAGACGTCCTACTATCCTTTTTGAACCCGGGTACCAGTTCCCAACGACGACAAAATCCTTAATTTCATTAAAATGCTGTTAAACACGTTAACACGGATGTTGATAAAGAAATATTTGGTGTGCAATATAGAGCCGAAAATATCGAGACAAAAGTAGAAAATGCTGGTCACCAGCATTTTCTTCTTCTGTCTCAATATTTTCCCATTTCCAAAGCGTTCTTTATATTACTGGAGCCGTTAGAAACCTAGTAATTTTTTGTAAAATAGTAATAAATGAGGCGCATCAGAGATGACCATTTGCTCGAGCATTTAGTACTGACCTTTTTGAACTCAATGCCAATTCAGACTTGCTAATAACTGACCGGTATGATTTATTTCACAAAATGTGGACATTATTTATGGGTTGTTTCAAATTTGGAAACGTTACAAGTGTTAGTAATCAAATACAATGTTTACAATTTTTTTCAGTGTTTAATTAGCGGTATTTTGGAAGTGCGTGTCAAATTAACAGACTTTTCCGCGTTTTTTGACATTTCGAGGGTCTTTGAAATTTGAATTATTAGAAAATGCAAAATGAAAATCTGTGCAGGTTTGTTAAAAACGGTGAATTTATGATCTTTGTTTCACTTTTAAGAATTGTTGAGAAAAAAATCGCAAAATTTAAAAAATAGAAATGAGGAAAATCATATCACTGACTTTAAACAAGATTACCAACATCTGTTTTAACCTTTCCCAAACAAGACCTGGTTTTGACGCCCGTAACAGAATAGGCTTTGGAAATTTTGATAACCAGCAGTTTCTCCTTTTGTCTCAATATTTTCTGTGCCATATTTTACACTAATCCTGTCTTTAATCACGTCAATTTTGTCATTTGGGAAAGGGTTAAGAAGAAGAAGAAAAGTTGATTCGATAAAGTGATAACAACTCTTTCCAAAACGATACCTGGTTTTGACGTCCCTTACCCATATCATTTCGGAAACATTGAGGGAAAAGAAAAAAATGTTGATTTTCTGCAGACTGATTAGTCTCGATATTTATCAAGCGTCCCAGATGGACCCTTTTACACGGTGTATAATCACGTGACTTAGAATTTCCGATAATCTTCAATAACTTAGTCAATACTTGACCAATTTGAAATCGGTTTGAAGCAGAGAAGGTGGAAAATGTCAGGAATAACATGGTCGTGGTAGATTTTTAAAAAATCAACCGATAAAAAGTTATTGAAGATAAACCAAAATTTTGGTTTATCTTCAATAACTTTTTTATCAGTTGATTTTTCAAATAATCAACCACGTCCATCTAATGCGTGACGTCTGTCCACATTCTCTGCTTCAAACCGAATTCAAATCGGTCCCTTATCAACAAAGTTATTGAAGATATTCAGTAATTATTATATCACGTGATTATCCACCGTGTTTTAGCAATGCCAAACAACGTTTCAAGAATTCGAACAGGACATCCCTAATAGAATGGGTTTGAGAAATACAAATGAGCCGGGATCTGGAAAAACGTCCCTTATATAGCAGTTTTAAAAATGAACTTTGAAGATCAGCCTGTCGTCAAATGAAGTCCAATGTGCATCCATGCTGCTCTCTGTAAGTTACTACAGGTCACACAAAAGCTATCAGAGAACAACATGGATCCTGATCAGACTGTGCGTATGATTGCGTAATTTGGATTTATGTTGGGCTCCAAAGCTTTAAGGGACGTTTTTCCAGATCCTGGCTCAAATGTAATTGAGACAAAAGAAGAAACAGCTGATAATCACCACTTCACTTCTTTTGCCTCAATACATTCTTTCTTTTATTGTACACAAACAGTTATTGTGTCGTCTCCATCGTCTTTCAGATTGGCACAGTGAAAATCTTTGTCATAAATTTTGGGAAAGGGTTAAATATGTGTGTCCGTAGTCGAGATATAAAGCGTCGGCTTTGTGACTAAGAGGTTCCGAGTTCGATCCCTGGCAGCGGAGGTTGTTCTTGGCTTCTCATGGGTCAACATATTCGGCGCAAGTACTGGCAGATTTCCAAGAAGCACAATCGAGAGGAATTACAATAAGTTGAAGAAACTTACTTCCCAATCGATGTAAAATAAATGCGTTCAAAGGAACGTCTGAAGAAAATATGTCCAAAACGGCAAATAATGGCAGATCCGTAATACAGATGCTAAAATTTATGTTAATAATCTTATCTGTTTACAACATAGGGGCCTACCACAGAAACTATTGAGGCAAACTAAGATAATGCTGATTATCGACATTCTGTTCTTTTGCTCATTCCTTTTATATAAGGGTCAAGATCTCGATCGTTTTAGAAACGGTTAAGGTATTACAAAACAGCAAAATTTTGGACTGTTTCAAATTTAAAGATGTTGCAGACGATAATTTCAAATAAATTGAATTCTATATTTTTTGCCTTTTTGACTACAAAACATTGTAGGAAATGAATAGATTGCTTGTCACAAGCAATTTCTTCATTTTCCACAATGATTCCATAAGCCTGTACTTGTGAGGGAGTCAAAAGGCATCACTGTGCAGTTAACGGGTTAAAAGAGTTTCGTGTCTTCACGTCTGTAAAGGTATGCTTTGTTGCTAATATTTGTGACATTTTTTCTCAAGTGGCATTCTTTTTCCACAATGTTTCCAAGGTATTACGCTTGTAGTGGCATGCATTGTGGTTTGATTTTTGTGGCATGTTTGCACAAGTGGTCAAAATTAGCCCTATACGCTCACCCCTCTCGAAATAATTCAGCATGTTAAATACTTTGCGGCAGGACAAAATGGCGGCTTATTTGGAATGCATAAATGAACGGAGTAACCCAAACGAAACAATAATGATTAGACCGGGGAACCGAACCGACAATGCATGGGTCTGCAATTAAGGTGGCTACCTACAGCATGGTAGTGAAAATGGTTTATTAGATAATAAGCCCAATTGATATATTTTTGAATATCTGATTTTCCTTCTGAATCCTTGTAACTACAGCTTGTTTAAAACTGTTTGAAGAGGTTTTTGAAGAAATGTGACGAAATATCAGGAGGCTGGAAGGAAAATTTGCTGATTGATCCGGCTCGAAGTTTTTTCTCTGCGTTTACATGGGTTAAAGCATTTTTACGGTTATACCCTAAATTTAACTAATCCACGCAATCTCTAGTGCTAACATCAGTACCAGGCAGGGGCTTTATCATGTTTTGCCATTTTTGGTGGAAACATACTTAAAACCGCATGAAAGCGAAAACTGTCGACCCTGGTCAGCCTGTGCGGATAGCGCAGGCTGACCAGGGTCGATACTTTTCGCTCAATCAATAATTCCCCTTTTGTTGTGGCAACACAAAAAATGGTGGTCACGTATAATTGAATTACATGGAGTCCCGGGGTTTGCAACTGTTACTTTCGGCTCAAGTTTTGTTACACTTTTGTTACTCTTTAACACTTTTTTGTACGAATGACACTTAGTTATTTTTGGAAAATGAAGTTAATTTAATGGCAGATTTGCTCGGGATTTTTTCACCTGCAGTGGCTAGCATTTTGTCATTTAATGGACTATTGGGCAGTAAAATTAAAAAAGCTCGCCTAATGCAGCACGAGCACCAAAAGTCAAGAGCTTTACGCTTTGCTTTTGCAGTGCATTCGTATATTTTCAAGGTAAAGTATTGAAAGTTATTCTAAAAGCTTACATCAATTATAGACAAAAATAAAAGTTAACTTAATTTTCAAATAAATGCATTGGTCGCATTAAGAGCCAAATGAAATTCACTTCTTCAATATTTAAAACCTATATTCGCAAATATTTAGTTAGTCGATAAAGAAATTTTGGTGGAAAGGGACAATTATTTTTTTCAATGATGGTGGTGTTGGATTTGAGTTGCACAACTGCGCATGACAGTGGAGCAATTAAAACAGCGGCGACTCGAGGGTCAGTCGCATTCAAGTGTCATGGCCAAAACGGGTTCAATTGAAACAAAACGTTTTACAGAAAAACCAACTAATTTGCAACCTCCCGTCCCTAACTTGTTTGCTGTGTTTTGTTTCAATGACAAAATGCCAAGATGGGCTCAATGTCCATACATGTGTGCGTGTTAACTCGAGCTGGTGTCAGTCACTTGAAAACAGACAGAGGCTGAAAACTTGACGGCATCCCTTCTGGACAAAATATACAACACCATCTGACTTTGAAATGTTGATATGCCATTGTTTGAGTACTTAGAATTGTGTCTGCATGTTAAAAGTTTTTAAAAACAGAATTGTTTAATTTATAATTCAACGGGAAGAAATTTTCTACATTTTTGTAGACAAAATATATGAGCCAGAATCTGGAAAAAGGGCCCTTATAGCATTTTAGAAAATATAGTTTCGAGATAAGCCTGTGATTAAATGCTGTCTTAAATGGATCCGATCTACTAACTAGCAATTGCTACTGGTCATAAACAAGCTATTGGAGAACAACATGGATCTGTATCAGACTGTGCGTATGCACAGGCTGATCTGGATCAATGTTTTTCTCAAATGCCTTAAGGGACCTTTTTCAGATTCTGGCTCATATGTATTTACTATATAAAATTGTACCACAAAATTCGAAACATTAGTGGCACACTAATTAAATACGACATTCGTTTTCAACATCAGTTCATACAAATCCTGATTTAGAAATGAAAGCTATAAAATCTGTCAATGTTCGTTAAAGATCGAATCATTTCAACAAATATTTGAGTCAGGATATGAAAAAGGACTCCAATTTGAGACTCTTATGTTCGAGATCAGGCGGTGTCTATACGCAGTCTGATTAAGGTCCAAACTGCTCTCTTATGATCAATAAAGATGCTGACAAAGAACATTATGGATCAAGATTAGACTGCGTACTCACTGCCTTGTCGGGATCCATGTTATTCTCAAAATAAATGCCAAAAACCCATTACCAAATATTGACACTTTGTGACGCCTCACGAGATAATGATTTTGGAGATCATCGTAGAAAGTGGAGGAATTGCTTGTAACAAGCAATTTCTTCATTTTCAACATTGTTTTCTACACAGAAAGACCAAAAATGAAAAAAAAGGTTGTCGTGTGCATCATCCTTGAATTTGGACCAATCTTAAATGTTGCCGTCTGGCAATGAGTCAAATTACATTTTTTTCTTCGGGATTAAGGGGGAATGCTCCAGTTTTTCGGAACACTCGGTCATTACTGTAGTAAATTAAATGTTTCGTACCAATATGTTTCGCTACCATGTTTTCAATAATATAATACATCATTACAATTTACCATTTTCGACGGTAAAAGTGTATTTATTATGTGAAACTTACTTCCTCAAGATAGAAATCGATAATTTAGAGCAAGACAGTCGTAAGTGTGTATGCAGTTACCACTGTTTTGCGTCATTTTATTCATGTGTAGCTGATAAAAATTGCTCTAATTCACTAATAAGTGCGCTGACCTATAGATTTTATTTTTGAAGTATTACCAGGACATGTTGCTTAATGCAATAGGGGAGTTTTATCAAATTCTATTATGTAGAACTTCAAATATTTTCAAAAATATGCAAATTTTGACATAAAACACTCCAGCTTCGTTGATCTAACCGAACACGTGAGCATGCTGTTTTATACATTTATGCGTTTATAATAGCACATATTTTGGGTTTTCTGTTCTTGTTGAATGTAAGTCGTTACTTTAAATCCGTTTTCGGGACTAAACGATGAATACACATCATTTTATTAGCATTTTAGTGACCTTGGGCAGGTGCAAGAAATTATGCATTTTTCCGACGTAGGGATATGTGATACGAATGCCTATAAAATTCAAACAAGATCGCTGACCATCCATTTTTATTTTATTTTTCAATTGGTAATAACGTGTAATTTCAACATACAAAATATAAATAAATTCTATTATTGGGGAAAAATTTAGGAAACTGGAGCATTCCCCCTTAAACCAATTATAAGACCTATTTGTTTTCCATTTTTTTTTAGATTAATTGCATTTGAAACAATAGGCGGTATACTTTTTTATGCTGCATTTTAGTATTGACTTCTACAACAAAGTAGTATTTTACAGTTCACGCTTATATGTTGTAACAATAAAAAAAGCCAAAACAGAACCCGACATTAAAAAAGAAATCAGGTCTTAAAAAAGAAATAAATTCTTCAATTACGAACAAAGAAGCGTCAAAATTTAAAAGAAACTTCACAAAAAAGTCATTTTACAATGTCAGTAACGCAGTATCTCCCACAATAACGGTTAGATTTCACATTTCTTTTCTAAAGTTATGCAACCGAATCCCCCTAATTTAGTTTAAATGATTTTTTAAACGACTCTTGATAAATTGAGAGCATTTTTCACGGCTCTCAAATTACGTTCAATAAATCTCGCGAGAAAAGTTTTTAAGCGTGATTTCACTTGTTGCCTGCCACCTTTCACCCCCAACACCCGCTAGATGGCGTGACACTCGCTCGAGATGACGTCGAAGATAATGGATTCTTTTATAACGAAAAAATCAACATTATTTTTTCCATTATTTTGAGACGACAATGACCAGTCAATAACGGTTACATGAAGTGTGCAGGTACCCGGAAGACCATGTGATTTATACCCTCCCCGAGTGACGGGAAATGGAGTCATGTTACTTCCGCCAAATTTGGCACTTTAAAGCTTGAAATTTATATCCGTATATTTTAATACATAACACACAATACAATATGACTTAGTACATGTACATCTAGTTATTTGTGGAAAAATTTGCGGTTGCTACTTTTCAAGTGAACACAAAATTTTGTGCATCCAACTTTCTAACCTCTTTCAAGACATTTCATAGTTTCTACTACCCTAAGAGAGAAAAGTTTGGAAAAATAATTAGGGAAAGTAAAATGCTGATGACAAGAATTTTTTGCGTTTTTCAATGTTATTTGGCTTTGCTTTGAAAGTGGGACATAGAAGGTTCGAAATCTGGTAGATGATAGCGTCGGTGTAAATGCAAAACCTCGTGTGTCTATTTTCGCTATTATGAAAGTAAAATCTCAAATGTCCAGCTTAGACAATTCTTGCAGGATTTTTGGCTATTCTTACTTATCAGTTTCAATGACACATTATATGTGAATAATATGTTTCAAATTTCAAGTAAATTCTTTCAGTTTCGGAAAAGTTATTACCATTCTTTTCTTCCCATTTAAAACCATCAAAAAACGAGATATTTGCATTAACAACGACGATACACTTTATGCTGTTTGCAGAATGACGAAGGGCGACACATCATCCGAATACAATCGGATAAGCAAATTTCATGGGCATACAAATCGGTGTCTACGCCTTTAGGAAGATAAAAATATAAGGTTCAAAATATCAAGCGCAAAAATACTATCTTTGGATAGAAAACAAGCAACAAATGCATCCGCTAATAGAATGATAAGAGTTAATTGGGTATCCATTTTAGATGAATTGATTACGAAATTATTTGATTACGAAGTGACATCAGGTGATCAAGGTCCCTGTCACAAAATCTCGTTAGGGACGCAGCAGTGCGAGACTTGATTGAACTTGACAATTTTGTGACAAATAATTAAAAATATTATGATGGATGAGACTTTAAATAACCCTTTCCCAAAACGACAAAATTTCAGAGTGTTCCAATTTGAAAGATGCTTCAGACGACAAAATCAAGATTGAAACCCATTGGATTCGTGCAAAATATAGCATAGAAAATATTGAGGCAAAAGTAGAAACTGCTGATTATCAGCAGTTTCTTCTTTTGCCTCAATGTGTTCCCAGCTTATTCTATCCGGAACGTCAAAACCGAGTCTTGTTTGGGAAAGGGTTATATAATTCTTTCCCGAAATGACAAAAATACTAGACTATTTTAAAGGTAAATGTAGTTACAGACGACAATTCAAATGCGAACAAACAACCCCTCTTTTGAAAGAGGGAGAAAATATTTAAGGATAATACGAAAATGCAGACCATTCTTCTTTTCTTTCAATATTTTTTTCAAAATCTTTTTTGTGACGGTCGCCAAAGCCAGATATTGCTTGGGAAAGGGTTAGACTGACATCAAATTTGTCTGTATTTTGCACATTACACAATTTCTCTCACAAAAAAAGACAGAAAATGATTTTTGCAAAAACATTGCGGTTTTGTGACTGCATTTGAAACGTGGGACAGATGCAGTTTTATTTGAATAAACAAGATAAATATAATAAAACGTTCATCAAACGACCACCTAAGAGAAGGCATAAAATATTTTCTCTCAAAAAAGAAAAAAAAGAGAAAAGGAAAAAACCGGCATAACTTAAAAGGGAATGTCTTAAAGTAAATGTCTTAGAGTAGGCATTATGCAAGTTTCATCAAAGCAGCACTCTGCTTCAATTAGATGGAATCGTTTCTAATATACACAATTAGACTTTGTAAACCATACAAAAT
This sequence comes from Fragum sueziense, assembly GCA_963680895.1. Classification (NCBI taxonomy): domain Eukaryota; kingdom Metazoa; phylum Mollusca; class Bivalvia; order Cardiida; family Cardiidae; genus Fragum; species Fragum sueziense. Next base: position 8,883,204 of record OY804592.1, read on the forward strand.
GTTTTATTTGAATGCTGAAGTTGCTTTAAGGTAGTATAGCCCTAATGAGATTCGCACGACGTCGGAATTATTCGGGCGCGGTCGTAAGACGCGACGTCAAAAGTTGGGGTACAACAGCGTAACGTCACGTAACGTCGATTTTTGTCATTTTAACACCTTACGTGCGTGGTATACGAGTACTTATTGATAAACACAAGACTTCGCTTATCCATCTGCCAAATCTATTGTTAAAATTGAATAAAATTAAATATGTATTATCCATAATTGAATGATTAAGCTAGACTTATCCTTTACTTCATAAATATCTTTAGCCATTTATTTCCATGTAGATTTACGGCGCTGTATATTTCTGTTTTACAAGGGAAAAGCGAACGTTCCTATAATTCATCTACATGTGATATCATCTCTTTTTAAAATGGATACTCATAATTTGAATGAACTCACTTGTGTTAAAATATTGTTGCCCGGAATTTGACGGATTTAAACATATTGCCATATATGCTTAGAGAGGTGCATTATAAAGCATTTGTTTACGGGAAAACGTACAGATGTGGCCATGTCGGTTTTACCTGCGGGAGTTCAAAATAAATCCCGAAAGCGATGTATTTGATTCTTTATTAGTCATTAAACTACAGTAACTGTTCATTTGATGAACTTAATTATGCATTTTATGTTACATATCACGCTTAAAAATGGGCGCATTTTTCAATAATTCACTGTCGAAATTCTGGACTTTCCATTGTTTCACGTCCATGTAAAACTATATAGACCTACAGACAAATTAATAAATACAGAAACAATTTATATCAAGAAAATGATTCTCCAATAGATATATGGGTATTCACCAGCGTATCGTTCATTGATGACCTTTTTTTTCACGACTGATCGCAATTATCTAACGTGTGCGACATCATCTGCAAATGACGTTAACTCATTTTTTTGTAAATTGGGACATTTTTGAAACGCTGCTTAAAACACAACCATTGGTTTATTTTACGTCAAATCATTACGAAATTTTGCATGTCGTAAATATGGCTCAGGTGTATTCTTATTACAAGCTACTTTTGGACAATTCTAAATGCAGGGGCAAAACTCTCTGCTTTAAAAAAAAACACTATCATGCGTATGCGACGTCACCTGCGGGCGTTGTTTACGTATAATTTTTTTTAAATTGGGACATTTTTGAAACGCAGATTCAAACGCAGCCATTGCTTTATTTTACGCGCAATCATTACGAAATTTTGCATGTCGTAAATATGGCTCAGGTGTATTTTTATTACAAGCTATATTTGGACAATTCTAAATGCAAGGGCAAAATTCACTGCTTTAGAAAAACACTATCGGGTTTTCATGCGTTTGCGACGTCACCTGCAAATGACGTTAACGTATTTTTTTCTGAATTGGGACATTTTATGAAACGCTGCTTCAAACACAACCGTTGCTTTATTTTACGCGCAATCATTACGAAATTTTGCATGTCGCAAATATGGCTCAGATGTATTTTTATTACAAGCTATATTTGGACAATTCTGAATGCAAGGACAAAAATCGCTGCTTTAAAAAAACTACTATTGGTTTTCATGCGTATTTTACGTGACTGGGACATTTTATGAAACGCCGTAAAACAGTAAAATTACATGGGTTGCAATTAAATATCTTAAACCATATTTGAGTCGATTAAAATATAGCTGAAATGTATCTCATCATTCAAATATCACGCAGATATCTTAAAAAATTGTTAATTAAATCAATGCTTTAAAAATTGACCCTTGAAATTTAATTAAAAAGTTACAAAACTTAAATGTGCCATTTTTCGCCACCACCTTGCTGCCGGTTGACACCATTAATGTGAAAATCGCACAATGTTTTGGCTAGCACCAGTGCTCTTCTGTGATGCAATTTCGCGCGTTTTATATAAGAATTCGCAAAACACCTATATTTGTTCCTTTCGATGCAGAGCGTAAAGTGTTACAAGTTACAACGTCATTTTTGCTGTATTGTGCATGCATTGCATTAATAAAATGGTAGTTATTTTTGTCTCAGTTAGTGGAAAGATATATGGTATAAAAGAACAAAATAACAGGATTCCGATGGTATGGGATTATTCTATATGTTTGTTTACAAGAAACAAATGTTTTCCGTTTAGTACACTGAGTAACGTTTTTTCACACGTGTACCCCAACTTTTGACGTCGCGTCGTAACATTCGGCGGTGGAACTTTCCACCGCCGAATGTTTACGACCGCGCCCAAATAAATTCGGATACGTAACGACACCGCACGAAAAAAGCCGATGATTTATTAATCTCAAAATGGCGGCATTACGGGTATTCTACCTTAATAACAGCAAGTGATAACGGTGCCGTTGAGACTGGGTCTAACCAAATAGGTCTTTTTAAAGTACATGGTTCCTAGACAAAAGAGAATACAGAAATAAAACCAAGACAAAGTCATGTCGTTCATACAGTGCATGAAACTTCCAAAGCCTCAAAGTTTCCACAATATTTTCTAATCTATTCATAATCTATTTCATTAAAAAGTCTACATTAAAGTTGCTTTCTGTCGAGACTCTAAATTTTAGACTGATATTAATTGTTGTTTATCTTTTGGTGATGGTTTAGAAGTCTACAGAACTTGCGCTCCTCTGATCCATTGATTAAGCGGTTTGATATATGAAGCTATTTATAGATATGCAAATTAACCATCTGTAAGCGGTACGTTTCACGTGCGGTCATAACCAATAAAAACTTGTTATAAGCATCAAAAGACGCGTTCTTAACGTGCGTGTTTTTCAACCACTTGCAAAATATAAATTTTCGACACATTTCCAATATTGTCAAAAATTAAACAATACATGCGAAACAAAATAGCATTTAATATAAAAATCACACATTTTTAATGCACGAGACAAACCAACAAGCACGTGCGGCGAATGTGGCGTGAAAAGCGATAAATATTTCACGTGATTCTAAAAACTATTTTTTCGCCAAAAAGATATGGCCATAAAATTGCGACATGCGCTTGAAAAAATTCATTTGTATCAAATAATACGAACTATTTTTAAAGCAAAAAAGCTTTTCAATTGAATTTTTATTGGGCAATACAAAAGCCATTTTCATGGAAAAAACTTCAATTTATTAATTTCAAATTACATGGGACTTGACGTAAAAATGGAGAATGAAAAAGTCATTTTTGAGTAAATTTATTAATTTACGGGTTTCTTTCAGTGCAATTCAATGAAATTCCTGAAATTGATATTAAAAGATGATTCATGCGACACTTGTGGCCTTAAAAAGGACTAATTTCATAGTTTTAATGCTCGTCACTCAAAAGTGTAGGAGAGGGCTTGTTAGCTGTACAATGAATGGACCCGGAATAAAAATAATGTATCGTTATATCGACGCTTTCCAACAAAAAACCTTGTTTTAAGCTGCAGTTACGAGGTTCTCGTTGAAAAGCATCAATATTTTGTTGCATCTTAATTGAAAAGTATACGGCGAACTCTTTGGTTGGTGGATAATTGTACGATTTGTCCAACCAAGTAGTTCTTTACGTGACGGACATTTATGTTAAGGTATATGACCCATCATTAAAAACTCCACTTTCTAGCCATGGGATATGCATCAAATTACACACACTTGTAAATACACTTTAGATAAGTAGATTCACCGTGTCAGATTTCAAGATTACGCTTCAAGAAGAAAATGATTTAAAACTATCTTTTTGCTCCATATTCATATGCAAGGGAGGTATTTTATAACATTTTTCTCAAATATTTCCATAATTATCCATAATTTCAAAATTCTAAACCGTTCAAAATGATTATGTTTGTATTTGGAATGGAAATATACATGATATAACATAGTTTAGGATTTACCATCACTTTTCAAATTTCATCTCTGGCTCTTTGGTGCTAATGATGGGTTGTATACGTTAAAGTTGATGAAAACAAAGTTCTGCGCCCGTATTATCAACGATCGCACGACATCTTGGTCATAAGATCGTTGATAATATGGGCCCCTGGTTCAATTCGCCTTATTAATCGTTCAAATTAACCCGAGATATTTGCATATTCGGGTCATATTGGGTCACGATTGTATTGAAATGAATATTTATTTAGCGTTAGATATTAGTCTTTCTTCATGCAAAGTCTGTGGTGTAACGGTAAGTATCTCTGACTTCAGACCAGACGGTCAAGGGTCGAATCTCAGAAGGTGAGTATTTTTTATCATTAATAAATATTTTTTTCTGCAATTATCATCCTCGTGAATGTCGTTGCTATTTATGAATTTCACTCACAGAAAAAACCGTCAATTACACTTAAGACTACTACATAAGGCACTGTTCATATTGAAAGTAGCCATTTCATGTAATAATGCCGTCGAGATACCTTAGCTCAGGAGAAAAGGAAAGGATACTGTGAGTTTTTTTAGTATTTTAGGAAAAGTATATCAATAGTAAAATTAAAAGATGTAAAGCACATATAGTAAAAAGAAGAAATAAAAAGTTCTGGTTCGTTTCGAACCTTGATCTTCAATATCATGAGCCCAACGCGCTATTCAATACGCCACGTAGCCAATTTAAAATTTAAGCGAAAACAGAATATATATTTCAAAGGTATCTTATTATTTAAATCGATAATACCTGAAGCGTGAAATCAGATGCAAATATCTCAAGTTAAAATGAACAAGCAATATAAGTCAGCAATACATAATACAAAGTTTATTGTGTTACCTCACCTACATTGTATCACATACAAAAATGGACAGTAAGTGACTCTTAACCCATTACCACACAGTGACTCTTTTTGACTCCACACAAGAAAGTGACCATGGAAAACATTGTGGAAAATGAAGAAATTGCTTGTGACAAGCAATTTCTTCATTTTCCACAATACATTCTATACAAAATGATTAAAAATGTACCTTTTCATTCATTTTTAGTTGTCGTCTGCAACATCTTTGAATTTGGACAAGTCAAAATTGTCGTTTGGTAATGAGTTAAAGTATCCACCAACCTATTTTGCATGTACATGTATTTCACAAAAGACTTTCTTGTTATTGTCGTGTGTGATGTTTGCATGATTATTTATATTTATATTGAATAGCTCAATAATATGAGCACCACAGAGCTGTGGTTTCAAGGTAAAATACTCATAATGTAGCCATTTTGAGATTCATGAAATATCAGCTTTTTTTCGAGCGTCGTCCGAACCTATTCGGGCACGGCCGTAAACATTCGGCGGTGGAAAGTTCCACCGCCGAATGTTTTCGACCGCGTCCGTATAATACCGACGTCGTGCGAATCTCATTTTAGGTGGACTACGGTAACGAGGGTTTGTTGCGACACCCAGAACACGTAATGTTCAACTACACTACCAGGTATATAGTTTTATTGTTTCTGTTTTTTCTATTCCATTCTACACTAAAACTCTTTGATTTTACAGGAAAGTCTGAGTTATTACATAATTGTGACCCGTCACGCTAAAAGGGACCTTATCAGAAGTCAAAAATCCACATTTGGACAATCTTTTTAGTCTCGGCACAGTTCAACCAGATACTGTATGTGAAAAATTAACATATAGTAAGATAGGGAAAACATTCCAGATCTAGAAAATTACATACAAGTGAAAAGTGTCGGCCCTAGTCTGGCTGCGCGGACTGCGCAGACTGACTATGGTCGATATTTTCATACTTCCGATAAGGTCCCTTTTAGCGTGATGGGTCACAAATAATCGTTGCAAAAGGTATTTAGGTATAGGAGTATTAACTATATACGTAACATATTCCTTAAATATTTGTTGCATGTATACTTCAAACCATACAGAACTCATTACCAAACAAGACCTGGATTTGACGTCCCTTATAGAGTAGGCTTGTGAAAACATTTCGGCAAACGAAGAAAATGCTGATAACCAGCAGTTTCTCCTTTTGCCTCAATGTTTTCTTGGCTATATCATTCTCAATTCTTATCTTTATAAACATCCATTTTGTCGTCTGCAGTAGCTTTGGAATTGGACCACCCTAATCTTTTGTTGTTTGGGAAAGGGATAATTATTATGGTGCTTTTTGTCCTGTCGTTCCGGCAATATCTCCACCATTGTATCTATTTTTGCACATTAATGTAATCACTTGAAATGGCAAATTCTTATTTTCGGTATTTAAAGATGGAATATACATTTGAGTAGGGTATCTTTAAGCTAAGATTTAAAAATATTTTCATGGAAAAAATTATCAAGTGTCATTTTAGTTTGTTTTGAAGCAATGAACTAACAATTGGTCGCCCTACTTTTCGATTATCCAAAATAGAATCACAGAAGTATTGTTGATTAAAATACATTATAAAACCATAAAACCGTAAATGTTAGTTGACGAACTCGTGGCATTCGGAACAATAGGTCTTTATCGCCTAGTCAGACATTTTGATGGTTCGAACACGCGTCTTGCCAATTGGAAATGCAAAATCCAATACCCCCGTGATTTAGAGATAGTTTTCATGTATCTAATTGAATTTTAATTCAATTAACATGCATTGTACCGTAACCCTTATCCAAATTATGAACCCTGACTGTAACAATAACAACAGTGTATGTTTCTGGGCAAATATATGGTTGGATTCTACTTGAATTGCAAGAACTTTTGGATTTTCAAAAAAATAATAAATAAATAAATAAAAGATTTTATCTTTACAACACTTTTAACGATTCTAACATTGTTTCACTTGAAGAAAGTCTTCATTGTTATGATATTAGACTCTGTATTGTCTTTGGACTAATTAACTTGCAAATTTCTACGATAAAAATTGTGTACATGCGATATGTGTACATGTTACACGTACATGTTTATAAAATGGTGTGATGCAAATAAAATAGGCATGTATGCTGAGAATGCCGACACGCATTGGCAACTATTGCATTGCTTTGAAAGAACTGACACAGAAATTAACAATTATAGTTGGTAAGTTATGGTAAAAGAAAAGCAACTACATATACTTAGACTTTTAAAACCATGTGTATATCAATAATAATAAAAAAGAAACGCCTATGATTTCTGTCCAAGAAACTATAATTCTAAGAAAAAAGCTGGTAATTACAAGTGTAGCGAAGAACATTAGAAGTTTTGGTTGGTTTTCTCTTTATTCTACGATATGGAGATTTAATTAATTTGACGGTCGGCACAAAAAGGACAAACCTCCGAAGGGAGCATGTTAATCTATAGCAGGGTATCATGCGGTATAAACACATTAAATAAAGCATTTAAAGTGCTGTAATATTAACCCATTGTCACACATTGACTCTTTTTGACTCCCTCGCAAAAAAAAGCTTGGGAAAACATTGTAGAACATGAAGAAATTGCTTGTGACAAGCAATTTCTTCATTATCCACAATGTTTTCTAACCCAAAATGTAAAGATTTTTGAGATTTCATCAACTTCAAATTGTCGTTTGCAACATCTTAATTGAACCACTTATAAATTTTGTCGTCTAGTAATGGGTTGAATAAAGTATTAAAAGTGCTGTAACATAAAACTGAGAAATTAATTAGCTGGTATTGTTTTCGTTTCTATAAAAACAATTTTCTACAAAATGGCCCTTTATCAATGCCAGAATCTAAAGTTCTGAACCCATTTCTTCATATCGATAACATTCCCAGGCGGCCGGTTTATAGATTATAACGTCGGTGTAAATGCAAAACCTCGTATGTCGATTGGTGCGATTTTCAAAGTACAAACTTGTGTGCCCTGTGTAGACGATTCTTGCAGGTTTTGAGATATTTTTACTGAACAGTATTATTGACACATTTTTTGTGAACAATATGTCCAAATTTCAAGTGAGAAATTTCAGTTTGGGAAAAGTTACAACACTTTTTTCCCTCCCCTTTAAAATTTTCCAAAACCGAGATACGAGGTTTTGCATTTACAACGACGATAAGGCAGAATTCAAAATTTTTGACGACCAGCATACAAGTAAACCCAAATTTTTGGAGTTATTTGTTTGACAATAAGGATTTTTGCGTTTTAGGTCAGGTTAACCGTGTATCACCAGTTCTAATCTGGTATGCGAGTCTTCTGTGGGTGACATGTACGAACATCGGGAACACAATGGACCTTTAACGGACGATAGAATTTTGGACTTTTCCAAATTGAAAGAGGTTACAGACGAAGTTTTCAAGTAAAGAAAATTTTATATGTTTTGGTCATTTAGGTCTTTTTGTCACAAACGATTTCTTCATTTTCCACAATATTTTCCAATGCCATTATCTCGTTTGGAGCCAAAAGGAGTCATTGTGTTGGAATGGGTTAATACAAAATAGCCAGATAAGCGGTAGGAACAATTTAGTTAAGGGGGAATGCTCCAGTTTTTCGGAACACTCGGTCATTACTGTAGTAAAATAAATGTTTCGTTCCAATATGTTTCGCTACCATATTTTCAATAATATAACACATCATAACAATTTACCGTTTTCGACAGTAAAAGTGTATTTATTATGCAAAACTGATTTCCTCAAGATGGAAATCTATTATTTAGAGCAAGACAGTCGTAAGTGTGTATGCTGTTACCACTGTTTTGTGTCACTTTATTCATGTGTAGCCGATAAAAATTGCCGTAATTCACTAATAAGTGCGCTGACCTATACTTTTTTCTTTTTGAATTATTACCAGGACATGTTGCTTAATACACTGAGGGAGTTTTATCAAATTCTATTATGTAGAATTTGAAATATTTCCAAAAATAAGCAAACTTTGACATAAAACACTCCAGCTTCGTTGATCTAACCGAACTTGTAAGCACGCTGTTTTATACATTTACGCGTTTATAATAGCACATATTTTGGCTTTTCTGTTCCTATTAAATACGTTTCTTTAAATCCGTTTTCGGGACTAAACGATGAATATACAGCATTTTACTGGCATTTTAGTGACCTTGGACAGGTGCAAGAAATTGTGCATTTTTTCAATGTTGAGGTATGTGATACGAATGCCAATAAAATTCAAACAAGATCGCTGACCATCCATTTTTATCTTATTTTTCAATTGGTAATAACATGTAATTTCAACATACAAACTATTAATAAATTCTATGATTGGGAAAAAATTTAGGAAACTGGAGCATCACCCTTAAAACAGAGACAGTTAGTGTAATATACTATTAAAATGGCATGCATTACACTGATATTAACTGACATTTGAAACAGTTAATCTTGAAGAAACATTTCTGAGTGAAATGGAAAAAGTAGTTCTCTTCTCTAATATCGCTGTTTTTCTTCAAAAACCTCGTATCTGCAGCTTAAGACAAGCTGCAGATACGAGGTTTTTGCAGAAAAGCGACGATATACTGTTGTGCTTGTGTTTTCAAAGTCCTGCAATATCAGGGTCTTTGATGCTAAATGTACTTTACGATAAATGATTAAAAGATACAATGCAGTATATTGTCTAATTATGTCCCCGATACAAAAGCGTTTTATTAGCGTTTGCATGTGATCCATGTTCGCGATCACGAGTTAACCAGAAATGAAACATATTATCAGATTCTTGACAATAATACAGGCATTGTTTTCTGGAACTCCACAAAGGATACAAAATGGGCTGGCCGACAGTCGATTTTACGGTACCCGCAACTTTTGTGCTTATCTCTTTAATTCTGGCCTGTTGCAAATTGATCGAATTTATAATATTGTGCCGGGATGTTTGAAAATGCACAGGACGCAACATATTAAGTTTGACAAAGAACGTCATACATTTATGTACAAGGAGTATTTTTGTGACCCGTCACACTAAGGGAGACTTTGTGAGAAGTTCATAAAATCAAATTTTGAGAAACGGAAGATACACTCAGTCGAACTTCTAAACAGCCACCTCATACTCTCATCTGTAACTCGGTATTTGTTATGAAAACTAATGGTGTTTTGGATCTTTGCCAAACATATTCAATTTTTTAATAATATGTCAAAATATAACAAAGCTGTGTTCATAATTAATAAAATAATGACGTTTAGAAGTGTATTACCCTGAAAATAGAAAGTCACAAACCATAATTCAATATCCCATGTGATCTCTGGGTGCATTTATCATTGCCCAAGGTCCTTACCTATTTTCATGGATAATACGCATTGCCGAAGAAACTGGTGGGTACCATACAGTTTAACAATCCCAGACTTGCTGGATTTCCAGAGTTAGGTTTCGGTAATCATTTACTTTGGCAATGCTCAAATCAACCTCTTAAGTTCAAGACGTGTATCGTAATTAATTTACAATGACCAATCCGTTCTCCAGTAACGTAGGGGATGTCTAGTACATTGTATTCTTTAAAATAAGTGTCGACGTGTTAAGGCTTGGACTTTACGTAGATGCTGCGGCCTAGGACCATAGTCTATTAGATTTATCCTAACCGTTTGTAGTGGATCGGTGGATGGGATTATCCCCAATTTTGTCTATCGGTTGTTTGTTCATACATGAAATCTTTTCTGAAAATTGCCCATCTTGTTGACGAATAGTAGCCCTTGAATGTGACCGTCGTTGTATTTTAATGACACTTCCAATAGGCAACACCAGCACTCATCCTAAATTTACTAATTTGTGAAAAAGTCGAAAATTTCAGCGTCGATCCATCGACAAACAATAAGAAACGACATGTTTACCCTAAAACAAAGCAACTTCAATGATTGCAATTGAGATTTTGTTAGAAAAGGAAATAATCACTCCTGTTCTCCATTTGTCCTTCTTTTGAGGGTCGATGTTGGTCAAGTTCAGATCTCTATGGTCCCTCTCAGTTAGTTGTTTCCACGACCTGCATGTTTGATGCACCATTCGATCTCTCTACATGACCAAGCCATCCGAGCATCCTTTCCCCTTAAAATAAGTTCCAGGTCTTGGGAACGAAGCTGTTTCAGGAGTTTGCTGGACCTGGTGTTAGTGGTGACCTGAGGTCGTATGTGACATATCTGTCTTATCATCGCCCGATCATTCCACCGCAGGCGTTGCAGGTTTGGCTTAGATAAAGGGCATGTCTCACTTGCATAAATTATAACGCTCCTTACACAGGTTGCACAGCCTTTGTCTTACGTGTGGTAAGTGAGGTGGCGCGATGTTAGTTGATTTTTTGGAGAAATTTGTGCTTATCCACATGTTCATTGAGTCTACGAAGAACCGATTCTTTAATCAGATTCGAAAGTAATGACAGGTTGCTTGTAGGTTTAGTCCATTTTTTTTTTTAATTTGTGGTCTAACTGCCGCATTTTGAGGGAAGATTCCTTGTTTAAGCGACAAATTCAAAGTGACGGGATGTGTTCTGGTGACCGAACTTAATCTGTACCGTTCGGACTTCGTAACCGAATAAAAGATCGAGAAAGAGTCATTTGCATGGAGTTTGATCGGGGAATTTGTGCGATCGAGTTGATCTGATCGGCAGTGGGAACACAATATCAAACGATGTAGATTGTTTTTTTTTTTTGTAAATTTAGACCGTTTTTTTACAGTAAACAGAAGCATTGTCACATAAAAGCCCTTTCCAGAATATTCAGGCTAGTTGAGTTTTTACAATTAGGGATGATATTTTATCAGGCCCGTAGGAAGCAAATACATATTAGGGTGGCTGAAGCCCCTGTGTCTGATTATTTGGGTGTGTGTGTGTGGGGGGTGAGGTTAATTGGATTTTCCCTTAATTTATAGTGTATAATAAGGAAAATTCGGCATTTTTGGCCAACTTTGGGGGCCAAGCCCCCCTAGCCCCCTGTTCCTACGGGCCTGTTTATTATGCATTATCGCGGCGTGTTGGTTTAGCAAAGGGAAGTAACTCTATGTGATTCAATTGTCTGCGAGAAGTCGACGCTGATAAAGAATCGATATTCAAACTACACTGCTCAAAATAATAGAGGATACTGTCATATAAAGGTTCTTGCGTGTATCGTTTCTTCAAAGTTTCATACATAATGGTATGAAAAATAGCATTTTATACTGAAGGAATAAAGAAACGCAACAAAAAATAAATTTGATCATACGTTTTGTTTTTGTCTTTCTCAAAATCACCCCAATTCGAGTACTTTTTTCAATGCATAGTGAAACTTCATCATTTGACCATCTAATGTCAAAATTTCATCAAGGTCACAGGTTTAACGTGCCATACATGTGAGTTTAAATGAGAGCGATTTGGCGTCAACGTTAAATGTCTTCTTGCATGCAATCCAATTTGACGTTAACGATTCCTGGCTAAAATTTGATTGCTGTACTGTCCATGAATAGCATAAACAGTTTTTCTCGATAAGATAACTTGTTTCTGTAGGTAAAATAAGCGAACGTTATTGTCCTGACGTCGTGACCTTAGACGTTAACGACCGCTTTTCGGGCGACCGTCAGTTGTTCCATTCATTCTAAGACGTTATCTCAAGCAATATTTTGTCAACCGATGTACACCAAAGTCAGCGGCAATTGCGGGTCGAGACGTTCCATTCGTAAACATCACAATTTCTACCGGACGATGTCTTTGAATAACTCGCAAAATGGTATGAGGGATGAAATCCAAACGAAGATCACTGCCTTTTGTCGAGTCGACGTGCATCTACACAGATCAAAAAAGTTTTATATAAAGTTTGGGTATTTAAAGGTTTGCACGTGAAAAACGTGTAAACGTCTATTTTGACGTAATCTCACAGGTAAGACAGGATCTAACGTAAACACAAAGATCAATATTAAGATGCAGTACCCTATAATTATCAGTAACAACTTTGACTCAATAACATAAATGAATTAAGAGAAATAACAAAAATAGTTGTTGCGTTTCTTCTTTCCTCTAGTATACTTATCAAATGTTTCCTTGGCTTTAGAGATAGTAGGCCGCATTCCTAAGAAATACATGTACCTTTGGTAATCATTGATAAGGAGTCTATTTCAAATATTTTCTAATCATGTAAGATGTACAATTTGATACTAAATCAAATTACTAAAATGTGTTTAAATCAATGCTTGTATGTATAGCTGCATTGAGAGAATATTCTTTTTATAAATGTAAATGGAATCTAAATCTAAACATAGAACAAGGATTCAAGAGTCATGAAACCAGCACATTTTGATTTTATCTATATATGATTTCATTTGCTAAACTTATATCAAGTGAAATACACATTTAACTTATTAGTAGACATGAAGCATTAAGAGAAAGAGGGAAATTGCTGGTCTCCAGCATCTTCTCCTTTTCCCCTAATGGCTTCACTGCATGTAGATCTATACCCTTTGACATAAACCTGAAGACCAACATTTCCTCTTTCTGCAGCATTTTCAAACATTATAGACTCTAAACAAAATAATGTTCATAATGAGCCTTTTTAACTACCACCAGTTTTTTAGTTTACTTTGTTTGTTCATAAAGAACTATGCTTTGTGTGTGTGTGTGTGTGTTTGTGACTGAGTGTGTGTATTGTCCTTTGGATTTCTCTTTTATTTTATTTCCCCCTCCATGATACAAGATGTCTCAAAACCAAAAACACAGAACTGGTAGATCTATAAAGAAAACCATTAAATCATACATTTTAGTAAGAAAAAAAGATTGATACCAAGAAAACAATGAAAGCACGAGGAGAAATGTGAAATTACAGCACTCTTCTCCTCTTCTCGCAATGTTTTCTTCTAAATAATCAATAATTATTGCATTGAAATCAGGTAGATCTAGGTACCTAAATCTGATCAATCAAAACATGAAAATACAATGAGGAAATGTCGTAGGTGTATCCATTTTGTTTACACATACGGCATTTTTACATTCTATTGGCCGATGAATTTTACCGAACTCCTCGCCTCAACTCTCAAACGTGCATGATTTGGGATAGTTTTCTTGTTGGACAACGCAGGAAAGGCGCATTGTGCCTCGTCGCAGGCACACTGTTCCTTTTCTGATTTGTACAACGCAAAATTTCATGGAGATCCCTAAAGTCAGTTTTGTGTTTCGTTTCGACAAAGCTGATTGCACGATGGGACACAAAACCTGGTGATGCTTCTTTTCTCAACACAGAAACATCTTAAAATGAAGACAAACATCCTTTTTATTTCTTGACAAATTTGCAATCTAAAAAGCGAAGATGTGATTACAATACAATACTCACGATTTAGAAGTTTATCATCCGACAGGAAAGAAAATAATCCAAAATATGCACTATTTGAGTGTTGATGTTGTTTAGAGTTGATCGCGTGTTCTATGAGGACATGTGACCGCCTTTTCAAATATTGCCTAACTGGAACACCTTTATTTATGAATGAAAATTACGTCATTGTGTAAAGATGGTTGACCAATGAAATCAATGCCCATTGACCCGATTAATTACTATCGTAGTATTATAGTATTAAAGTCTTTTTCATCATGTGCAGCCTTATGGTTATGGCCCCCCTCATCCCCTTTTGTAGTCATTTTACCCTCGTCTTTAGAATCTCTTTAAAATAGATGTGTAGAACTGAAATATTAATATGACCGTCACCGTTTGTAATGTATGAGTATTGTTTATGTGTAATTTGTTCGTATATCATGTTGTATATGATTTGAACAATGAAATTATTTGATTGATTGATTGATAAGGCTTTTTGTTAAAAGGGTACATCGCTGCTTTTCATAAAAACCTCGTAACTGCAGCTTAAAACAAGCTGCAGTTACGAAGTATTTGTTGAAAAAGTGACGATTTTCTTCCATTAAATCATCATACGCTCGTACAACCATTAGTCTGACCGATATTGATAAAAAAATTAACGACACATTTTTTTATGAAAGACCACGTGACCATGCAAATATGGAATTATGGAAAGGGTTCAATGGGACATTCTCGTAATGATGGACGTGGAAAATGTTTTGGACATCGAGTGTGCAAAGATGAATTTGACATTAGCGCATAAATGTACGAGTTTATCGTAAATGTCCGTCTCTATTTTTGCATTTACTTACACAAATGAAACATAACCAAATCAAACGATTTTGATCCCTTGACACTTTTGGGCTGATAATAAGATATCGTTCGGGGGAATTTTTGGCATTATATTATATCCAGAAAAGGCTTTCAGACTGCAAATTATATAAAACATTATAATGGTTCAACTAGTATAGAAAATCTTTTGCTTTTTGATTTGGTGTTTATATATAGCGAATTGACCCCTTTCCATTATCGTTTAGTCCGTACCAGCAGAACACTTCCAGTAATCCGAGTCTTCTGTGATGAAAATTCGCTCGTTGGTATTTGGATGTCGCTATTTACATCAGAGCGTTGTCCCATTCAAACACAAAATAAAAGTCCGACACAAGTTATGTCGCTTGAACAACTTCCAGTGGCAAACAATGGATTTATAAGAGAATCTTCACTTTTTCAGATTTCCACAACATCAACGCAAGCGCAGAGCATGGATAAAGGCAGTGAACAGGTATGAATTTCGCCTTTTGTCTCTAAGGACGACTTCCGGGGGCTGTTGTGTGTGTGTGTGTGTGTGGGGGGGGGGGGTCTTAGTGGAAATAAACTAATTTGTGTAACACTTTTTTTTTCAAATTCAGTTTTAAAACGGAGAATCCATTTGTAAAACAAAGGTATGTTATGACATATGTGCATTGTAAATAAGAGAACCAATAAAGTCAATGTATAGCTCACGATAAATGACGTGACAGAGCATCTCTAGCTAATCGTGAGCTATAATCATACAACAACACAAAGAAGCAAATGACAAAAGTGTGTGATGAGATAGACAGGGAGACAGGTAGAAACATAGGCGTAGCAACCCCTATGCAAATGCGCAATAGGAATAAAAAATAATAATGTGAGTATATTGTACTAAAATAGACTGGATTATACATGATATAGATAACGTTTTATATCATTGTGTTTGTGCGAATATGTATACATACGTCAGTCGTAAAAATCATTTTCCCATTGTCGTGCACATCCAAATTTTTTTTAAAGAATGTGGATATTTGTATTTGATGCCATTGCAACACGTGTCACATTTTTCTTTCCCTCGTATACACCTGAATACCCAGTAAAGCATACCAAATGGCCACCAGGAATCATGAATGACAATGATTTTTCAATGCACCCACCGGTTATTTGGTATGTATTTTTGATGCATCTACATTTATAAAAAAAATCCCGGGTATGCCCTCTAGGCCCGCCCTCGGAAGTCAGCATTAGTTTTACGTACATTTTATTATCAGAGAGGTACGCCGAGAAAGGCATCTATACAACATGTTTAAACGATGCTTTTGACTTATTTGTACGAAGAAATAACCGATCGTCACTTCACAGTGCTGTCAATCAAGTGGTCGGTTTGCCAATGAAACCATTCTTTAGTTACGCCGTGGACATCTTCAACGCAAAAAGTCTTTATTTTATGTCAATAATCTAGTAACATGAAATACAAGATTGTTGAACAAATCTGCTGAATGTACGTGTAAGAAATATACTGAACCTCAGAAATAACGCACCACTTACAATTTTCATTATATTTTTTATTGTGATACTTTTTTCAGACTGTACAACCACAACCGGAACTGGCATCAGTTTATTCGTTTCTGGTCAACAAATTGTTGTGCCATCTCAAATCAATCAGGCATGACGAGCCCGGACAATAGTTTTATGATGAAATCCCACCATGTGTGCAATAGCCCGTAACGCCATCACTGCCTGTAGCAACCAAATAGCACGATTACGTTCGTCAGTGGAAAGTCTTGACGTTGTTAAAAGCATCGAAAATTTTCGACCGATGAAATGTTTGGGTGTTTTCTTTCTGTCACCGACTGCATGTACCCTATGAACCGATAATCTGGTTTGTGCACGAGGTCAATACTGCGGCACGTGCACATGACCTGTTTACCAAGTTTGGACGGCTAGCGTCACGGATGAATGGGTTTTGTGCTTAAGAGTGTGTTGTGTACATACCTAGTGTCCGGCCGATATTGAATAATAATGTGTAAACAAAATGAATGATTTTGTTGAAAAAATACAAAGCAAGAAAAAGTGGTGCGTTCTGAGGTTACGTATATATCAAGACTGCTGAACGAATCTGCTGAATCTATATGTATCAATATCACTGTTGACATCTCTGCAGCTGTATTTTCTGAACAAAACAAGTCAAAACTTATTGTCTTCCTGTATAGAGAACGTGGCTGGCTATCTATGCATTTTGTTACATGTAGAGTCATGGACGGGCCACAGAGTTCGGCATGTATTTCCGTAACCGAATCATGTTGATTTTGTCTATTTCAGTTTTTGATAAACAATGCGGAAACGCGTGTGTTGTTTATTTTGAACTTTATAAACGTAATTTCTAGTCACTTGCATGCTTCTACATCTCTGCTTATGTATATACATTCCTCTGATAACTTTTTGGAACACAAGTAGTTGTACTATAGTATAAGGTATCAACAGTAATTTCATTAGCGCTAAACTACTGCCATCATCACATATTAAAAGCCTGCATCAAATTTATTTAAAGTGTCCGATGATTGGCAAAATTAAAGTCTTGTGCCGAAAGAACACCTTACTATTAACCAAATATCAAAGTTTCTACAGTTTTCCAACATTAGAAGTGTTTTTATTTCGTCTTTTAAATTGGATATTTTGGTCTTTTCCGATCTTTGCCGAAGAAAATACGCTAAACTTTCGACTTGAAATTATGACGTCATACTGGCCACTGAATGACGTCATGGCGGGAAAAACGGGCAGTCATGGGTCATTTCCCGGAAAGTCTGAAATTTCTGAAAAAGTTAAATGTCCGACTTTTCTGTCATAAAGCGACTTCCCCAATCGATACTCAAAACACGGAATTCGTCCTCAGTAAATGTTAGGAAAAAATGTTAAAACAGTCAAAGAATAAGTCGTAAGTGAATTAAGGAATGTGCCAAAGAACGTTTAAGTTTGTCTGTATTACTCTTACGATCGAGAAATGGATAATAATTGAGACTTCGCTATATGACAGAAAAGTCGAACACATTATCTTTGTCAGACACCTCATGCTCTAGATTGGGGGCGGAGTCAAGCCATTGATGACGTCAATCCGTGGCAATTTTACGGAAATTGCCGATCTTTATTTCCTCGAAAATCAGTTTTTCAACGATGTAAAGAAAAGCAAATAAAACTTTTAAAACAACCGAGTTTGGCGGATCTTTGATAAAACATGTTAATTTAATGATTTTCTTCCAATATACGGTGCAATAAACTGCCAAGCTTGGTAGCCTTTAAGGTTGGATACCCGCAATGTCGCCATTTTAAGATTAATAAAACACCGGCTTTTTGCGAGCGTAGCCGACCCTATTCGGGCGCGGTCGTAAACATGGAGAGTTCCACCGCCGAATGTGTTCGACTTCGCCCGAATAATTTCAATGAGGCGTGTATTTCATTAGGGGTATTCTAGCTTAAACATCTACATTTCTCTTTAAAATGGATAAAGAAATGCATGTTAAAGGGAGAAGAGGACTAATTTTGATGACTGTAAAGTCAAATATCGATGCAATAAATGAAAGTGAAGTGAGCATTTTCCAATATTCCATAATTTTTTTTAAAAAAATCATTTCAGATCTTATCGCATACCTAGTCAATAGTTACGTCAGAGCGTCATAAATCATGACCCACCAGTACTTTGATTAATTGGGTACTAGTAGTACAAATAACAAGTCATTTATAACCGAACGAGCCTGTCCTAAAAACCTAATGATAATTTAATTGGTATTGTCCTAACATTAGCTTAACACACTTACAAGAACAAATAGGCACGAGATTTCGAAGCTCAAATTGAGACCCGAACTTGTGCACGTCTTGCAGTGATCTCTCAGCTCTGAATATCGCACCATGCAGCAAATGTTAACATATGGCTTGGGTGAATTATTACAAACGATCTGTCTAATAAAGTTTTAATGGCTTCAAATAACGTTTCGCTTATGTCAACGATGAACTGCAAAATGTCGTAACAACAGCTTATTCAAGCTGTTGTTACGACATTTTGCTGCTCATCATGATATCAAAATCCAACGTCATTTTTTCTATCACTTTTTACAATAAATCACCCCAGTTGCCTCTACTCTGAGCTTCGATTGTTGCGCAATAAATGTCTTGTTTAAGGCTTAAAGTACTCGACAGCATATGGTACCAATGAAAGGCATCCACTTCAGGGCGTTGCAAATAATCAAGATGGTGCAGTCGTTTCAAAGTTTTAAAACGCAATTTAGTTGCAAAAACTTGCATCCAAAGCTTCATCATTTAAGGTGATATTAGTTTGGAAAACAATGCAGCTTTTGTGTTTATTTGATAGGAAATAATATGCGTGCAAGTCAAAAATATGATCCGGGAAGCATGCGCGAAAAGTGGTGCCCTTAACGAGAGTGGGGGCCATCGTACGGCGTTATAACGACAGGGTTTGAAGGTTAATGCAGCCCCTTGCAGCCCCTTGTCTGACAGATGGGCGGCCATTATCTCCACCAAGGAACGGTAGGGGACAAAAGTCCGTTGCACGTCGAGTATTGCTACTTATCAGTGAACACAACTTGTCCATTTTTTCCGGGTTTTCAAGAGGCACTGCAGCCATTCTTGCATTGGGAACACGTGTCAGAGACTTGCTGTTCCCTTGATCCTTATCATATGACCTACTCCTGATGCTTCCCTAATCATGGGTACCATGTTACGTTAACCAATCGTATAAAAACTTGCAGGGTTCGGCGGCTCGTCCCTGCCATAAGCTGCACGTAGACAATGTCGTTTCATTTTTTCGTGCAGGTGGAGCGCGGACGGGCGTCATGTACTCCCGTCTAACGTTGATTAATGCATCAACTCCGAGTGAATTACGCAAAGAATTTAATGGATAGCCATATTGAAGTCTCCGTTCTTTGAAACAAACTGGAAAAAAGGAACCAGGTGCTGCTTAATGGAACTCCTCGTGCATAATGGCTTGTTCTATTAAGTTCATCTTGCATAGGGCGCAGAATGAATGTCTTTCAATGAAATCGGACAAAATAAATCAAATCGAACCACTAAATAGCAGTCAATTAAAATTCATTGTGTTTTATTAGAAAATTTAATGACAAAAAGTTATCAATGAGCGAAATTAAACAGTGCAGAAAGCGCAAGAAACGAGTTTGTAAACTAGCAGCAATTTTGAATTTCCCGCCGTCAATAGTTGCAAAACGCATGCGCAACCAATCATCGATAATTCTGTTCCCGTCTGCATTCACTGCAAACGATGCATTCACTTTGGCGCAGTTGACAAAACTTTTCGTCTGCATCAATTCACAATAATTTCAACTAATGGTATTTAAATCATGATGAGTTTTTTGCCTTTCTTTGCTTTTTATTACGTTAAATTATACTAAAAACATGTACATGTGAATGGTGAATAATCAAAATATCCGACTATAAAAACGTTTAAGCAATTTGTGAACCCGACGCCCACTCAAATTTCATTCATTCGAGCCATGTCCTGCTATAAAAAATGAAATAGTTGAATCCATTATCCTATTTTGGTTTAGCTATTTCTTTATTAGATCTAATCTTAAATATGACTTAAAATATCCAAAAATATAGGAAAGTGTGTACAAAAATCAGCCGTGCAGGCTGATTTTTGTACACATTGTCCGCACAAATAGATACAAAGCTGTAAAAGGCAAGAAAGGATTAAACCTCCATTGAAAATAACAGTAAAAAGGATATGTGTGCGGCCCCTATGGTTAAAATACCGCAATTCAAACGGGTGAATATTAAAATGAAATGAAAATGTGAAACGTTTAAGTTTTCACTTTTCATTCAGCTGAAACCCCAAAGTTTGCTTAATTCAACGTTTTAAATGGTTTAAATGCAGAAATCACCGGGTTTTAAATCAATCAAACTTTACCCTTTGCCACAACATATTGTCTATTCTAGGCCATTATACGTTGTGTCCCGAATAATTGTTACATGAATAACGAAACCAATTAATTTGCAACCACATCTTGATTTGATGGACATGGCATATTAAAACGTACATCTTAAACAAGAAGCCCAAGAACAAAAAACTTTAAAGGAACCGTCGAAGAGAATTTTGTCAAGAAATCAAAAGTTTGAAAACGCTGTTTTCCCTATAGATATCTTTTGCGTCCCTTTTTACCTTATATAAGTTAAAAAGGGTGACATGGTTGGGCAGCGCCATTAACGTTTTTGACTCTTTACTGACTTGATCTCGACTTTATCTTGGGCAAAAATAGTCGGAACACATGTCATTTGTCTCTCTAACTCTTGTCATAACAACAAACATTGAGGGTTACTTACATTCGAAACAAAAATGACTTAAAAGCAAGCAAATATAAGCAAAAACAACACATATGGGATGTGTAGTATAGTATAGGAATCATGACAGAAAGGATTGACAGCATTTTCTTCTTTTCGTTCCACATTTTCCAAATCCTAGTCCTTTTGGCAACCCCCTTGCTTTGACTAGATTAAGAAAATGTACGAATGGTACATATGAGCATGCAGCTGTCAGTTCAGATCGGATGCTGTATTTTACTAGTATGAAAAGTTACTCAAATGTTGTAAGGTTCACTAGCCTACGCGTAGCGCAAACAACACGTGAGCGCTGTCTTTATTTATATCTAAAAACTAATAGAAAACGAATTTCTACCGTAGGAATCAATTATTGGTATAAGATCTAATAAAGTATTAATTTTTACATAAAGTATTTGTTCACAAGGTCATTCCATTAAATCCCCCAACCCCTTTTTTATTTAAGTAGATCTAGTTACCTTTGTGACTTGTCCACATCCAACACAGCTGTGTAGACAGTATGTCGTAGATTTCTTTTCACGATTAACACAGTTCAATCTGTGAAATTGTAGAATCCTTGTCGTAAGTTTGTGGTTTCCAAACATGCCTTGGTTTAGAAACGGACGGACGTTGTCGACACAAATGGTCAGTGAGAACATATCAGGTAGTTATTTTATAAACATTACACAAAAGATCTTTCATTTTAAGCGACAGATTGTTTGTTACGTTCAAAACTAACTTGACCAAGTTGTAGTTACGATTTTTTTTCAGTAACAGACGAAATACGTTTTGACTGGTTTTTTGACATAAGAAACCTCCGCAAGCATAAGATGATCTTCTGATGGCTTTGCCTAAATTGGTGACCGCTTTGGAATTCACAGGAACAAATAGACACGTAGGCCTACGCCAACAGGAGAAATTTGACTGAAAAGCATTTAGACAAAAAGACCCGAGAGGCGATAGTCTAGGATTAGTCTCTATTATCAGCTAACCAAGTAAGTAACAAGTAAATAATTATGTTGCAATATAACTGAACACTGTTGTAAGTCGATTTTAAAACGGACACATGTGTTCATTCATCCATATATCGATAGACAAGAAAAGCAAGTGCCAAAATATGGTAAATAAAATTGGATCTGTACAAAAAAGTGTCAGAAGTGGGATTCGAACCCACGCCCACATACATGGACCAGATCAGTCTTTATTGAAGGTATTTATCCTTGAGTCTGGCGCCTTAGACCACTCGGCCATCCTGACAACTTCAGACGAACTTTGTCACACGAGCTGTCACGTGTTACTATCTATCCGATTTCGGAAGCCGTCTTTCTGTCGCAGCAGAGATATGTTAAAGTCGTAGAGTCTCCGTAACGCACCATTTTTTAGGCAGCACATATGACTATCTTCGAATAACTGGCTAATTGGATTCGGAAATAACGTATTGGCAAACGCAGAATCAAGTTTTGAAATATTTGTTTTATTGCTCAAATTTAGAAAAAAAATCAATGAAGGTAATGGAGCCGAGGAATTTCCTTGTTTTAGCTAGGGCGGAGGTGGTGCAGTGCTCTGGACTTGAAACACAGGGGTCGCTGGATCGATCCCCCGCTTCTGCAGTCTTTCGGATGAGACTTTAAATAGGATCCCGACTCCATGTAACCTTAGCAGTTGAGTGGGACGTTAAACCATTCAACCCAATCCTTTAAGTTATTACCGGTATTTTATATGGTCGCGTTTTTGGTTTAACGACTGTCATTTTTGGCCTGACATGTCACACGATTTTATCAAAATAAGCCTTATGAAGTAAAGAAATAAGAGGAAAAAAGAGAGGGCGAAAAAAGAGGAAGAGGAATCGACATAAAATGAAATGTACTTGAAAGGAAATGAAATCATTAAGATACCATGAATGGAAAGACAAGAAGATAGATAGACAAGAAGATAGATAGAAAATGAATTTTTAACAAAACATAATGTCAGAAGTGGGATTCGAACCCACGCCCACATACGTGGACCAGAACACTCTATGTTGAAGGAGATATTATTCTTGAGTCTGGCGCCTTAGACCACTCGGCCATCCTGACAACTGTTGTCATAAAGGTGTCACACATGTTTTAAATGTCTATCTGTGTACATTAAGTGATAATCAATTTTCTGAGTGAAGATACACACTGGTGGTAAACTAAAACAATTTTTGCTACAACAAGGTATAGATATTTTGCGTTTAAATGTGAGTTTATAGGTTTTTGTAGATTTTTTTTATAGATTATTGTGCTAAAATTTAAACCGGTTATAACTACATATATGCGGTTAGACTTTCATCGTCTTGTTTGTCCGAAACTACGTCATTGTGTGCTTGATGAAGTTGATCCCTATTTGCGTAATTGGTGTAATGTAGGCCTAATGGTGTCTATCCCAAAAAAAGACAACAAGATTTTAAATTTGCCTCTCATGAAATTGTCGTCTGCGACATCTTTGATTTTTTATCAGTCTAAAATATTAGGTTTTGGTCATTGGTTAATCGATACAATGTTTGTAAGGTTCGAAAATGTTTGACGGAATCACGGTGGATAATCACGTGATAGAACAATTTCAGAAAATCGTCTATATTTTTGTTAATACTTGACAAATAACGTTCGGTTTTCTCGTGTAAACAAATACGTCATCGTCACGCCTCATTGGTCTAAAAATAGATTGGGAATATCCTATCGTACAAATATGGCTGTGAATCTCGCGAAGTTTTTCCACGTTCAACTTGCCAAAGATGACGTTTCAAGGGCTGGATTGCTGTAATCATTTGTTGAGAAACATTCTAATTCAGGGTTAAGAAGGTTGCTGCACTGTCGTGTACTTTTTAAGATCGGTAACTATGAAATAAGCAGTTGACAAGTAATGTTTACACATACGGTCCTGCCTCGGTTTCGTCGTGTCGCTCGTGCATACTCACTTACCCTTTCCAAAACGACAAAATGTCATGTTGGGCCAAATTGAAAAAAAGTTTGCAGATGACAAAAAGGATGTGAATACTTTTAGTGTTTTATCTCAGAGAAAATATTGAGACAAAAGAAGAATGATCATCAATATCTAAAGAAGTTATTCACACTCTTTTTGTCTGCTGAGCAGGCCTCTTTAATTTGGTCGATCGTCATTTTCTTCTTTTGCCTCAATGTTTTCCCAAGAATTTTCTGTTGGGGACGTCAAAACCGGTCTTGTTTGGGAAATGGTTATATAGAAAAAAACTAGAATTTGTCACTGAATGTGATTTGATAGCCCCAAAGGCTTTCACTACAACAAAGGGCAATATCTCACAAAATAAGCAAGGTAGAGTTATGCTCCTTGTGCGTTGCACTTCTCCTTGGTGAGATCTATACTTAGTACATTTAAAAACGCAGAGTTTTCAAAACCCTATATCAAGATGTTGTAAGATGTTATAAGAAATGGAAATATGTGTTATTAATCTCCCACAAGTTCTTAAACGTGAATAGAAAAGAATAAAGTTAGTAAACCTGGAACATTTTACGACGCCTTAGCCAAAGCGTTAAACACGTTGTCGCTGCGTAAAACTGGTGCACGTGAAACTCGAGTTAAATTGCAACATGTTTATAAAGTTTGTCTGTAGGGACACTATAAAAACAAGTTTTATCGAAAGAATCTCATTTCTATCAGTATGAATCGTCTTCTTGAAAATGTGAGGAACCAAGATTTTGGAACGCATTTGCTAGGTTTTTCAAAATCGGACATTTCACTGCACGTTACTCTCTTACGAACAGAGCACATTATCTCTAAATTCTATTTCGATAGAATGAGCTCTGTTCTCGCGGGGTCATTTCACGTCTAATCTCGGGGCCTTGGCGGGATTTCAGTATCCAATCGTTGGCTATACACAGCAAAACAATTTAAAAAGCTGATACAAGCTCTCATTGGCTGACGCTTCAAATTACCGGCTTCAGCCAAAAATAGAAGCGACGTAATGTATACGTAATCAAACAAGATCAAACTGAATGATTTTGATTTGATAATTCAAATGTTACCGGCTTCAGACAAAAATAGAAGCGACGTAATGTATACGTAATGATCATGCAAGGTAAAACTGAATGATTCGATAATTCAAATGGTGTGCTATAATTAGATTATGACGACCAAATAGGCTTTTGGCGTACCGAAAACTGCAGAGGTCATATTTGATGGTTTAATCAATAGACCCGGCATTTGGAGAGTACTGCACGTAGGATGCTGTAACTTATTAATATCACGACTAACGACAAGATGGCTCCGCCACATACTGTGGTTACACACTACTGGTCTATTATGTACCCTATAGAACATGCTTGGAATGACCCGAAGGGATGCGTGTGTTTACGCACCCCACCACCCAAAACGTTGCAAAAACTTCGTATTCCTGTCATTCAAGAGCTGAACAAAATGTCACAAGAGGTTTCATCGCGAGAAAAGTCCTTTCTATGCCACGACGATGTAAGACTTTAATTCAAGCTTTAGGTGGGCACACTTGTTATTAATTGATTTGACCTATCTCAATTAAAAATAATCAATTTTTATTCCGATGTGTATTTAAAGCATCTTCTACCTTTAGAGTTTATGGAATTAAATAAATCAACGAAAATAAATCCGCATTACGTAGCCTTTGCTTGTCATTTCCATCCTATAAGAGAACGAAGTATCTCTGCGGAATTAAATGTACTCAGTATATCTACCCGAGAAGTTTCATGATCATAGCTACTTTACTTTCAGACCTTTTGATGTCATTTCTGGTCTGTCTCCGTCTCTGGAAGCAATCTTGCATGTTGCATATGCGCAATGTTTCGTAGTTTTAGTTTCGTAGTTTTAGTTTCCGCCTGCAATATCTATGATCGACTTATATCTCGCTTGAAAATAATAATTTTTTTCTAACGCTGTTATGAAAAAAATGTCCGATTCATGACCGATAAACAAAATATTAGACTGGTACCCGGCAAGCGTTGTTGGGGGTTTTCCCATAAGAAATCTATTTTTAGCACAAATTGGCGCAGTTTGACATATCTTTTGAAAAGAAGACGCCAATAATAATCTGATGACTTTGCCTATCATGGTGAGTGCTGTACGAATTGACAGTAACAGATGGGCATGTATGCCAACAATTGCAATATGACTGAAAAAGCATTGCAGCAAAAGAGGATCGAATGCCTATAATCGGTCACTAAAAAAAACAAGTAAGCAACCAAACTTTGATATCGTATGTGTTGCCATGTGTATGAACGCACCTGAAAGCCGATATTAATACAGACATATAATGAGTTTATTTATACATATATCGATACACAAGAAAAGAAAACGTGGACATAATTTATGGTGAATAAGATCAGATCTATTCAAAACATTTGTCAGAAGTGGGATTCGAACCCACGCCCACATTCGTAGACCAGAACACTCTTTATCGAAGGGTTTTATCCTTGAGTCTGGCGCCTCAGAATGATCGGCCATCCTGACAACTTGCAATGTAATATGTCCCGCTAACTGTCATTTGTAACTATCTAGCCGATTTCGGAAGCCGTTGTTCTGTAGCAGCAAAGATATGTAAAAGTCGTAGGTAGAGTCTACGTAATGCACCATTTTATAGGCAGCACATTTGGCCCTCTTCGAATAACTGATTACTGTCATGTAAAATACATTTTTCGATCGTAAATAATGTACAGGCAAACGCAGAATCAAGTTTTGAAATCATTTGATTTATTACGAAAATTAAAAAAATCTATTACGGAGTGACCCCAGTCAACTTTTTGCTTCCGGGTCGTTGTAGTCCAAGAATTTTTTGTCTTAGCATGCAGAAGGCTGTTTGGGGTGTTAAACAATAGTTTAAGTATTGTTTTCTTTGATAATTTAGTATTTTTGCATCTACTCTTTGGCTGTATAGCATATTTTTTGCGTTATTTGCAGGACTAATTTCTGTGGATACTTCCCAAAAATGTACTTGTAGTTGGGCGGAAAACAGCCATTCTGAAGTGAAAGTAAATAGTGGTCATGTTCTTTGTTGGATATTTTCATATTTTCCTTATCAACCTATATTGAAACCACTATAAAAAGAGAGTATAGAGGCAGTAGATGAAGCAACCCAAGTCACGAGTGTCCGCGAATGTTGTGGAAGGTGCTGTGACAGCGGTAAGTTGACCATTTTAACATAGGCTAAAGAAGGGAAAATTTACGCCGTGGTAACACCTTACGTTATTGGAGCAGATGAATGCCCTTGTTAAAGTTATTACCGGTATCTTATTTTCACAAATTTGGTTTAACGACTCGGCTAAAACACGGTATTCGGGTAAAAAAGTTTTTTTTTAATGTTATATATAATTACCTGAAAAATATAGCCTAAAATATATCTGCAAAAAGCTCATTTCATGAGGTAAGACTAGTTTTTAATGTCCAAAAACTTTCATGGGTCAATCTTTTATGATTGAGAAATGATTGAATATGTACTCAGAAAATGGCCATTTTTCGGCGTTATATTGTCTTACCAAAATAATTTTAGAATTCAAGGTACATGTGATGGGTTATATTTGATTGTTCCCAAAAAACTTTACTTTGATTTGATAAAACAGTTCCTAAGGTAAATTTTGGTAGTCTATTGTACCCATATTTTTAGTGTTGTGTCTCAGAAAATTGGACATTTGTAGACCCTAGCTTGAATATGTAGTGTCCGTAACCAACTCTTACAATGGTGATTTTTCAAAGGATACATTTACAACAAAACTTCAGTAGTCTAGAATATTACAGCCTTCGGTATGGTAGCCTAAATGAAATAATCTGGTTCGTGTTACCATAGCTCAGGGCTTTTTATTGCACTGTAAATGGTTACGGACAATACACAAATAAAAATGCAGCCAAATATCTGATTAAAAAAATTCAGATCAATTTTGGGCAGGTTTAAAAAAATGTGACCAAAGTGTGACATTTAAATGTTAAGAATAACAGCTAATTTTACAGAATATCATCCAGATTTCTTAATTAGGGTGGCTAAAAGCTATTCTAAATGGTTAAGCAGTGCCAAAATTACATTTTAAATTCATGTTCACTACTTTTTAGCTAAAATTGTGTGCACAATCTTGCGAAATGACGAGAAAAAGGCGTTTCACTCCTGACAGCATATATATTGCACAATATGAGAAAATGTAACCCACGAATCACTAAAAAGTAGAGTGCAGAATGCCCACAGGGTTGATGGCTTCCTAAAAAAATTTGAGTGGTAAATTTCTGGCTGAATAGACAAAAATGAGAACACATTTTTAAAAATAAAAGTGTTTCATTCCTGACATAAAATTCAGAGGAGTATTGTATAAAACAGGCTCCACATCCTAAACCAATGAAGATAAAATAAAAAAGTAATTTTAAGATGATGATGCACATGTTGTTTAATGAATTACAAGTGCTTATTGTAGTATCCTGTCACTGTCCTTTATTTACCATAGCTTAGAAACTTGGTAAAAGTTTTAAGTGTCACACAAAAACGTTTCACTCCTGACATTTTTGACATGTATTGATGACATATCTTTTTTATTTGTGAAGCGATTTTCTTTAAACTTGGTACCCAGTATATAGACACAATAACACATCTTTTTAGCTTTGATTGGGTTGAATATGTTTCTCTGTAAAAGCTGTGGCATGTAAAAAGTGAATGGTCACATTTTTTTTAAACTTGCCCTTTTGTATTTTGAAACAAGTTTGAATTCGCTTCACTAATGGCTGCAGAAACTATTCACACATCAGTTTTGATGATTCAAGTAATGAACTTTTGATATATCGGAATCGCATTTTATGCTAAGAAAGCTAGAAGGGTGGGTTAACCTGGTGTGACACTTTGTTTCCGAATACCTTGTTTTAGCCGACTGTCATTTTTGGCCCGACATATCACACGACTTTATCAAAATAGGTCTTATGAAGTAAAGAAATCAGAGGAAAAAGAGAATGGGTGAGATAAAGAGGAAGAGACATTGAATGAATTGACTTGAAAGGAAAGAAACTCGTTGAAAAACCATGAATGGAAAGACAAGAAGATGTATTAAAATGTGTCAGAAGTGGGATTCGAACCCACGCCCACATACGTGGACCAGAACACTCATTATTGAAGGTGACTTATCCTTGAGTCTGGCGCCTTAGACCGCTCGGCCATCCTGACAACCGTTACTGTAAAGATGTCACAACTGTTTTGATTGTCTCTCTGTGTATATTAAGTGATAATCAATTCTCCGAGTGAAGATACAAACAATAGAGATAGATATTCTGAAGTATATTGTGCTAAAAATAGATCGGTTATAAGTATGTAGGTAGAATGTCGTCGAAGCTACGTTACTATCTACATGTTCTTGTTTGATCCCTATTTGCGTAACGGGTGTAATGTAATGGTGTCACACAAAGTAACACTCCCTTTGTCATTCAAATTATTTGTAAGAACTTGCATCATAATGATTTATAACTAGTAGAGATTAGATACGCTGAATGATTTTCAGGCTTAAACATGTCCCAAACGACAAAAGTTAAGGGTAATTCACTTCAAAAACTACAGCAAATAACAAAATGTGTGTTATTAAAGATAGGATTTGTGTAAAATATGGCACAGAAAATATTGAGACAAAAGGAGAAACTGCTTGTTATCAGCAGTTTCTTCTTTTGTTTCAATGTTTTCCCAACCCTTTTCTATTATGGAAGTCAAAGCCAGGTCTTGTTTGGTGAAAGAGTTACAGCTATTCTTTCTTATCTAATATATTCCATTTTTATTAAGCATAAAGTATTGTTAGAATAACTGACAGATTTTTATTTGTGATAACCTATAGTCCGGTTTGGGCATTATGGCACATTTTTACAAATTTCTTTTATCTAAATAACCCATTACCAGACGAAATATTTTTGGACTGTTCCAAATTTAAAGATGATACAAGATAATAATTTTCTTTTGGTCTTTTAGGATAGAAAACATGGTGGTAAATGAAGAAATTGCTTGTGACAAGCAATTTCTTCATTTTTCACATTGTTTTCCTTAGCCATTTTGTGGTAATGGGCTAACAACACAATATCTAACTCATAACAACTGTGATTTTGCATGTGATAGTTCGAATCTGTGTCTCACACTTGCAAGATTCTAACCACGCATGCAAAATCATATCCAATTTACACAATTAAGATAATGTATATATTATGCTTTAACCAATTGCCACACTGTGACTCCTTTTGACCCCCCAAAGGATTGGCTTCGGAAAACATCATGGAAAAATAAAGAAATTGATTGTGAAAAGCAATTTCTTATTTTCTCACAATGTATTCTACATGAAAAGACCAAACAATGTAAATTTTCATTCCCTTAAAGGGACATAACATTCCAATTTCATCTTTTAACAGTTACGTATGTTTTGATGCAAAGATTGGTTATTCTAATGCTAAGATATGCTATCTGTTTTTTTTTTTAAGTTGTTATTTATAAGCGAAACATACGACAGAAATGACAAATTCCATATAAATCTGAACAGTTGTCCACAACAATTTGTTTAATTTTAGCATAAAAATATATATTTCTCGTAAACGGTTCAATATTTTGGATTGAAATTTTTAGAATTTTCACAAGAAAATTTGCTCTTTCAGATAAAGATAAAAGTAAAATTTATGAAAAAATAAATGTGAAATGTCACTTTAAAAGTGACATTTCACGATTATTTTTACATAAATTTTACTTTTATTCTATCAGAAAGAGCATCTTTTCTTATGAAAATTCTGAAAATTTCAAGCCAAAATATTGAACCGTTTACGAGAAATATATATTTTTGTGCTATAATTAAACAAATTGTTGTGGACAACAGTTAAGATTTATATAGAATTTGTCATTTCTGTCTCAACTTTAAATGCATATTTTTCGCTTATAAATAACAACATCAAAAAACTGATAGCAATTCTACGCATTAGAATAAACAATCTTTGCATTAAGACATACTTTTAAAAATGAAAAAAATGTTAAATGTCACTTTAAATTGTCGTCTGCAAGATCTTTCAAATTCAAACTGACTTAAATTTTGCAGTTTGGTAATGGGCTAATATCATGACCGGAATGTGGCCAATTGATATCGGTTTTTATGATATTCAAAATACATTAATTAAATTACTCAATCGAACAAAATGCCAATTGTGAAATCTACTTTTTATATCATCTGTTCCCTAAACGATATAAATGTATACTGTTCCACATTAGAGGCTGCTAAAGACTACAAAATGGCTCTTGCTATTTCAAGATATGATTTGTGTACAATATATAACTCAAATTATTCAGACAAGAGGGGAAAATACTGATTATCATGTCTCAATAAATCTGTTCTGATAGGAATATCCAAACCTAGGTCTTGCTTGGGAAAGGGTAATATAAGAATTCAATGAACCAGACTCAAGTATAAGCGATGTTGGATGAAATTAATGAAATGGAGAAAAAGGAGTGAAATATATAGGAAAGAGGGGGAGAAATGGGATTGAAGAGAGAAGACAAAAAACGGAATGGTCAAAACAAATTGTTTGATAATTCTGATCCTTGGTCCATACGTGAACCAAGGATCAGTTTCGTAAAAGCATTTAGAACATATGTGACGCGTCACCCGAAAATTGACCTTATAGGAAGTGTGAAAAATATCCACCCTAGCCTGTCTGCGCAGTCCCCGCAGCCAGACTATGGCCGATACTTTCCACTCTAATATAATTTTCTAAGACAAGAGCCGTGTGCGATTTAGGCCGGTAGAGCTCTTCCAGAAGAGCGTGGTTCCCGGCTCTGATGCACTACGTAGTATTTTTTCTACTACGTAGTGTATCAGAGCCGGGAACCAGACTAGCTCTTCTTCTTCCAGAAGACAACTTCTGGCCTAAATCGCACGCGGCTTAGAATGTTTAACCTGTCTTAGCATGTGTTCCTTTTCCAGATACGTCTTCTGGTTGACCTATGCAGAGCATGATCAGCTCGTCAAAACTGGTATTTTTGGAATTTCCATAAGGTCCCTTTTAGCGTGAAGGGCCACATATCTATAGTCTGGTCACGATATTATGGCACAAGTTTACAAACTTTAACCATGTAAACAACATTAACCCATTACCACACAGTGACCCTTTTTGACTCTCCGTAAAAATGGCTTTAGAAAACAACGTGGAAAATGAAGAAATTGCTTGTGACAAGCAATTTCTTCATTTCCCACAATATTTTTCATACAAAATGATTAAAAATGATTTTTTCATTCATTTTTAGTTGTCGTCTGCAACTTCTTTGAATTTGGACAAGTCAAACTTTTGTCGCTGTGTAATGGGTTAAATCAAAACTCAACATTAATGTAATTTTACAATATAGTGTGAGACACTTGCAAGACTTGAACCAATGCACGTAAAATTGTATTGGAATTTAAGAATTTTATCTTGTTTACATAGACAAAGTTTGTAAACACGTGCCATAATATCGTGACTTGACTATACGACCTACACATGCCCCGAGACGCTTTTAGAAAAAGAATCGCATTTCATCAAAAGTTCAAGACCTAGAAATTATCTATTTTTTCGTTCGTAGTTTTATTCATTTATTCATAATTTTGTTGGAAAGGAATCAAAACGATAAAAAATGGTGTCAGATGTGGGATTCGAACCCACGCCCACATACGTGGACCAGAACACTCTAATTTGAAGGAGATTTATCCTTGAGTCTGGCGCCTTAGACCACTCGGCCATCCTGACAACTGTGATGGTTGACAACTGTTATCGTACAGGTGAATACAGGTGTCTTAATTTAGATTATTCATGACATGTCATCAGAAAACTTATATTGATAAACCTTACCTATTTCCACATTAAAAGATTATATTGTCCACCCACATTAACCCGGGACATATGCAAAGTCCGTTAGTTGAGCGTCTAAACAAAACATTGCCGAAGTGGGGTCATTACATATGCAGATGTCCCGGGTTAATGTTGCTGGACAATACATTTCTCGATAAATGACCTGGTAGAACATGCCTATTTTATAGCTAGAGATGCTCTTTCATGTCATTTATCGGGACATATACAAACAAGTTTTAGATTTGTCCTGGTTGAAACATGCTGCAGTGGAGAAAGAAAATGTTACCATCAATAATTTGTCTTCAATTTGTATCATAAAACCATTGAAGGCAAAGGAACAATACTGATGGAATGATGGATTGGTTGAATTCGTGTTTTACACCCTATCTAACAACATTTCATTTCTTTTGTAGGGGCCGAAGGACCTGGCCATGGATTCCTGTTGTTTCTTACACCAGCACTATCCCCCGAAAATCCTGTCCGAACCTCACGCTTCTCATACCACAATTAACTCACAACACTACCACACAACAAAATTTTGGACTGTTCCAAATTCAAAGATGGTGCAGACGACAATTTCAAGCCAATGGAATTTAACTTTGTTGGTCAATTTGGGTAGAAAACCATGTGGGAAATGAAGAAATTGCTTGTCACAAGCAATTTCTTCATCTTCCACAATGTTTTCCGAAGCAATTATCTTGTAGGGAGTCAAAAGAGTCATTGTGTTGTAATTGGTTAAGGACAATCCGTTGGTATGTAGGGCTATATATCGTCGCTTTTCTGCAAAAACTTCGTATCTGCAGCTTAAAACAAGCTGCAAATACGAGGTTTTTGAAGAAAAACGACGACATGAAGACAAAGGGGCAGGTTAGCTTATAATTTTACTCATTCTGTTCACATTTAGGCACTGTTGAACATTCTGAACTTTTAATAGTTTCAAAGTAAACATTAATTGTTAAACAAAGTATTTAGTATCATAGGGGGCCTTAAAAACATAAATCTAGAGGGATGAAGATTCTGAAACCCATTATTTCCCAAATTTAACCCTTTCCCAAATGGCAAAATTATGGGGTGATCCACTTGAAAGACTGCCATGAATTACAAAATTGAAGTTATTAAATAATAGAATACGTGTAAAATATGACAAAGAAAATATTTAGACAAAAGGAGAAAGTGCTGGTTATCAGCTGGTTTTAATGTTTTCCCAAGCCTTTTCTATTAAGGACGTCAAAACCAGGACTTGTTTTGGAAAGGTTAAAAATAATATTTCACGGACTATGGCACACTGTGTTGAAGCAGCAGCTGTGCATTTATGCTTCTATAGAAGAGTATATATTTATTGTATATTCTAATGTCAAAATTGACAATACTTCTATTGTTTACCAGAGCCACGGATAAGAAAGGATAAAGGTTTTTCAAAATGCAACATTTCGATGCTTTTCAACGAAAACCTCGTAACTGCAGCTTGTTTTAAGCTGCAGTTACGGGGTTTTCGTTGAAAAGCGACGATTTCATTAATTGTTCATCACACCCTGTGTTTTGTGTGCTCATTGGAATTGTCTCGTCGATCGATACGATTCAAATGAGTACCAACAGCATATTAGGGTTTGTAATTGAAATAATCAAATTTTGGATGTCTTAATCCCCATTTATCCACGGTGTAGGAGCGGAAGTGTGTGAACGCTTGTCTTTGAGTGATAGCTTGTGTGTCTGTACATCGAGGAAATGCAACTTGGTAAACACCAGCGGTTGACATAGGTAAGAAAAAGTTTATGATTTATAATTATTTCAAAATATATCTTATATATGTTGTAATGTCGTAATCTTGAATAAACATGGAAGGCATCGCCCTCATATGCGCCTGGTCTGGGCTGTTTAAACCATACAAAATGCCTTGATCATTTGGATGGGACAATTGGAGCATGATTTTCACCACATAAAATTGCCATTTTTATCGCTTTTTAAACATTCATCGTATTGTTTATTCCCAAAATTAAATGCCTTTATGTATGTATTTTTTCACTAAGAACATGATTCAGACGAAATGATGTCCATTCCAATACAATTCCCGGATTAAGTGTCCGCATTTTGACAGTTTTATGTACAATCGCTTGGCTAATGACAATTTCCTTATGAATTCATTGTACAATCGCCTACAAGCAGTTTGTAATGTCACTTGCCTACATTTCACACGGATTGAAATATCAACACAAACACAAAATTTCGGTTTATCTTCTTTAATTTGTTGTCCAATGTTCCACTGGATAGGCTTCTTTCTTTACCTATATTTCACAATTCATTTAAGAGTGATGAATGAGTTTATATAATAGCAACGAATTTTGTGCTAAACGTGTAGACTTGGTTTGCCAAACGTTATGTTTTGATAAACCGTCGGTGCCTTTTTGAAAACTCTTGACTACGGCTAGAATCAAGCCGTAGTTACGAGATTATGTAACAATAACTTCGAAATAATATTGTTTGTTCGAAATTATGTCACTGTTTACTAAATATAATTGTGCACTATTCTACATCGAACCTACTCTCCAAAGCCGAGGTCTATTGATTAAACATCAAATATGACCTCTGTCGTTTTTGGTACACAAACAGCCTATTTGGTCGTCATAATCTAATAATAGCACATCATTTGAATTATCGAATCAAAATCATTCAGTTTTATCTTGCATGATCATTACGTATACATTACGTCGCTTCTATTTTTGGCTGAAGCCGGTAACATTTGAATTGTCGAATCAAAATCATTCAGTTTTATCTTGTTTGATTACGTATACATTACGTCGCTTCTATTTTTGGCTGAAGCCGGTAATTTGAAGCGTCAGCCAATGAAAGTTTGTGTCAGCTTTTTAAATTATTTTGTTGTGTAAAGCCAACGATTGCATACATGTACCGAAATCCCGCCGAGGCCCCGAGATTAGACGTGAAATGACCCCGCGGGAACAGAGCATCATTATATCATAATGGAATGAAGAGAGAATGTGCTCTGTTCTTAAGAGAGTACATCGAACCATGTGTCGTGACGAAAGGTTACTGTATATTCCAATATATGTAAATTGGCAGAGATGCATAATTCTTACTGAAAGATGGCGAATAATAACACATTTGCTGTGGCCGTGATAGTACAGTAGCTGTCTACAGATAGTATTACGTCGATTTATTTAAGGATAGTGGGTACGAAACACACATTTCTATAATTCGAAATCCCTCTTTTCCCCGCCAATTTAGACTCGGTAATTTTTTATCATTCACAGGTCGTTGTCATATTACACCACAAAAGACATTACTCTTAACTCAGCTTGCTGTCCGTGGAAAATGTCACGTTACCATATCGCGTGTATACTCAACGGATTTGGTTGGATAAAGTGTACAGTACGCACATTTGATTGTGCCATTCGCCATGCTACGCACTTTCAAAAACCGTTATAAATGCCTCGATGAAATCACATTTCAGTGCAAAATCGTGTGTTTACAATTGTGCTTTGTAAAATTATATATAACAGGAGATCCAAATAGGATATCTGTTTGGTTACAGTAAAAAAAATCTATTTTGGATTTTCCAGGGTCATGGATGATGACTATTAAGTGGTCCCTGTAATATGTTGATATCGGTTAAAGCCGGATTTTAGCAGATTGACAAAGATTTAGACTTCAATTATACTTTAGTATAGTATTTCGTCGGTGTAAATCAAATACTAGGTTAGTTATGGAAGATTTTATAAAATTAAGTCACGTGATTCTCCATCATGCAAAAATTTCTTATTTTCCGGACATTTTTTCTCTGTATCTTTTACTGGCGAGCATAATATCATAAAATACCAGTCGAATATTGTGCAAAAAGAGGTAAAGACGCATTTATTACAATTAATATGTCACATATGCAATTCAAGCCGTTGTACAAAAGTAAGTATTTCTTGTCAGGCTATTGTACAGGACTTGACAAACGATTGTACAAAAATTTATTTTTTTAAACGGCAAAAATGGGAAGTTTTAGACGGTGTCCTAACCAAATAATTATATAAGTCTCAACACACATATATGCACAAGCTGTAAAAGAAAATTTTGTCGCGAAATACCCTACAGTATGCATCTATTCGAGTGAAAACTGCGATTCGTAACAGCTAAACCACCCGTTTTAGTTCATGCCCAAGTGAATCGGGCCTAAAATGACTTAAATCTAGAACCAATGGCTCCGATTGCTCTATAAATGTTACAGGGAATAATAAATAAAGAGATTGGTACAATGATCGGACAAAGGTGTTGTGTTTATCCAGAAAAAAACATAAATTCTTACCAATGTCAACCGCTGATGTTTACCAAGTTGCATTTCCTCGATGTACAGACACACAAGTTATCACTCAAAGACAAGTGTTCACACACTTCCGCTCCTACACTGTGTTATCTGTAGTTCTGATTTAACATTATCTTGACAATCTTTGGCTTGCATAGTTTGTAATAAAGAAATCATTTGAAAACGTTGAATGCAAAAGAAAAAAAAGCTTACAAGCAGAATGCTCTATTTCTTTTTCTGGATTTTTTTCCATCCCAAGACATAAAGATATCAGAACTATATTATCTATAATCCCGGATCTAAA
Source organism: Fragum sueziense (assembly GCA_963680895.1). NCBI lineage: Eukaryota > Metazoa > Mollusca > Bivalvia > Cardiida > Cardiidae > Fragum > Fragum sueziense. The sequence goes on from OY804592.1 coordinate 8,920,870, forward strand.
AACGAGTTCATAAGGCTTTTGATAACAACAGGGATCCAGATCAGCCTGTGCATACGCACAGTCTGATCAAGATCCATGTTATTCTCCATTAACTTGTTCGTGACCAGTAGCAGATCTGTAAGTTATTAAATTGAATCCTTTTCCGACTACATGTGACCACAGGCTGATCTATATGAGAAACGCGTTTTTCTAATTTATTGCTACAAGGGCTCGTTTTCAAGAACCTGGTTCGTCTATTTGTTGATTGTAAATGCGTCAAGCGTGCCTTAACCCTTTCCCAAACGGCAAATATTGGGACTGTTCTCGTCTTTGAGCTACTGCAAATTATAAAATAGGTGTTGATAAAGATGGCATTGATGGGATTGGCATATATTTTAGCACAGAAAATATTGAGGCAAAAGGAGAAATTGCTGATTATCAGCAATTTCTTCTTTTGACTCCATATTTTCCAAAGCCTTTTCTATTAGGGAAGACAAAACCAGGTCTTGTTTTGGAAAGGGTTAATCATTAATCAAGCTTTGCTTGTGTATGAATATATCGTTAGTGGGGAGTCGAAAACTCGTAACTATACAGCTTGAAAAGCTGGAGTTACAAGGTTTTGATCCAACCACTGGCGATATTTTGAACTTACCCATACCGAGATAACGAGTATAAACTATACCTATTTTTCTAATCAAATCAAATCGCCCTTTTTCAACAAAAACTTAAAACAAGCCACAATTTCGAAGCTTTTTTGTTGAAAAGCAGCGAAATACTCAATCTTAGCGATAATAATTTTAAATCAAAGTGCTGTAAGCACTGTATATTGGGCATCACTGAGAAATTGATATTGTGACAAAAGGACATTATGCTGTTTTGCAAAATTGCCCCATTCTCTATTCGATGTTTTTAAGTATTTTCTATGAAGCGAGTAAAAAGGCGTCATCGTTTGGAAAATGGTTAATTAATGTGTAGGCAAACGTGCATAGGTGATAAAAAAGTTGAATGTACACTCTCGAGGTGAATCCAAAATGTGAGGCTGTTTGGGAAAAAGGAAAATGTTACACTTTACCGGATTTTACATTAAATCTACTACTACTACTACTATATTTTATTCAGCTATAAACACACACAGCGTTTTTAGCAAAAAATACAATTTACAAATGAGTATGACATGTCTACAAAGAAAAAAAATCAACATTTTGGATTATTTCTTATTCTTAGCTAATCAGAATAATACCAAGTACGGACCCATTGTAGAGGCTTAGCCTAACTGATCTCTGATCTGCAGACATATTTCGATTAAATAGAATGCACTTGTTCATTGGTCCAAATGATCAGTCTAGGAACAGTATATGAGGTAAAAAATGTTAAAATTCTAGAAAATGGCATTTAAGACGATGATTTTACTTTGATCAAAATATTTTAAAATCACAGTGTCTATACTCTATAGGCTAGCCTCTAACCATTCGTCCTTTTCCAAACAAGACATTGTTATGAAGCAAATAATATGAAACATACAAAGATAACCGGAATTTTCTCCTTTGTCCCAATATTTTCTGTGCTTCATTGTACATGGCATGATTTCATCTTTATCGTCACACGTTTCGTCGTCTGCAACTCTTTCTAATTTGAACAATTTAAAGATATTGTCGTTTGGAAGAGCCTTCAACACAAGAGTTGAAAAAAAAACAAAGAAAAAGTGAATGCAGAATAAATCCTTAACCCATTATCAGTCGCCAATTTCAAGCAAATAAATCGTTACATTGTTTGGTCTTTCTATGAAGAAAATATTGTGGGAAATGAAGAACTTGCTTGTCACAACCATTTCTTCATTTTCTACCATGTTTTCCAAACACATATATTTCGTGGGAACCTACAGGGGTCAGAATATAGGAATGGGTAAAGCGCACACATTGTATCTAGGGAATGGGCTAAGGGTATGAATACACACACAGTTGTAGTAGGTCAAGCAGTGACCCAGTTAAACACCTGTCAGTGCTTTCACTGGTACGCTAAATGACCGTTGAAAAAATCAGAGCAGTAATATTGTAACTACATGGAATTTATCTTAGAGTTACACTATTTTGCTTTCAAGCTCCTTTACTCAACCGAAAAGATTGTAAAAACGCTGAAAATAAAATTAACAGGTATTCAATCTAAGCAAAAATTTCATCAAATGTAATTATCAACCCCCTCCTTATTTGTCGCAGAAGTGAAAAAGATGAAAAAAACGTTGGAGATAGTGACTGATAAAGGACGTGTCTGTGGTGTTTGAAATAACGTTGTTTGGCTTGAACACATAGCTCAGCGGGTAAGAGAAAGAATGTAGTGTCGGGAGCGATGTCTGGAGTGAAAAACTGGTTTTAATATATTGGGCATAGCCCAATATAAAAATTGACAAGGCTAGAATCTAGGTATTATGGGCAATGAACACATTACAAATGTACTATAGGTAGACAACGACCTGTGAATGATCAAAGATCAGCGAGTCTAAATTGACGGGGGAAGAGGGATTTCGAATTATAAAAATATGTGACTCGAACCAGTCTCCTTGTAATAAATCGACGAAGTACTATCTGGACACAGATACTGAACTCACACGACATCGCTGACAGCACGCAATACCTGTCATTGTTCGCTTTTATTCAGTGGAAAATAGGCACTCCTCCCTATTTACATGTATTGGAATATACCGTAACCTTTCGTCACGGCTCACGACTCGATGTCCATTTATATGTGGAATGGTCTTTGGTGAAGGACATTTTGGCCCAAATACGTGTCAGAAGTGGGATTCGAACCCACGCCCACATACATGGACCAGAACACTCTATATTGAAGGTGATTTATCCTTGAGTCTGGTGCCTTAGACCGCTCGGCCATCCTGACAACTGATTGTGGTGGAAATATGGTATTGAATTTTGACGTTTCACAATGTCAAGCGAGGTGGTTTGTAAATACGTATATTGCGTTTTTATTCACCTGAAAGGGTGTGGCTAAGCCAAAAGGCTATTCGACGAGTTTACTTCTCGATACCTTGGTTAACATAAGAGAAAAACGAGCATGAAAACATTTCGAAATTGAAAGGTTGTGCGATTGTAAAACGTGTTATTAAACGTGTTATTAAAAAACCTCGTAAATACAGCTTGATTCACGCTGCAGTTACAATAATTTGTAATAACACCGACGATTTACCGCTAATTGAAACGGCTGTTTCTCCTCAATCTTCAATGTAATAACCGTTTACTAGGCTCCGCCATATCTCCCGAAAAAAAATCAGAATATATCAGTTATTTTGTAATAATAATAAATTATTGCGCAGTCGTTATTTTGAAAAATCGTTAAGAGTTGAATTCAATACATTTGTATTTGAAATTAAACGTTGAAATGTGAAAGTAGTTTAAAAACGTACAATGATATACAAGAAACAATGGCGTATCCTGAGAGGGTTGATCGGACTGTATAATCGATTTACTATTACACGAGAACAATATCGCGTTAATTCACGTTTCTGAGGTCGTTAACATTCGCAGAGGCCCAGGAAATACGTTAACGCCCGAGTGCGAAGCACGAGGGTCGTTTTCGTATTTTGCGGGCCTCTGCGAATATTAACGACCAAAAAATACGTGAATTGACGCTATAATTGCATAAAAAGCATAAAATTCCAATGATTACTTATCCCAAACCCCTTGATATGTGCGAAAAATGAACCGATGTGAGATAAGAAAATGTCCGCCATTGTTGTTTTGTTCTGATAAATCCTCTGTGAATTTTTTGTTATGCCTGACGTCGGTAAAACGACGTTATGTCATAATTTGGCGCAAAAAGGCGAACGTCGCTTATTTAACGTAAGACGTTGAGAATTTTGCGGGAAAAGAGACAATTGTTTATTTTGAAGGGTCAAATCGATGATATTTGAGTGCTAAGCCGGTCCGATGTCGCACTGAATATAGACCGGTTTTTACGATATCGGACCGATTTCTTCCCGTCATTCAATGCTGATAACGGACTGAAAACACACATTTTATGCAATAATTACAGTTGAACTGCTTTATCAAAAACAACTGAAATTATTCTCGTTTAATAGTGAATCTATTATAGTTCTGGTAGTTGCGGGGTTTTAGAATAACACCGACGATACTGCTGTTTGTGCGAAATTACGTCACGGTTTCCTTGATAAAGTTGAACCTATTTATTGTCCCATTGTATAAAATATCTAAATTGACATACATTAGCCATAGCAGAAGACCTCAACATTATAATAAAATCTTTTTCCATTATAACACACTGACTGACTGTCGTCTATTTGTAAAGATAGACAATGAAAATATGTGTGACACCTGTACCTTACCAGTTGTCAGGATGGCCGAGTGGTCTAAGGCGCCAGACTCAAGGATAAATCTCCTTCAATTCAGAGTGTTCTGGTCCACGTATGTGGGCGTGGGTTCGAATCCCACTTCTGACACACTTTTTTATAGTTGTAGTACTCTTGGTATGCTATTGGGGTTTTGTCATAGAAGGTGTATATTGTACAAGGACCTGTGGTAAAAAACAGTTCTTTTTAAGTCTGGAACTTTCCATAACTACCTTTTGGCCGACTTCGATAGTTCGAGCTATAATTTGACTGTTCCGTCTTTTTTATCCAATCCCGTTCTGTATCAGCTATTCAAAATCTTTGTTTATCTCGACATTATTTGTTTTTATGTTTTCATTCATGCTATAATGGGTCGATTTCTTTACCTCAAAAGTTCGTCGTATTGCTGGTAGAAAACATGGAATATCCCAAACGTGTAAATTTATTGACTGCAATGGGGTCTCTAAAAATGACATAATTGGTGGGAAAAAAACTCAAGTATTTCTCATAGTGTAAAAATGTTTTGGGGCTAATTTGATTCCCGACCTCATCGAAAGGATTCATTTTGGTCAATCGATTCGGTGCCGCACAACCTTTATATATACTCGGCAAAACTGCTAACGCATCACTTATGTTTTTGTTAATATCTTTTGAACGAATCGACAGAATGAATTCAAAATTTACACATGCCGACTACCGTCATTTGCAAAGGAGCATGTGAAATTTCATTGTGAATGCTATAGCTCATTTAGAAATATTAAACTTTCAATAAGGATACCCCTTATTCTAAAGTTAAAAAAAAAGATGGAATTTTGTTTAAATGTGAAATTCCCACATAACATTCAAACCTTTTGTATTGGCTGAACGAGATCCTGTGTAGAAAAGTTATACTTTCCTTAAACAATCCGACGGCTTTTACACTTTTGAGAGTCCGTACTTTATGCCCGTGGAAGTAATGTTACATCACTAGTGTCGTTGGTGTCAGCGTTGGCGTCAACGGCGACGTTGGTTACGTAGACAAAGACTTAGCGGTCTATATCTAATGAACTGTATGTGATAGTCTTGATATTTCACACATAGACAGATCTTACCAAGCCCTTTCCTTTGAGATCATGACATTTGACCCTGTGACCTTGACCTTGAAAAATAGACTTTTTTTATAAAAAGGCGCTTTTATGCGAGCTACGATGGCCGTAAACAGCCATTTACAAATGATTTATACGTTAGAAAAGGATTCAGTTTTTTGACTTCGATTACACAATTAACTTGCTTTCAAAATCAATGAAAACAAAAATTATTAAAGAAGATCACAAGTTACACGAGCTGAAAAACTGTATTGGTCCCCTTTTTGTATGACGCGGTCATATAAAAGAGAAAACTTACAATACTTTTATGGTTGTGCGAAGAAAATAGTAGGATAAGTATATGCTAAATTCTAAATCTAAATCTTTGACAATAAAAAAAGTTATGCACTTTTAAAAAGTGATGCGTTAGCTCTTTTGCCTAGTATATAAGTTACATTGTATTAAGGTATATGACCCATCATTAGCACCAAAGAGTCAGAGGCCAAATTTGAAAATTGCCAGTAATTCATAAACTGTGTTATATTTCCATTCCAAATACAAACATAAGCATTTTAAACGGTTTAGAATTTTGAATTAATGCATACTTATGGAAATATTTGACAAAAATTACCTCCCTTGCATATGAATATAGAGTAAAATAATGTTTGTAAATTATTTTCTTTCTGACGCATAATCGTGAAATCCGGCACGGTGAATCAACTTATGTGAAGTGTATTTACAAGAATGTGTAATTTGATGCATTTCGTACGGCTAGAAAGTGGTGTTTTTAATGATGTGTCATATACATTAAGTGGTAGAGTATTGTGACCCACGAGCGTATGTATTTTACCAATAATTTAGCAAACATGTTCTTTGTCAAATGTAGAGCATTGTCTTTTAAGTGTGTTTGTACTGAATTATTATATGTTACAGAGTTTTATTTTCTGCAGATATCTGCCATGTCTATTGTTTTAGGCAAAGCAATCAGATAGTATCGACACGGTTCGTCATGAAATAAGAGCACACTGGTACTTTTTATGCATGTCCATGGCCGAATTCGTTATCACGATTCAGACGTTGTGCTTTATTCTATGCGAATAAATGCACAATGGCTCATTAACAGTTTCATATTATTCCAATTGACACGAGCCATCATGTTGTTTTAAACCAATAAAATATTAATGAAGTAACGTTCATGTTTATAAATTTGAGTTGCAATGCGGTCTTTTGAAAGTCAGAGAAGACTTATTACAGTTAACACTCCTTTCCCATACAAAAACGTGTATTCACGTTCATGAAAAACAAGACATGGGAATACCTTAAGACGAAGAAAAATGTTGATTACTAGGATCTTGCCCTTTTGTCTCAATATTTATTTCTGTGCTGAACTGAGATATTTGATGAAGGGAATGTAGTATAGTTCATTTTAAATACCATTCATTTCATGACAAAAGTTCTGCCAGTTCGAAATTTAAGCCACAATTAAAATTATGAGCGCCGCTATGTAATAGACAAAGCATAACAAAAACGGAACTGGAATAGCGACAAATGTCTCTTATCATTCATAGATATTCATGGTCGATGCTTCAATGGTTTATGTGTGAAATGAAGTATGACATGCTCCAAGTGTTGGTCGGTAATCTAAGCAATGAAAGAAATGTAGAACGAATGGTGCAATAATCATACGCCAATCCTTTTCACACAGCAAATGTTTGTCCTCACCAAACTCAACTTTATCGTGCATCAAGATATTTTAGATGTTGAACAAAAATATGTGTCAGAAGTGGGATTCGAACCCACGCCCACATACGTGGACCAGAACACTCTGTACTGAAGGAGATTTTTCCTTGAGTCTGGCGCCTTAGACCGCTCGGCCATCCTGACAACTGCTATCGACATTCTTGACAATGGGTTATAATCAAAGTGCTGAGAGCACTGTAATTGGACGTCTCTGACTGATTGAGCGGGATTGTACATGAACGAAAGATATTTTATTCATTCTTCTGTGTTTAAATCTATAAGATCGGTTTCGGACATACGAACTCGGCTTTAATACCAGAAAACCCTTCTCAGGCTTCAAATTGATTTGATTGCCGTTTCAAAACAACTGATTTGTCGCTATGAATAATCACTATTAATTTGATTACCAAATTCAATTAAGGACATGCGATTAGCACTTTTGTCTTCTTGTTTCGGTTTTCTATGAGTATTGTCGTCAGTTATACTTTTCATTGATTTTATAAAGTACGCTACAAAGCAATTTATTCAAAATGTAAGCCAACGCGCTACATAAATGAAAGCCGCGATAGCTCACTTAGCAGAGCACTCACCTTGTACTCTTAACACATGTTATATCCAGATGGCCCTGGGTTCGAATTCTACTCAGACATTGTTCTTTTTAATCATCTTTTTTATACGCCGCCGGAGGCGGACGTATATTGGCGTCATCTTCTCCGTCTGTCCATCCGTCCGTCCATCCGTCCGTCCGTCCGTCCGTCCACTTTTCTTGTCAACGCAACTCCTCCTAAGTTTCTGGCTGGATCTTCTTGAAACTTGGTCAATGTTATCACCTCAATTGGTAGATGTGCATAAAGGAATGATTTTATGGTTCGTTGATTTTTGCCAGAGTTATGCCCCTTAAAAACTTTGTCTCTGGGGCTTATTGAAATTGCAGCCTTGTCAACGCAACTCCTCCTAAGTTTCCAGCTGGATCTTAATGAAACTTGGTCAATGTTATTACCTCAATTGGTAGATGTGCATGAATGAAGGATTTTATGGTTCGTTGATTTTTGCCTGAGTTATGCCCCATAAAAACTTTGTCTCTGGGGCTTATTGAAATTGCAGCCTTGTCAACACAACTCCTCCTAAGTTTCTGGCTAGATCTTAATGAAACTTGGTCAATGTTATCACCTCAATTGGTAGATGTGCATGAAGGAAGAATTTTATGGTTCATTGATTTTTGCCAGAGTTATGCCCCCTTAAAACTTAGTCTGTGGGGCTTATTGAAATTGCAGCCTTGTCAACGCAAGTCCTCCTACGTTTATGGCTGGATATTAATGACACTTGGTCAATCACCTCAATTGGTAGATTTGCATGAAGGAAGGATTTTATGGTTCATTGATTTTTTTCTAGAGTTATGCCCCCTTAAAACTTAGTCTCTGGGGCTGATTGAAATTGCAGCCTTGTCAACACAACTTCTTCTAAGATTCTGACTGGATCCTTATGAAACTTGGTGGATGTTATTACCTTAATTGGTAGATGTGCATGAAGTAAGGATTTTATGGTTCATTGATATTTGCCTGAGTTATGCCCCCTTCAATCTTAGTCTCTAGGGCTTAATGATATTTCAGTCTCGTGAACGCAATTCCTTCCAGGTTTTTTACTGGATATTTATAAAAACCTTTTTGTGAGCACAACTTTTTACAGGTTTTTGTGTGAATATTTATAAATCCTTGTCAATGTCATTTTTTTTGTCTCAAGTTTTATAAGTGGCGGCGTATATTGTGACCATGGCACTCTTGTTCGACTTCTATCTCCACCATCGTTGGCGAAAAAACGACCGCAGTGATTTAGAATCGATCTTAACACAAATTCAACGAAATAAAGTAATGAAACGCCGATCATTTACATACAATTCCGCTCAATCAATGAGAGGCGTCTAAATATAGTGCTCCAAGCACTTTGATTTTTATTCCTGTTTAGAGTAAAAAAGGAAAAAAACACGGTAGCAGTTTTCCCTGGTTGTGGTTACAAAACAAATTCAATACATACTTTTCCTGAAACAAAATACCAGATGAATTGGAGCACCTAACCATGGATTCCTCATACAAGTACTACCGCAGCATCCTTACATCTACAGATGTGCATAAAAAGAAGAAATTGGGAACGTGCCATCGGGAAAATGGCAGTGGAGTACAATAAGCAATTTAAATCTTCATATCATTATCAACGAAAATTTGAGAATAGCAATGTCCCTATCTGTAAACATATTCATACGATCATCCAGGTACCATCTGTTGCAGACCCATTGCTTCATCTTCTTAGCTCAATACACGTAAACGGGTCTCTTAAACGAAATAAATACAGATCGCTGTCACTTAGTCTTATACTAGTAATAATCATTGTTGTCATGATCATCGATCAGTATGTAAATAGGTCATGATACTGTCGAATATCAGTGATACAGATGATGGAGAAAAAAACTTGTAAGAGCAACTATTTTTCTGAATAGGTGGATTTCACTAGTGTCTCATCTGAGGCTGTTCAGATGGAACCCCGATTTGTCATCGAGTCGAACCCGAGTTGCGAAATGAACTCACTCCCCGATAATCAATTTCAAAACCCTGGTTCCAAAGTACGTCTCGTGGAAACCCCGTTCCTTTAAATATGTCAAAGACTTAAACAACAATGATAAAAGAAAAGGAACCTATCATACACAATACGTGCATTAAATTGGGTAATCATTCTAAAATGTGTGTTTTCAGTAAACACATCAAGAAAAACAAACGTTTTACAGAAGAAATAATCCGAACTGGTTTTGAACCAACGGCGTTCCAAATTTCAAACTGAAAAAATGTTGCGAGGTTAATCCTTTCCCGTTTGAGCTATCGCTGCTGCTGATGATATAGGGTGTCTGTTTACATTATAACCATAGTGTATGCATGTATCGCTTTCTAAAGATCTTACCCTTTACACAATAAATATTACGAAAGTCAAAAAACTACAAGAAAATGATTAAATCGAAAAAAAGATCGTAAAGTTGGTTAAGACGTGGCATGAATTGAATCGGCCAATGAATCTTATAGTATTTGTTAGAGAACACATAGAAAGTAGGAAAAGATACGACAGTTTTCCTGTATGGTCGCAAAATCTATTTTGAATTTTGGTCAACTGGCAATTGAGTCTGAGAAAGGGTTTTTTGGTAATGAAAACCCATTTCGCCTGTCCAAAAGTGGTTATAAGAATTGTACGTCCTTTCGGACGTCCAATTAAAAAATAGAAAGAGCATTTTACATCTAACTTCGTAGACATTCTAAAACCGCATTTAAAAATCATATTTACAATTATCGTTATCCCAGTTTTTCGATGATGCTAAGAAATAGCATTCTCAGTTACTAATACGCTCTCCGCAATACTATTTGACGAACTTATGAAACGACCCTCGTATATTACAACTACGCCTTGGAATCTTAACGATCTGGAACCATAATAGGCACTTTTGAAAATACAAAAAGTATTGTTATATACTCAGCAAAAGAGCTAACGCATCACTTTTTTAAAATTGCATAACTTATCTATTGTCAAAGATTTAGAGTCATAATTTGGTATATGTTTATCCCACAAATTTCTGCACTCATTCATAAATTTATTTTAAAGTTTTCTTCTGATGTGACCGTGTCATATGAAAAGGGGACCAAAACAGTTTTTCGGCTCGTAGAACTTGTGATCTTTTTCAATAATTTTTGTTTGAATTGATTTTGAAAGCTGGTTAATTGTTGGATTGAAGTCTGAAAAAATCAATTCCTAATCTAACGTAACAAGGGCTGTTCACGGACAACGTAGCTCGCATAGACGCGCCTTTTTAAAAGAAAAGGTCAAATTTTCAAGGTCAAGGTCACAAGGTCAAATTTTATGCTCTCAGGTGAAAGTTCTTGGTAAGACCTGTCTATGTGTGAAATATCAAGACTTCATCTCATACAGTTCATAAGATATAGACCGATACGTTTTTGTCTACGTAACCAACGTCGCCGTCGACGCCAACCATGACACTAACGACACTAGTGACGTAACATTACCTCTGTGGGAATAAATTACGCGCCCACAAAAGTGTTAAAGCCGTCGGTTTGTTTAAGGAAGGGTAACTTTTCTACACAGGAACTCTTTCAGCCAATACAAACGGTTTGAAAGTTATGCGTGAATTTCCTATTCTAATCAAATTTCAGACTTAATAAATTTAGAATTAAGGGTGTCCTTATTAAAAATTCAATATTTCATAACAAACTGTAGAATTTACTATGAAAATTCATTGGCTTCTTATCGAATGGTTGTAGTCGACATGTGCAAATTTTTAACGTATTCTGTAGATTTGTTAAAGAAATATTAACAAAGATCTGAGTGATGCGTTAGCAGTTTTGCCGAGTATATATTGTTTCTATGATATAAGACGGAGGTAAAATGAAACTTACACCTTCAAGATTTGAACCAAGACATGCAACGTTGAACTGAAAATTGACAAGGATTATCTTTTGTTTATTACTGTAAAATTTTTAAATATGTGTCATTATATTGTGACTGGACTATAATAAAAAAAAAATCAAGGCAGAAGACGCAATATTGATACTATATCAAATGCTGGTCTTCAGCATTTATTCGTATAGATCTTGAATCAATCAGGTGTATTGGTGCATACATAGCCCACCCCCCCCCACCCCTAAAAAAACAAAACTGTACCAGTCCAAACGAACAGAAAACACTGAGGAAAAGGGACACATTGATGATAACACATTGATGGTAATCAACAACCTCTTCTTTTCTCTCAATGTTTTCTCAAATTATTTCTACAATGGACGTCAAAACCAGACTTGTTAAGAGAAGGATACATCAGTCCTTTGCTCTTTATAACCAAATCAGTAAAATTTCATAACAATTGTAGGCCTATTGAAACAGTTATTTCTTCATTTCTCTTAGTGTTTTTCTGTTATTTCTACCAGTGATCTGGGCCCCGTTTTATCAACGAAATTACGCACATTATTTTCGTAGATTTGAACGGAAGTTCAAATTTTTGCGTAAGTGCGTTTTACAAAACATGTTCGCAGCTAAGATTAGAATTTCCTAAGTGTTTTTCCGTAACTTTACGATCAAAAATAGTTGACGTAAATATGTTTGTCACCACTGTCGATGCCTTTTACCGTTTAAAGCCTTGATAACCCCAAAATTACTGCTGAAAATATCAAAATATCTATGAAAGGAAATGTTGAAATTGAACAAACCACGGAAAATTCATGTGAATAGCAATGGATTTTGTGCTTACAATAGACTGGGTTTAAAGTTATGTTTTGATAAACCGTCAGTGTTGTCATAAAATATCGTAACTACGGCCTGATTAAAGCCGTAGCTACGAGATTTCATAACAGCTCCAACGAATTACTATTGTATGTCCGAAATAATGTCAAGATTAACTGGATAAAATCGTTCACTATTTCGCTGTACTTTCACTTTCTTTTTTGTTGCTATTTATAGAATACAACATGAAAAAGTATTTTTCATGTATTTCCTATATATATACATGTATATATAATCTAATGGAATGAATGTACGTTTAATATACGTTTAATCGCCAGAGTGTTCAGAACGATAATATTTAAGCATTTTTTATGCTAATAACAACGAGAAATACGAGAATTATCTCTATCTATGCAGAAAAATACACTTTAAATAGCTTACACGGCCGATATATATTATTATTTCACACCCGAAAGTAGTAAACCAATCAAATCACCCCATTCGTACCACGTGAGTATACAATACCTAGAGCCGTATTGCACGCACGAGATAATTGCGTGGACGCACGGGATTCTCGATATTCCAAAGCGGCTAGATCGATATTGTACGATGCACCGGTTGAACCGTCCAAATATGCATTGCACTCATTTGAACCCTACAAATATCGATTGAACCGTACAAATATGGATTTTTCCCAAATCGAGGCTGCAGTACAAAATATCCATATTCGCATCGAAGAGTAATCTCCCTTTAGTAGAGTTCTCGTTTGCAAAAGCAAAATTGTGCATTAGAGTTGAATGTTTGTTTCAACATGATATTTTGAATTCACTGTCCTAAACAAGACATAGCTTTGATTCTGTGATTGAAAAAACACATTGGCAATACATTAAGACAAAAGGAGAAATTGATTTTAAACATCACGAAAGAGATTATTTTCATTTCAAAACATTTCTGAATTGTAGCGCATTTAATTTGCAGCAATGATAAAAATCACACTTAACCCTTTCCCAAACAAGACCTGGATTTGATGTCCATTAAAAGGCTTGACAAAAAAGTTCTAAGAGAAAAGGAGATTTGCCGTTTATCAGCAATTTCTCCTTTTCTGTCAATGTTTACATTGTTGATTTACGCATGACATGATAGATAGTTTATATGACAAATTTCATGTACATTTCACACTATCATAATTTATGACGGTCTATTCAATCTTTTGAGACAAACATAAATCGATAAATATAAATTTAATGTCAGATGCCATGTATATTTCACAGCGTTAGAAATGTACATGAGACCTACATTTTTTTCATGACACAGGCCTATGTTGTTTTCTTCCTTTTTTCACGTTGGAATTCTATTTAAAAGTAATTAGATCTAGATCTTAATTTTATACAAAATTAATCTTTGTCATGTTTTGTGTGAAAAAAATGATGTGAAATAAAGAGGTCATTTAACATGTCTTTGTACAATACCGAATTCTATTGGATTCATACTTTGCAGAACAAGTCTATATTTAGACTCGCCTATCGGCTCGTCCAAATATAGCCTCGTTCTGCAAAGTATTCATCCAATAGAATTCAGTATTGTACAAAGACATGTTAAATAACCTCATAATATTTACGAGAAAGTAAACCGAGGTGAGAACAAAATCGAATCTTTCCGAAGTGCGTTTCACGGAAAGAACCGAGTGTCGTAAATACCCGATCATCGGCGATAATAACCGAAATCCATTATGGTTCCAGAACGTTAATTTCGGCAAAATGAGTGAGCTAGAATGGTTAAGGGGGAATGCTCCAGTTTCCTTATTTTTTCCCAATAATAGAAATTGTTCATATTTTGTATGTTGAAATTACATGTTATTACCAATTGAAAAATAAAAATAAAAATGGATGGTCAGCGATCTTGTTTGAATTTTATAGGCATTCGTATCACATACCCCTACATCGAAAACATGCACAATTTCTTGCACCTGCCCAAGGTCACTAAAATGCTATTAAAATGCTGTATATTCATCGTTTAGTCCCGAAAACGGGTTTAAAGTAACGTCTTACATATAATAAGAACAGAAAACCCAAAATATGTGCTATTATAAACGCGTAAATGTATAAAAACAGCATGCTCACGTGTTCGGTTAGATTAACGAAGCTGGAGTGTTTTATGTCAAAATTTGCATATTTTTAGAAATATTTCAAGTTCTATATAATAGAACTTGATAAAACTCCCTCATTGTATTAAGCAACATGTCCTGGTAATAATTCAAAAAGAAAATGTATAGGTCAGCGCACTTATTAGTAAATTACAGGATTTTTTATCAGCTACACATGAATAAAATGACGCAAAACAGTGGTAACTGCATATACACTTACGACTGTCTTGCTCTAAATAATCGATTTCCATCTTGAGGAAATCAGTTTCGCATAATAAATACACTTTTACCATCGAAAATGGTAAATTGAAATGATGTGTTAAATTATTGAAATAATGGTAGCGAAACATATTGGTACGAAACATTAAATTGTCTACAGAAATGACCGAGTGTTCCGAAAAACTGGAGCATTCCCCCTTAAAGTATCAAACTTAACTTTGACGTTGTCTTTTCTCAGATCTTAGAATATTTGAGAAATGTCGGTATGAATAATCTCCCTTGCATTAAAACATCGAATTTTGCCGAAATATTCTTTTTTCTTTCTTTCTTTTTGTACTCTCTCTTAGAAATCCCCGCTCTTGAAGTCCCTGAATGACCATTCTTAACAAAAAATGATTATTCCGGCATATAGAATATAAAAAAAATCTGATAACGTACAATTTCTCCTCTTCAAACGATATTCTGTGGGAAGAGGGGTTTTCTGATACCAAAGAAACACAATTTTCCAAGCAATATTTTGGTTTTTTGAGAATTGTGAAAACGTTGAGAATAGTTTAACGAACTGCTTATAAACCAGTATTTCTCTTTTTCCTTTTTCCTTTTTTTTTTTTTTTTTTCACATTCGACAAGATAAACAAAACATATAAAAGACTTTTATTTGCTTTAATTTTCTCGTTTACAATTTCTTTGAACGTAGACCGGTCTAAATTTTTGTCGTCTGGTTAAAGTGCCAAGGTGCGATGTGCGACAAAAAGGCCATAAGGCATGGTCGTTTCAAAATGTGCTAAATTTATATATTTTTCTTCAATGTGCATCGCCTTATGGTCAAGTCGGAAAAATCCTTTGATCTTTATATATCGACAGTCTATTAAAGTGCATAAATAAACATAAATAAACGCAAATGTGTGATAATGAACTAGCAATATTTTAATCTAATTAAGGCTAAATGTACAGACAAATGATCTACTATATGCTTTAATACATACATGTCTCAGTGTAGATATTTGTCTAAACTTTTTTCCCAGACAACAAAAAAATGATGCTTGAATTAAAAAGGTTCTGCAAACAACAAAATTGTTAATTATTGTTGATTTAACACAGAAAATGTCGAGACAAAAGTCCTTTAAGGAGAAAATACTGGTTGTCAGCATTTTTGTTCTTTCGTGTCAGTGCTTTTGCAATGATTTCATTGTGTTTTTGGTCTTTTGTAGATAAGCGAAATTCATATCAGGAATTTGATCACCCCAGTGATTTCCGAACTTTTGTTCTTTAGTGTCGAAATAACTCTGTTGTCAGTGGCGGATCCAGGATTCCTGTGGGGGTCGAATATACAAAAAGGGTGTCATTTTCCTCTTCTTACACAATTCTGACTGAATTTCGGTATGAAAATGAAATAATCAGGCAACCGAAGGGGGTTTGTTTGACCCCCCGAACCCCTTTGGATCAGCTACCGGTTGTCTTATCGATTAGGAGAGCTTTAACGCGCCGATCCAGCCCAAATTATCCCCTCTCTCGACTCATATATGATCATTCTATGGAAAGCCAAGGAATTAATTAAAGATTAGAATGCTTACGATAGTCTGGTTCCCGCCTCTGATACACCACGTTGTAAAGAAATCCGTAGTAGATTTCAGGTACGGGAACCAGACTATGCTTACGAATGTTCAGGAGAGGACAAACTCTGAAATCTCAACCAATTTATCCATTTTTGTGCTTAACCCATTCCCAAACATTGACACATTTTGACCCCCTTCAAAATAAAGGCTTAGAAAAAATAGTGGAAAATGAAGAAACTGTACGTGACAAACAATTTCTTCATTTCCCACATTGTTTTCTACCCCTAAAGACCAAACAATAAGAAATTATATTCACTTGTATAATGTATAATTAACCCTATTCCAAAATCGTCTAAGTTAGATCCTAGAAATCCTCTATCATACAGGGGTATTTCTCTTGCTTCTTCTATGTATAAGATGTATTGTTTTATTTTGAACAAACGAATCAGTTGTTGGGCTGAGGCTAATGAGATAATCGTCGATGAGCAAAACGGTTTCCGTAAACATAGAAGTACAGTTGATCATTTAACGACCCTTACAGGTATTATTGATACACGGAAAAAGTTAAAATTATCAACCTTTTGCGCTTTCATTGATTTTAAAAAAGCTTATGATAATATTAATCGAAGTTTATTGTGGAAAAAGTTATTTGACTATGGTGTTAAAGGCAAAATGCTTACGGCAGTACAATCTTTATATGCCTCGGTGTCGTCTTGTATCAGAATTAACTCCCTTTTTACCGATTGGTTCGAAATAAAGAGTGGATTACGTCAAGGCTGTGGGTTATCTCCCCTGCTTTTCAATCTCTTTATCAATGATTTAGCATTACTTTTAAAGTCTTTGGATATCGGAGTGTCGTGTGGCGACACTAAGGTATCCATCCTTTTGTATGCAGACGACATTGTTCTGTTGTCAGAAAACGAAGATGACTTACAAAGTCTTTTAAAGATATTACATGGTTGGTGCGGCTCCAATTTTATGAAAATAAATCTTGATAAAAGTCAAGTAGTCCACTTTCGTCCTGCAAACTTACCGAGATCTAATAATGTCTTTTTTATCGGTGAAAATAGAATTGAAACTGTTGATAGATATACATATCTCGGTCTAGTTTTAAACGAGTATTTAGATTTAGAGGTGACAGCAAAAGCAGTCGCCCAAAGTGCAAGTCGGGCGCTTGGCTTACTTATTGCTCAATATAAATCAATGGGCAGCATGCCTTATGATGTTTTTACTCGATTGTATGATACTGTAGTTTGGCCAATAATTTCGTATGGCGCAGCCATTTGGGGCTATAAGTCATTTTCGTGTATAAATGCCGTCCAAAACCGTGCAATGCGTTTCTTCCTCGGAGTAGGAAAATACACGCCAAATGCAGCAGTCATTGGAGATATGGGTTGGACTCCTCCTTTTGTTAGGCAGTGGAAATCTGTAGGTTTATATTGGTCGACGCTGTCCTGTATGTCCAATGTCCGTCTTAACAAACGCCTTGCAAAATGGTGCTATTCGGTTGCCAGCGTTTCGTGCAAAAATTGTTTTTTCATGTTTCTAAGACGTTACGCTCCTGTAATTTAAATGATTTTTTAGACATAAGCGAGCCATTGTCAAAACATCAGCTCAAAAATGATATTGAAAACGTGTTAATATCAAATTTTATAACTGATTGGAAACAATCTATACTTCGAGAAACTAGTATAACTGGCAATGGTTCAAACAAACTACGCACTTATAGAATTTTTAAAAGTGATTTTAGTGTTGAAAATTATTGCAAGATCATTTTACCTACTAGACACAGAGCGGCGTTCTCTAAGTTTAGATGTGGCGTGGCACCTTTAAAAATAGAGACTGGTCGGTACGAAAGATTACCCATTGCTGAACGTTTGTGTCCTTTTTGTTTAAATATTGAAGACGAAATTCATGTTATTCTTTATTGCCATTTATATAAAGATTTAAGAGAAAACTTAATTAAAAGTGCAAAACTTGTAGATCCATCTTTTAAAGATAAATCGAACGAAGATAAATTTAAGATGTTATTTTGCCACCCACGTTTGATAAGACTTTGTGCCAAAACCTGTCATGACGTTTTAAAGCGTCGCAATCTATTTCTTTGTAAATGATAACCAAAATGTTTTAAAACATTTTTATAACACAAATATTATAAATGTTTTAAATTGAATATTTGTAAAGTCTAATATTCTAAGCATATAGATGTCTCTAATCAAGTCTTCTTTAATCAGATTAAAAAGGGCACAGATTTCTTAAAACTCTAAAACGTGCTCCTACTTTTTTATTCCTAAAATCGGTTTCATTACATCTAATTTAAGAAAGTCTTTTACAAAGCGATTAGCGGCACCTATATGCTTTTTACCTTGGATCATAGAAACTTGTATATATCAACTGTTTTATTATGATTGTACGGGGTATTTGTTTGAACGAATGAGATAGAGTGAGTGTGAGAGAGAAATAGTGTGGGAGAGAGGGGAGAGGAAAGAGAGAGTATGTATGGAGAAAGATTTGTCACATTTTTATGATTAAACTAGTCTCTTATAATTCTTTAGAAGAATGGTCACATATACAATTAATAGTTTTATTTGTTTGTAATATTGTAAAGATGTATATATGTGAATGAGACTTTAATAAACTATCAAATCTTGTAATTGTCAACTTTGAATTTAGAACAGTCCAAAAGTTTGCCGTTTGGTAATGGGTTAAGGAAAGACTTTTTTCACTGAACAAACTTTCCGTGGGTAGAGACCTTAATCAGTAAGGAAGATTCAAGAAGTAATCATTGCTTTTTAACGAAAAACTTGGAACTGTAGCTTGTTTTAAGCTGCAGTTACAAGGTTTTCATTGAAAAGCAGCGTAATGCTGAAGCTGGCTGACCAAAGGGTTACCTTTGATATTTTTTTCTTTCTTTTAATATCAGTTACAGTTTAACTTTTAAATCAGATACTGTGAACAAAGATTGCGTATTGTAAGATCGGCTTAAGGATGTCGCCATTTTGAGATTTATTAAACGTCGGGGTTTTCCCGAGCGTAGACGAACCTATTCGGACACGGTCGTAAACATTCGGCGGTGGAAAGTTCCACCGCCGACTGTTTTCGACTTCGTCCGAATAATTCTGACGTCGCGTGAATCTCATTAGGGGTGGACTACCTTTTTAAGACTAAAAGTTTTGGCACGAGTAATGTTGCGCGGGTAGAGCAGGTTTGACACTTTCAGCATTGAACCAATTCCTTTCTCGTTACGCAACATGTTGTGTTTTTTTTCCCGAAAGAAAAATATTTATCACTTCACAAATCAAAATAGTCTACAAAAGATCAAACGAAGAATATATGACACAAAAGTTTCTATTCAAATCAAAATATACCGTTTAATGAAGTCGTTAATTTAATTAAGATCAAAGTTAACGATTCTTTAAATCGGCATCTCGATCTGGTGCTATATTTTGAAACGTCTGGAGCAAAGAAAACGTGCCAAACCTTAAGGCACCGAAGCAATGCGACATTTTTATCGCTTCTTTAAACATTTGCGGTGCACAGTGCATCTACTGAAATATGCTTGAATGTTTTCTTTTATTCATTTTGTTCGTGCTTTTTCTGCTCGCCCACTTAGGTTAACGATTTCAAACCCATTGGTGGGTGACAATTTTGTCAGAAAGGTATTAGCCGCGGCCGGGTATCGAACCCGGGACCTCATATATTTCTCATGCGAGAGGTCCCGGGTTCGATACCCGGCCGCGGCTAATATCCTTTCTGACAAAATTGTCACCCACCAATGGGTTTGAAATCGTTAACCTAAGTGGGCAAGCAGCTGGAGGCTCGGTAAGGGTGTTGTGGTAGTACTGGTTTGAGAAACAACAGGAATTCATGGGTAGGTGCTCCAGCCGCCACGATATGACCCTGGCAGTTGAAAACGGCGTAAAACCCCAATAAACTCGAACTCAATTTCCTTTCTATTATTATCTTATTTCTGTTTCTCGTACATTTTTAATTTCATTTCGAGTTATAAAATTATTTGAAATGAAAACTTAGAATTGTTTTTTGATAAGGTGGTCAATCCATTACCGCACAATGACTCTTTTTGACCCACTACAAGATAATTGCTTTGAAAAAAACATTGTGGAAAATGAAGAAATTGCTTGTTACAAGCAATTTCTTCATTTCCCACAATTTGTTCTACCCAGAATGCGAAATTTCATTCAATTCATACTGACGTCTGCAGCATCTTTTAATTTGGACAAGACCAAAATTTTGTCGTTTGGCAATGGGTTAACCAGATGCCAAAATTTAAAAGTGGTCCAAATTCAAAGATGCTACAGAATCAAGTGAATGCAAATTTATATGTTTGTCTTTCCTGACGCAAGCAATGTCTTCAATTTCCACAATGATTTCTTAAACCTATATCTCATGGGCGTCAATATGTGGTATTGGGTTAAGGTATTAAAAGTTGATACGAATTTCTTGTTGGGACGTTGGTCCTATTTCCACACTAATGTTCCCATTATTTTTCATCACGAGGAGTTATCTCCCTTCATCTATATTTTTATTACCAAATGTCAAAACTTTACAGCGTTCCAATTTCATAAAATGCTGCAGACGTCAATTTCAAGAGAATGGAATTAACAATGTGTTTTGCTTCTTTGGTAAAATTAAATTTACAGTGTATTTTGACTTTTTGGGTAGAAAACATTGTGGGAAGCAAAGAAATTGCTTGTCACAAGCAATTTCTTCTTTTTCCACGAAGTTTTTCAATGCCTTTACTTCTATGGCATTATAGCTATTTCATATCATCTAATTTAGGTAGGGCAGTGGAATTTAATTTTTGAAAAGTCAATGGAAGATATTGTAGTAAAATAAAAGGGGAAATAGTGGTTTCAATGACATTTTCTATTTCTTTTTCTCTCCACATATATCCCAACATTCCGTCCTAGCCCCAAATCACTCAGCTCACTTGGGTTTTTTGTTGTTGTTTTTATGTGAGAGACAATGTCAGCAAGGATACTCGTCGCGACTGGAGATCGAACCTCATTTATGAGATCTATGGACTAGTTTAAATTTTCAACAATTAAATTTCGTGCATAATGAGAAACTATTAAACCTGACTCTAACACCCACTAACTCTTGACCAAAATTGTCGAAACTTTTTATAGATTGTGTAAGCTATTACAGTACTAACACCATCTTATCATGTTCATGTTTTGTAATTCATAACCCCATGTTGTATCTTGTATACCTGGGTGAAATAAAAGATTTGATTTGATTTTATTATTATTGAACCATATGTTCTTCCGTTAAAGAAAGTCGCAAAGAGAAATGGACAGCAAGGCACAAATGGTCAAATAATGGTCAATAATTCATTATTTTTCACACCATCTTGAATCAATAACAACACATTGAAGTTTATAAACAAACTGATTGCAATTAAACACATAACGTTTTAAATGTTAATATTGATTAATTGGTTGATAAGACATAATTGCAATTAATTGATTGCTTCTATGAACTTAATAGAGTTGCCGAAATTCTTTAAAGTTTGTGACATATGTTTTAAATTTTCATTTATAAAAGGGGACCATCTCTACAACATTATTATAAAATTATGCAGCTTTAAAAAATAATTAAGATGAACATTACATTTATCCTCTCCCAAACAGCAAAATTTCTGGATGACCTGATTCAAAAGCTGCTGCAGGCGACAAAATGGGTGTTGATAAAGGTTGAATTTGTGAAAGATTTAGCACAGAAAATCGGTGTAAATGCAAATCCTCGTATGTCGATTCTTGCTATGTTCAAATAAAAGTACAAATTTGTATGCCCAGTAATGACAATTCTTGCAGGTTTTGAGATATCTTTACTGATCATTATTAATGACACATTATATGTAAATAATATGTCCAAATTTCAAGTAAAACAATTTAGTTTGGGAAAAGTTATTACACTTTTTTCCCTCCCCTTTAAAATTTTCAAAAATCGAGATACGAGGTTTTGCATTTACGACGACGAAATGCTGATGATCAGCATTTTCTTCTTCTGCCTGAATGTTTTCTCAAGCATATTCTTTTAGCGACGCCAAAACTAGGTTTTGTTTTGGGAAATGTTTAAAGGATGACTGTTAATTTAAACGATTATATGGTCATTCTCCAAAATTGCGAAGCCTGATGTTGAATATCAAAGGCGACTTAAGGTCAATGCAGTAGCCTAATGTGTTATGAAAAGTAAGAAAATATTTATTGTTAAATCCCTGAAAACGCCTACATAATATTTTAAACATCAAAGTCGGTTTAGTGACTATATGTCCCCAGCGAGGCTACGCTTTAAAGGTACATCTGCTTAAAAATGACCGGTCATTTAGAAAGGCACTATTGTATGAATATTGTTCTTTTCAAGTCCGTAATTTTGTCTGTCAGCGATTTAGGAAAGAACATTAACCCTTTCGCTGCCATATGCGAGTGAACTCGACTCTGGGGGTCGCTGCCATAGGCGAGTTTTCTCGACAAATTTAAGGGGGTGAATGATATGTATATTTTTTCCAGCTAAGTGGTTTTCACACAGTCTTTTTTATAGCACCGTTTTAGTAATCAAAGTACTAGCGTTTGACAGATAAAACAGTGGAATTTGTGTTAAAATCGGTAAACTATAAGTGTTTTTATGAGGAGTTTTCCAAACAAAAGACAACAATATGGCTGAAATTTGAACATGCACTTACTATTTTTGCCTAGAAGCTGTAAATATCACCAAAAATGACACCGACAATGCTCGAAAAGGCTTTGGGATAGTTTGAAATTATGTTTAGTTGACAATTTCAACAATCTGTTCCATCAAAAGATTATACTTTCAACGAAAACATCTAGTTGAGGTTTGTTCATCCGCTTTTTACCGTTGTTCTAAAATTCCAACAATTTGTGATTTAAATCAAAATGAATAGATATTGTCACATCATAAATAACTTTGAATTTTCGGTAACATAATAGATTAATTATCTCTCTGTATGTGCTGTAAATTTTAAAGAAATGTATCAAATGAGTCAAAAGTTGTGCCTGTTTTTGTCTACAGGGTATCAATTCTTGGAAATTTCTTCGAATTAATTTGGCATCCAGAGGACAGTCCAATACTGGATATTTGGCAGCGAAAGGGTTAAAGCCTGTAATACCTTCGTGGGACAGCAAAGCGCCGCTTTTCAACGAAAACCTCGTAACTGCAGCTTGTTTTAAACAGCAGTTACGATGTTTTAGTTGAAAAGCGACGATAATATAGTTAATACCGGTATCAGTTGTCGTGCGACCCAATCGAAAGAACATCGTACGACAATTCTTCAACGAGAGATAGATCATCCTACGAAACTTTTACGATCTCTGACATATCGGTATCGGTACCTTTGTTGATCCTGAAATTATGTTCGGCAAATAATTATTAATAAGTCATAATCTGGGGAAATAAGCCCTTAATTGGCATTTCAGGCAAACGTGAATCTAGAATTAGAGAGTAACGTAGCTTTTGATCAGACTGCGCGTGCGCGCAACCTGGTCAAGATCTACGCTGCACTCTAATAGCCTATCCATACACTAATTGGGTTGTAATGGATACTGACCAGGCTGTGTGTATGTGCTGTCTGATCTTGACCCTAGTTGGTATCAAATGTCATTTTCTACATCCAGGCTTAAGATGTAATACCCATAAAATGGCCATTTTGAACTTCATAAAACATCGTTTTTTTATTATTATTATTATTTTTTT
Organism: Fragum sueziense; assembly: GCA_963680895.1. Classification (NCBI taxonomy): domain Eukaryota; kingdom Metazoa; phylum Mollusca; class Bivalvia; order Cardiida; family Cardiidae; genus Fragum; species Fragum sueziense. The sequence goes on from OY804592.1 coordinate 8,944,921, forward strand.
TTTTTTTTTTTTTTTTCGAGCGTCGTCGTTACGTATCCGAATCTATTCGGGCGCGGTCGAAAACAAACGGCGGTGGAAAGTTCCACCGCCGATTGTTTTCGACATCGCACGAATAATTCCGACTCCGTGCGAATCTCATTAGGGGTAGACTACCTTAAATGTATTTTGCCCTTTTCCCTATGACCCGTCTATTACCAATATCTGGGTTAAAGTAGGTGGGCGCACGCTGACACAATGGAGGCCAATTGACGCTAATTTAGACCTATAATCTTCACACCCGAGTCTGATCTCAATCGATCGTCAATCGTCGCATCTTTATTCTAAATTATCCAGCTTCAATATACCCTTATCGCAATTTGATGTAGATGTTTTGGGGATAATTTGGTTCAGCCGGAACAACTATTTTCCAAAATGCAGTTATCATATAAAAAGTTTCAAATGAGTTCAGACTAACAAAAGAAATGTAAATGATCTCATAAAGTTCTATATTTCCTTACTCTACTCTCTTCCACCGAAAGATCGAATATTGCAAGAAAAGGGGATTTAACCCTTTCCCAAACAAGACCTAGTTTTGACGCCCCTTATATAAATGGCTTGGGAAATATTGACACAAAAGAAGAAAATGCTAATGATCAGCATTTTCTCCTTTTGCCTAAATGTTTTCTGAGCTTTATCATTCACAAATGTTACCATCTATTCTTCTTCCATGTCTTGTTCAGCAGCTTTCAAATTAGACCACCCTATTTTTTGTCATATGGAAAAAGGGATTTAAGAGGATGGTACATTCGCACCTTAATGTCTGAGGACCCATTTTGTGAGGACAATAATACTAGTTTGTGGTTTTATTATTCATAATTTAATATATAACATGATTTTACAAACAATTTAAGTGCACACGTTATACCAGTTTAATTTCTTAAAAACAAATAATTGAGAATTTAAATCAAATGTATATCCCCTTTTATATCTCTGGAGAACTACGTTTGTACGTGAAAATGTACAAAACAGTCAGTCAGAATTTTGAAATTTTACCAGGCATAAATTCGAAATGATATTTACATGCCAAACAAGACATTGGGAGAAAATTAAGTTTTGTTTTTTAAAAGAAATGAAATGTGCATTATTTGAACCATTTTAACATACTTGAAAAGTTAACAATATTCGAAAATTTACCTGTTTTTTTAAATTCGATTTTAAGTAAAGAATATAACACAAAAATAAGGAAAAATAGCTACAAAAATAAAACATCTAGTCTATTATAGTGGCGAATTTGGATTCAGTCAACCAACGAATAATTTTCGTCAAAATTGTCAATCAGTCAAGTCAGACTCCGTCTCAAAGTACTACATTTAATTTGGAGTTTGTATCTCGGTTTGGCTGGATGCGCCTGAAGTCACGTGCCAATAACCAATCAGAGAGGTCGATTAAGGTCTTGTCGCGTGCTCGGCACGACCCAGTGAACAAGATCGATTTTGATTGGCCGAGCGGAGAACAATTAGCCCGCCTCTTTTGTCCTCGCGCATTGTGTGGGATCTCAATGTCGGCTGTCACCTCGTTCTCCAATACCAGTCACCCGGTATAAAAACCGCGACTGGTCAATTTTTAACATCACTTGAAAAATCTAATCTGCCATTGTAGTTCATCTCGAAAATTATTCAGATTTTATACGATATTACAAAAAATGCCAGTGGAAGTTGAGAATATGCTTGGATCTCCCGCAGGCAGCGTGTTGAGCGTGAGTTCTGCTGGAACTCCCGGAACACCCGCCGGGACTGGACAATTTGTGTATACTAGTGCCTCGATCTCTACGAACTGTGATTTCTCGGACTCGTTCGATTCGGACTTTGAGAATAATAACGTGTTCAGATACCAACATTCCGGACAAACTGACGTGACATCTACCAACGTCAAACGTGAATTATCAGAATCAACGCCAAACAACGAGAACGCACCGAAGAGAAAACGTTACAGCAAGTCCCGAGTTCGAAACAAGAGTCCGGCACTGATCCAGAAGATGAAGCTGACTCGTCGATCCAAGGCTAACGACCGAGAACGTAACAGAATGCACAACCTGAACGACGCATTGGACAGTCTACGTAAAATCCTACCTCAAGCTGATGACGAAAACAAACTTACGAAAATCGAGACGTTGAGATTCGCATACAACTACATCTTCGCATTGAAAGAGACACTAAACATGCTCGATCGTGGTGAAATGGTTGATATTGACGAATCACTGTATTCCGCACAAGCCAATGCTGCCATGAAGCTACCGTCGGCCGCACAAGCGCTGTCTCACCTGCATCAACAGAAACTTCACCAACAGAGACTCCACGAACAACAATCGAACTTACGACCAGCGGATTGTATCCAGCAACAACATTCACCTACATCCGGGGATCACCAATTCTCGTCTGCGACTCATCTCCATAGCAACCAACAACAACAACAACACAATCATCATAATCATCATCAACAGCAACAGTTTACCATGCGACTACCTCATATTACCCAAAATGCAATGAAAATCGAGAACATTCAATCGCCATGCCAACAAATGTCGTCTGTTCCAGTCTTCCAGGAATCTTGTTTTTCGTCTGCGTCGACGTCTCCGATTCAGAACTTTTCCACGATGACGTCGCCGAGTAGCGTCATGTCGACGTCACCAGTTTCTAACGTTACCGTGTACAGTCAGTGTTCCCCCCAGTTTCAGTGGAATGGACTCGTCCAAGAACAATTTACCTACAGAATGGACCGACAACAACATTCGCCGGCGGGGTACTCAGACACTTCGGAGGGATACACTTTCGAAATGGTATAATTTTATTTATGACTAAAATGAACCAAACTCTGGAAAAAAATAGATTCCTTGTGGATTTTGAGATCAACATGGATCAAGATCAGCCTGTGCATACGCACATTCTGATCTTGATCCATGCTGTTCTCTAATAGCTTCTTATTAATCTTAGGCAGCTGTATGGCAAGCCTTTGCTACAAGGGACCACTTTTTTTTCTAGATTTTGGTTTTACTAATACATTTTACATGTGCTATGTTTAAATTAACAATGTAAATTAATTCGTACAGAAGAAAGTAAGAATTTTACGACATTTATGAGCAAAATTTGCAAAAGAAAAAAAACATCTGGGGAAAATGAGAAACTGCTAGTCACCAGCAGCTTCTTTTTTCATGATGTTTTCTGCCATTTCGGGAAAAGGAGAACAAATCTTAGTGTCGTTCGTGTTGAAATTTCTTACTCTACTCAATATGAATCTCAAATTTTCAAAAATCAACATTTATTTATTTATGAACTGATCTCTGATTTCCATTTGCTACATTCCATTAAGATTTCATTCCATCAAAATCATTACTGTCGCTTTTCTGCAAAAAACACCGTAACTGCAGTTCGTTTTGACATAAGCTGCAGCTTCGATGTTTTTTATGAAAAGCGAAAACTTATTGTATCATACACCAATGTGTTCGTTTTACTATATTTTTCATTCAGCTATGCAATATCATGAATATTTCCTCAGCGCATTCCAATTTTGATATAATATTTTATATTCTTGTGCCTTAAACTTACATGAACTATGCATAATTATACTTTATTACTTTCTGATTATTTTTGATTATGGAAAACAGCCTATGACGACCTACAAGACGAAGGCGTTTGAAACATTGTGGGAAATGAAGAAATTGATTGTGACAAGCAATTTCTTCATTTCCCACAATGTTTTATACACTGAAAATCCAAATAATATAAAATTGCAATCACTTTAAAAGTCGTCTGCAACTTCTTTGAATTTGAACCACTCCGATATTTTGTCGTCTGGTTGGGTTAAAGATGCTATCGTTGATTAATTCTTAACGTTAATCACTGATTTGATGCATTGACTCATTATTTAACGATCTAGTTTTTTCGTGACCATAAAAATCGTTAGAAATCGATGTCTTATTTACCCTTTTCCCAGCCGAAAACAATACATATTGGTTCAAAATCAAAGAGGTTGCAGACGACATTTTGAATTTTCTTATCTTTTATAACAAAGAATACATTGATAGAAAAAGAGAAAAGGCTGGTTATCAGCATATTATCCTTTTCATTTGATGTCTTCGAAAAATTCTCTGCCAAGGTCGTGGAACATAATTGACTGGAAATGGTTTATAGAAACAATTATAATTGCCTTATTGCCCCAATGTGTTCAATTATTAATAAGCTGCAATCTGTGCGTGTTTTATGTGACTTTGCCAACTTTTTGCATAAGCTCTCATGAATTTTTGTAGTTTGGAATTATTTTATTCCATTACCTAGTTTTATCTTAAGTTCCATTTTTATTTTTGAAATTCTGACATTCTGACGGACGATGCGTGCTTTAAAACGAAAAATCACATTTTTATATCGAATTCACTACATGTATATTCTTCTCAAACTGTCTAACTTTAAGACTTTGTTATCACTGAAACAATAATTACTTTAATCAATTATCAATACATTTTCTATTTTATCTTTATAACCAAACAAAACATTAAAGTTTTTTTTACAGGCAATCATTTTTTTCCAAATTAGTTTTGCTTCAATTTTCGTCTGTTAATAGTTTTCGTTTGTTCATCCATTTATTTATTCGTCTGCTAATCTTTTCGTCTGCCAATTGCTCATTATATAAACGGTGTTCAATGAGTGCATCTGATTATTTTTGCACGTTTTACTATCTCATGGAACTATTTAATGCCTTCGATTGCTAATGTTTTATTGGCACTTTCGCTTTTTCGTCCCAAGTGGTTTTCGTTCCAATAAAGCATGCAGTAAAATATCGAAGAGCAATCATTTCCATTAGTTAATCACCGACATGCAAAGGTTATTTATAACGTAATTCCATCAAAATGAGCAATTGCCTCATCTCTTCCTTTTTATTCTTTAGAAAGGAAGGGGAAAGGGGGTTCAACTTTCATTTGATTTTTTTTTTTTTTTTTTGTTTTTAAAATTACGTCGGAATTAGAATTAGGATTGCCAGGATTTTTCTCTTTTCTATTTCGTTTCGTGTAAAGAGAAAATATATAGCTGGCACAATAAAACATTATTTTAGTAAGAAACATTTTCTTCATGTTCATTTTTTAGCAGAAATGAACATTGATTGTATTTTCACCTTTAATCTTCAAAATTCATCTATTATAATACTCATCTTGTTATATAATTTTGTCTATTTTTACAAATTTTCAAAATTTAGGCCATTTCCGTCGCTTTGTAGGTATACTTCGACAATTCTACTTCAAAAGATATTTCATAAAATTTTGGACTAGCAGATTAGATCTATTAGTTTTCAATTTATTTTAGTATTTTCGAACTTAGATTTTAAGCAGACCAAACAGGAAAGCAGACGAAATTAAAAGCCAATGCAGACAACAAAATTACATAAGTAGAAAATAGTTTTTCTCAATGAAATATAGCCATTTTGAAAATAGCAGAAAATTGGAGTTCCAATTTTTCGTAAACTGATCAAGCTACGGACTTAGTATCAAATTGTAAAATAAAGATAGTGATTTTTAGCTCCACTGGCCGAAGGCCAGCGGGGCTTATGTCATGGCCCTGTGTCCGTCGTGCGTCCGTGCGTCCGTGCGTGCGTCCGTGCGTGCGTCCGTCCGTGCGTAAACAATTTTCAAACATCTTCTTCTCCAAAACTACTGGACCAATTTCAACCAAACTTCACACGAATCATCCTTGCATGAATCTCTACCAAATTCCTTCAAAAGAATAAAATCTATGCAGAACTTGAATTTTAATTAATTTAATTTAGTTAAATTTTCGAAAAATCTTTAAAAATTCTTCTTCTCCAAAACTACTGGACCAATTTCAACCAAACTTCACAGAAATCTTCCTTGCATGAATCTTTACCAAATTCCTTCAAAAGAATAAAATCCGCGCAGAACTTGAATTTTAATTAATTTAATTGATTTAAATTTTCGAAAAATCTTTAAAAATTCTTCTTCTCCAAAACTACTGGACCAATTTCAACCAAACTTCACACGAATCATCCTTGCATAAATCTCTACCGAATTCCTTCAGAAGAATAAAATCCGCGCAGAACTTGAATTTTAATTAATTTAATTCATTTAAATTTTCGAAAAATCTTTAAAAATTCTTCTTCTCCAAAACTACTGGACCAATTTCAACCAAACTTTACACGAATCATCCTTGCATGAATCTCTACCAAATTCCTTCAAAAGAATAAAATCTATGCAGAACCTGCAATTTTGATTAATTTAATTGAATTAAATTTTCGAAAAATCTTTAAAAATTCTTCTTCTCCAAAACTACTAGACCAATTTCAACCAAACTTCACAGAAATCTTCCTTGCATGAATCTCTACCAAATTCCTTCAAAAGAATAAAATCAGCGCAGAACTTGAATTTTAAATGATTTAATTAAATTAAATTTTCGAAAAATCTTTAAAAATTCTTCTTCTCCAAAACTATTGGACCAATTTCAATCAAACTTTACAGAAATGTTCCTTGCTTTAATCTCTTCATAATTCCTTCAAAAAAATAAATTCTATGTAGAACTTAAAATTTTGATTGATTAAATTAAATTTTTGAAAAAATCTTCTTTTCCAAAACTACTGGACCAGTTTTAACCAAACTTCACACGAATCTTCCTTGCATTTATCTCCTCTAAATTCCTTAAAAAAATAATTTCAGTGTAGAACTTAAATTTTGATAAATTTAATTAGATTGAATTTTCGAAAAATTGTTAAACAATCTTCTTCTCCAAAACTACAGGACCAATTTCAACCAAACTTCACAGGAATCTTCCTTACATGAATCTCTTCCAATTTCCTTCACGATTGGATGAAAAGCTTGGCATTTGTGGGCTAGGCTTATTTTTCGCTACATGAAACATAGTGTAGTTTTAAGAAAAAATTTAAAAAAAATTCTGCTCCTTAATCACTTATTGGATTTCATTCTGGTGTAGCATGAATCTTCTTTGAATAGACCTCTATTGTATTCTTTGCAGAAGTTAGTAGTCTAAATGTCTAAAAGCCAGTGGAGTGATACAGGGCCATCTTGGCCCTCTTGTTTATTCATTTATTTATTTTTTCTAATTTCCTTTTACTTATTTTCTTCTGCTAATTGTGTTTTATACTTTAATTTAAAGACAATGAGTTCAAAGTAATAATTCTACATTTTGTATTTCTATATCCAAAAGTGATAAAAAAAAAGTAAAAGGAAAAAGGAAGAAAAATATGAAAGGGTAAAAAAAGATAAACTTTTACAAAGGAATCATTGACCCATCACTATCTTTTAAACAGTTTATCTGTCAAATAAAATTTAGGACTTTTTTCAATTTTCATCATAAAAACCAACAAATCTGGGAGCTTATGCAGAAAATTGGTCATAATAGTTGATGGAAATCCATCTTTCAATCAATTTTAGTCGTTTTATCCTGTATTTATGAGATTTAAATTGAAATGATTTTTGCTGATTTTTGAAGGATGATCAAAGAATGTCTTAACGAATATCTATATGTAAAATCTTGCTGCTTTTCAATAAAAAAACCTTGTAACTGCAGCTTAGAACAAGCTGCAGTTACGAGGGTTTTTTGTTGAAAAGCGACGAATTCTATTATCTTTTTTCGTTTATTTTTGCTCAGTTTCCGCCCTTTTTTAAAACTGCTTCAACAGTTGCAACGAAGATTAGAGAATTCCATATATCAGCGGCTACGTTCGAAAATCTCGTAACTACAGATTGAATAAGCTGTACTTAGGACTTTTTCGAACGAAGCCAACAATATTCATATTGAATCTTAAGTTTTTAACCATTTCCCAAACGTTAATATTTTCTGGCTGTTACACATCGTCACTTTTCTTCAAAAACCTCATAACTGCAGCTTGTTTTAAGCTGCAGTTACGAAGTTTTCGAAGAAAAGCGATGATACGACGATATACACATAAAGTTTTTACGAACAACAGAATAAATTTATTATATTTTAAACAAAAAACATGTATCTAATACAAAGAATATATTGAAGGAAAAGTAGAAAATACTGTCTCTCAATATTTGATTCTTTTCCCTTGATGTTTTCGAAAAAATCATTTACCAATTTAGCAGTCAAAACTATTTATTGTTTGAGAAATGGTTTAAGAATAATTGTCCCGATTTTCATTTCCATTACTTTATCATTCCAATACTTCATCAAATAAATTCCTGCTGAGATTTTGTGCCTTTTTAGAAATGGCAAAACTTTGTACATTTTGTCTCAAATATGTATATATTTTGAAAAATATTAAGTTTATATATTTACATTAAAAATGAAAATGTAAAATACACGAAACACTGTCTTGATTGTTCATTATTCATTCCTTTAACATTGTCCAATCCCATGCCTAGTCGGCAATTGAAGATTGAAAACATTGTTTGTAGAAGAGAAAAAAACTGCAATTGATTTTCTCCTTTATAGCCAATGTTTTCAAATTCTTTTTGATATTGACTTTAAGCATTGGATGCCTAAAGTATTGTCGTCTGAAACGGTTTCTAACACAGACCCTAGTTGAATTGACGTAGGATGTTTACGCCCTATTCTCAAATAAAGACGCATTAGGAGACCGTACAAGAAAATGCTCTTGAAAACATCGTAGAAAATGAAGAAAATGCTTGTCACAAGCAATTTCTTCATTTCCTACAACGTTTTCTATCCAAAGAGACCAAAACAATATAAATTTCCTTCATTTTGGATTGTCGTCTGCAACATCTTTGAATTTGGACAAGTCTAAATTTTTATCGTCTGATAGTGGCTAAATCCTTTCCCAAACAAGATCGGTAGCCTGTATCAACGAAGGATCGTACGGAAAATTTAACAATGGGATTCCCCATTGACATTGGTCGCAAGAACGTTGATATTGCAGCCCATGAGTTAATCGTCCCTGGTAGATAGGTTTGAATAAACATTGTGACAAAAGAAGAAAATGCTGATGACCAGCATTTCCCCTTTTGCCTCAATGTTTTCTGTTCTATGTTCTAGACAAATCATATCTTAAACAACATCAATTATGTCGTCCTTAACAGCTTTTAAAATGGAATAGTCCAAAGTTTTGCTGTTCAAGAAAGAAATACAGGAAGACAAGTCGACGACAACTTTCGATGGTTCACATGCACCAGTTCTTAGGCTGGTCCAAATTAAAAGGAGTCACAGAGTCAAAATATAATGCTTACTTTTTCTCACGTAGAAAAGTCGCTTAAAAGAAGTAAAATTGGTTACGGGCTTTAAAATCTTTCCCTACAAGGCTTTTTATGAACCATTTAAAAATCAAAGTACTGACAGTACTGTTTGGAAGCAAATTTTTCAAAAATGTAGGCCTGTCCAGGCCCCAGTTTCTCGAAAAAAAACTTAAGTATATTCTCATGAGAACATGCTCAACATCAAAGGGATACTCTCCAACGTTGAAGGGTATTCCATTGAAGTTCACGTGGATTTCATGCAATTTGAGCGCTGTGCTCAGATTTGAGAACATACTTACGTTTTTTCGAGAAACCGGGGCCAGAAATAGAGTAGTTTGATTAGGTACTTTGATTATCCATTTGAATACCTTGAATACTTTGATTCGTAGAGTATTTTGATTAAGTACTTTGATTATCCAGAATACCTTGCATACTTTGATTTCATGATGGATTTGTATTTATTTTTAGCACAACTTCATACATATTAATCGTTTGTGTAAGCTGAATATATTTCATAGTTCAGTAAACTCGACTGACCCATTTACAAGGAATGCCATTGGACTAATTCTTTGAACCATAATAAAGCAAATTACTACGTTGATCTTTTCATCTCTCAGAGACATGATTAATTGAATGTTTCATTTTCAGTCACACAATTCAATATCTACACATAACTTCAGACTTACATATTGAATATTCGATTGACTGTTACCTCATTAATCTTTGCTTTTGATAGAACTATTTATAGTGAGGAAGACCGGAAGATGTTGTGTGGTATGCAGAGAATGGTAAAGTGCAGAGACGCATGGCTGCTAAGAGAAGCAAATTTGGAAAATTTGCTTCCAAAAACTACCCAAATCTATTTATGCAGAGACCACGACTTAAACCCTTTTCCAAACAACAAAATTTGGATATGTCCAAATTCAAATATGATGCAGTCTACAATTTCCAGTGAACGAAACTTCACATTTCTGTCTTTCTTCTAGCAATACATTGTTGGAAATGAAGAAATTGCTTGTCATAAGCAATTTCTTCATTTTCCACAATGTCTTCCAATGTCATGTCTTTTCGGGCGTCAATGTGTGTCATTATGTGAAAATGGTTAAATATAACTAAAGGTAGTAAAAATTAAAAAGAAATGTTACAAAAAAGTAAAACTACCCAAATTTGGGCTCCACTTTACAGGTGTTCTTGGCTAAATTTACGCCGAGCCCGCGACATTTCACCCCCACATAAATATAACCCCCGGTGTCTCATTAGGCCTACCTACACTCGTAAATTAGAATTTTACGTTCAAACCGAAAATTTACGAGGCCTAGCTCCATTACCCCTAAACAATTGCGGGTAGGCGCGCGTCGTATCAATTTTCAAAACATCTTTATTTGGGGTATAGTCGAATGGTGTGGAAAAGTGAGAATAATCGACTCGTGATTTATGAACGTGATTGTAACTTTGACGTCAAAACCACGTAACGGGAAAAAAGACAATGGACACTTTTTATGTCGTCTTTCATTAAAATGTGTCTTATGAGAAGCTAAGGTATAGCTATTAAATGAGTGGGTAGCTGGAATTTACGAGAGAGCCCCTATGGTATTTAAGTCCATCATGGATCCAGATCAGCCTGCGCGCAAGCGCAGTCTGATTCAGATCAACGATGTTACCTCGTAACTGGTCTATGGTTATGAAATAATGAATCATAGACAATTACTCGATTTTTTACCTCAATGATTTTCGAAACAATTTCGTCTCGGGATGTCAAAACCAGGAATTCTTTTGGAAATAAGATATTTGCGACGAAAAATAGCTCGTGCAATAACGGCAATGAATTTTGTGCTAAAAATAGACTGGGTTTCCCCCGTTATGTTTTGATAAACCTTCAGTGTTGTTATAAAATCACATAACTACGGCTTGAATCAAGCCGTAGTTACGTGGTTTTATAACAACAACAACGAAATATTATTTGTCCGAAAATACGCCACAGTCAACTGGATAACATCGTTCCCCAATGAGGTTTAGGAGCATAGTCTACGATGTGAACCACTTACCTTTTCACGGCGTCAGGCAAATGTTAAAAAATGCTACATTTCGTTCAAATGAACAAAGGATTGAAAAAAAGCATATGTTTTCGGGAAAGTTAGGTTTATCATAATAAAAATTGGACATTAGTTATCTAAACTAAGTGACGGCGATTTACACAATGTCCTTATCAGTTGTCACGGTTACTGTCAAAAGCTGTCAGGATGGCCGAGTGGTCTAAGGCGCCAGACTCAAGGATACATCTCCTTCAATATAGAGTGTTCTGGTCCACGTGTGTGGGCGTGGGTTCGAATCCCACTTCTGACACATGACTTTTGCATCGAATTGCAGCAAATGACACACTGACTTCCCTTTTTTCGCAATAAATTAGTGGCGGATCGAGAATTTCTGTGAAGGGCTTTCGAAAATACAAATAGAGGTGTTCTTTTTCTTATCATTGCACATGTTTTACTGAATTTCTGCATGAAAATGAAATGATAAGGCTGCAGAGGGGTCGTTTGAACCCCCGAACATCCTCTGAATCCGCTACTGTAGATGTGTATACATGTAGTTGTTTTTCCAAGTTGAACAGTATGTTGGAGATTTTAATCTTCATTCAATTTTTTGGCCTTCAAATATTTGGTATTTGATGTGGTCTACTATCATTTTGTCTTCGGATAATATTAACCAGCAACTGCAAAAATATAACAGAGAGACTAGATAATCAAGTTAAAAACCACTTCATCAAAACTGTGTGCCCCGTGCCCGGGTGTCGGGTTACCATGGCGACTTGTTTTCGTTAACCCCTGACCCCGCGGAGCGTGGCGAATCAATGTTATTTCTAACCCGTGGATGGCGCGTGGGTAAACCTTTACCTTATTTGGACATTATGAACTTTTGAACATTTGTGGGATTTTCTTACTTTACTTAATCCTTTTCCCAAACAACAATGCTTAAGATTCTCATTTTGAAAGCTGATGCAGAAAATTAGAAATATGTACGTTGATAATAAACGGATATGAGTTCATTGAGGAACAGAAAATATTGACATAAATGGGAAATGGGAAAATGCTGGTTATCAGCACTTTCTTCTTTTGCCTCCATGTTTTTTCAGTTATTTTCTTACCAGGAATGGTTAAAAGAGGGCTTTTTTAGACAGGGTTCATGTTCTCCAATACAAAATTTTATTTAGAATTGACTGGTCCAAATCAACCGTATGTGCAGATGAAAAAAACAGTGTGTTGCATATCGTCGCCTTTCAACAAAAACCTCGTATTTGCAGCTTATTTCAAGCTGCAGATACGAGGTTTTCGTTGAAAAGCAGCGATATCATTGCACAGAGGATATAAATAGAAAAAGAAAAACCGAGGGTTATAAAATCTTTCGTCTTTACTTATAATAATTTCTTAAGATTTATTGATAAAGAACACCAAAGTTTGGATGTTAGGAAGCGGGTAAGATTCTTTCTCGATAACTAGCTTATCAGTTGAGTACCCTTTGAAAAAAAACTAGTTCCAAATATTGTAAAAAGCAACGGAGAGAAAAATATTTGTCAGGAGTGGGATTCGAACCCACGCCCACATACGTGGACCAGAACACTCTGTATTGCCGGAGATTTATCCTTGAGTCTGGCGCCTTAGACCGCTCGGCCATCCTGACAATTGGTTATGATTATAATGCAAGTGTACAATAGATCGCTACTTTTAATCGAAAACCTCGTAACTGCAGCTTATTTTAAGCTGCAGTTACGAGGTTTTTGTTGAAAAGCGACGACATGTATATGCAGAAAGTGACCCGTATGTGACACGTATCCGAACCTATTCAGGCGCGGTCGTAAACATGCAGCAGTCGAAAGTTCCACCGCCATATGTTTTCGACGTCGCCCGAATAATTCCGACGTCGCACGAATCTCATAAGGGATAGACTACCTTAAACGGGAAAAGGATCAGCAACTCGTAACAAGATCAAACTTACGTGTCGTCTGTCAACAAAGTTTTTAAAATTTAATTCGCAATGTTCAGACGTCTGTAAACTATTTCAAAATTAATTGAGCCAATCCAAGCCTTGTCATCCGATCTTTATCGACGATATTCTCATATCCATGCTTTTCAACAAAACCTCGTAACTGCAGCTTGTTTAAAGCTGCAGTTACGGGGTTTTTGTTGAAAAGCGACCATATGATGTAACTGATTTGTGAAAATCGTTTCCCGGGTAACGGGTTTTGACTGTATCTTAATTTAAAATCTCGAATTTCGGAACGCCGCGAGCGATTTTGATACAAACGAGAATAGGATTCAATTTCATTTTTTCCCTCTCATTTTTGAAAATCAATATTTCGAAATAAAACATTTACTGTTTTAAAGGGGCCCGTGATACGTTGTCGAAAATGCAAACATGTAAAAATATTTTCAAGAAATATAATATGGATTGGTCAAGCTGTTTGGCTTGACCATTTCTATCCAAGAAAATTCAATCGAAGTTTATTTAACCCTTCTTTAAAAATCAAGTCTAAATCTAACTTTACCTACCCGCGCATTCTATTCATATTAGCATTTATTGGAACTGGACTTTGATATATCGTGAATAAATATGTTACCAGTGCTAAAATTCCTTTCTTTTAGACCCTAGATAATTCAACACAATATTCAACAGTGCAAATTCTGACTGTACCAAATCTGTTCTGACCTCTGAAAATCTAGTATAGACCCCTTTAAGTTCAGAGTTTAAAATATCTAAAGGCAGTCATAATATTTTCCAATAAACATGTTCAGAAATTCCATACAACGGTAAGGTAGTTTACCCATAACGACATTCGCGCGACCGTCGGAACTTTCCACCGCCGAATGTTTACGACCGCGCCCGAATAGGTTCGGATGCGTACAACGACGCCGGTCGAAAAAAAAACCCGATGTTTTATTAATCTCAAAATGGCCACATTACGGGCATTCTACCTTAAACAAACATTTAGGTAAATTATTACATTCCGAGTACCCGTTTTACTTGTCAAAATTGATATTCAGAACATGGAAAAATTCGGAAAATGACAGTCCACCAGATGTAGGCCTATTTGACAGAATTTATGAGTACTTTTTAAGTAGGCATATTATTTAGTATTCATAAATTCTGTCAAATAGTCTTACAAATATCATGTACGGTGATTATTCCTGCGATGAGTTTGAGTTTATTGGGGTTTTACGCCGTTTTCAACTACCAGGGTCATATCGCGGCGGCTGGAGCACCTACCCATGGATTCCTGTTGTTTCTTAAACCAGTACTACCACAATACCCTTACCGAGCCTCCGGCTGCTCGCCCACTTCGGTTAACGATTTCAAACCCATTGGTGGGTGACAATTTTGTCAGAAAGGGTATCAGCCGCGGCCGGGTATCGAACCCGGGACCTCTCGAATGAGGGTCAGATGCACTACCAACTGCGCTAAGGCCGCGGCATTCCTGCGATGAAATAGAAATGAGCCAGGATATGGGGAAAAGGCGACTTTAGCATTTGAGACAGACATGGGTCCAGATCAGCCTGCGTATACACTCAGTCTGATCTGGATCTATGCTGGTCTCCAATTGCCTCTTCATGATCTCAACCCTTTCCAAAACGGCGAAATTTTAGACTGGTCTTATTTGAAAGATACATCAGACGACAAAATGCATCCAGCAAATCCCTGGTTGCATTTATCCATCCTCTCTGAAGGCCGCAGCCTTAGCGCAGTTATTAGCGCATCTGACCCTCATTCGAGAGGTCCCGGGTTCGATACCCGGTCGCGGCTAATACCCTTTCTGACAAAATTGTCACCCACCAATGGGTTTAAAATCGTTAACCTAAGTGGGCGAGCAGCTGGAGGCTCGGTAAGGGTGTTGTGGTAGTACTGATTTGAGAAACAACATGATTCCATGGGTAGGTGCTCCAGCCGCCGCGATATAACCCTGGTAGTTGAAAACGGCGTAAAACCCCAATAAACTCAAACTCAAAATCTGTTTCAACCAAAATCTTAAATCGGCCATTTAAGTTATTAAAGATTTTCTGCAATTGTTGTTTGTGGTGTTGTTGTTGTTGTTGTTGTTGCTGTCGTTTGTTGTTGTTGTTGTTGTTGTTGTCACGTGATTCCAAGCGGTTATGTGTGGTCTAATTTATTGAACATTAACAGCAAACCAATGTCAAAGGCTCACAGATGAAGTAAAAATAAACACATTTTTCTCTCTAAATAATTTTATCTATTCATCTTTATTACAACAAATTGATCGATTATTATGTATACATTATAATAATTCACGGAATGAAAACAGTATTGTAATATTAGATCAACATTTGTTTGATATAGAATATCTCAAATGTCATTAACCCTTTCCCAAATGGCAATAATTTGACTGTTTTAATATGAAAGCTGCTGCAGATGACAAAATGTATGTTGTTAAAGATACGATACGAGTACAAATATAACACAGAAAATAATGAGACAAAGGGAGAAAATGCTGGTTATCAGCATTTTCTTCTTTTGTCTCAATGTTTTCCAAAGTTTTTTTCTTTATTCGGGACGTTAAAAAGTAGGTCTTGTGTGGGAAAGGGTTACCTTTTTATCTTGAGATGATCTCGAGCCATATGAATAGGTAGGTTACAAATTGATACAAATTTCGTATTTGTGAGATATTTATCTCGAGATTTAGATGGTCGAGCGAGGGAAAACGTTTGTATAATTATGTTAAGTTTCTGACCCAATGTCAATATATTATCAAAATTATTCCTTATTTACGCCACACAAACAAATATAAGTATGGATTGCCACGTGCGAAAAGTTCACATTGCCATTACTTCAATTTACCGAAAGACTCCATTGCTTGATTTTATTAATACTTTATCAACTAAGCAAACTCTCACTGTCCGTCTTTTGCTCTGATGCCTAGACTTGTATGGAAAGTTTTAAACTGCAACGCCATTATTTCATGTACGGAATCCAAAACAGTGAAGAAATAAAGAGTAGCTACAAACTGTTATGATAGACTAAACCATTTCTTTACTCTGACAAAATAATGTTTTTTCTGCATGCATATTTTTATTTATACAAACTATATTATTGCACCAGTCTGAGCTATGAATGAAGTGGACGTATAAAACATCATGATCTGATATAACCTCTGACCTTACATGACCCTTCTCTGTAAAACTATTTGAGCACAGACTTCGGTATTTGTCAAGCTCTCTGCCAGAACCCTTAAAAGTGCTACCTTTAAGTGACATCGTGACCTTACGTACCCTTTTACTCTTCCTAATTTTAAACTCACTGAAGAGTCGTCAAAAACATATATTCAGAATATAAAGCACTGTACTATAAAGTAACGAAAAATCTTTATTGACAGACACCAACAACTTATTAAGTTGACCGACCGACAAATCCGTAAAACATGACAAACAAAATCAAGTCACACCGAATTCAATTGGTACAAAGAAGGTAAAACCGAGGATGAGCATTTCTTCTTTCCAAATTTTTCTTTTAAAATACATGTACACATGTACATGTATGTATATATTTCTCTTGAGCATTTGAATTTAGTTGTCTTAACATTCAAGATATTCGTAGTGCTTCGCGCTTTTCATTGCTCGCATTGTTTGTGACGAAGAAAGAGTAATTGCCCGACCAACTTTTATATTGACATACGGAGGGCATATGAGGTCATTATGGCGACATTCCGTATGATTATCCGATTACCAGTACCATCCGAATCAAAGGCAGAATAGACGTCTGATGTAATCTTATATTAGTACAAAAGCTCATTTCGGGTCAATCTTCTGTCCAATAGACTTTTATCACCAATTCTATTCAAAAACGTCGTAACTACAGCTTTGAAAAAGCTGTAGTTACGACATTTTTCAATGAAAATGGTGATGTATTTGCTTAAAAGCCAGTTTCGGGGTCAATTTTCTGTTGAGTAAGGTTCTCGTGTTTTTATTTCAACATGGAAGTGCGGATATTGTCACTTCACGTGTTTGAAGAAGCAATGATACCTGTTTTTGTGAACATTAAATGGCCACCGGTCAGTTGATCTAATACCATCCGTGCAAATATAACACGAAATCTGAGATTTTAATGTTTAACTTGGTAATTTTTCATAAAAACAGTTGACTTTGTTAATACTGTAAGTTCGACCGTTCACCATGATTTCCTATCCTTAATAATAAATAGTTTCTTATATCAATAAGGTGGTCCAACCCTATTGAGATCCACGCGGCATTGGAATTTTTCGTGCAGCGTCGTAAACTGTCGTAATGTAATCGATGTATGTTGGCACGTTGTGGATAAGAAAAAACTAGCACTCTCCAACGCCGAATGTTTACGACACCGACCGACGTCGCATGAATCTCAATAGGGTGGACTACCTTAATAGGTTCTTTCTTTCAATGTTCATCTTGCCATCTAAAGAATATCAGACCACCCTATAGTTTAGCAGTTGGGAAAAGGTAAAAATTGACACACATTTAATGACTATAAAGAACCAGCAGTGACTATAAAAAATCAAGTTTGGTTGTTCCACTGTCCTATAAATAGTTTTTAAATCAGGAAATAAAAAGCAAAACAAAAAAGTGGGTCATAATCAGATCCATTTGATATCAACATTTAGCCTTTGCAATTGCGAATAAGCCGAAACCAAAAAGCCGTTATTAGACGACGTCAACTTAATTGAAAACGTGTTGAAAGCTGATATCAGGATCTAGATCTAAATGAGATTTCTGATCTTGATCGCTACAAAAGTTTGCTGGTTTACTCTGACATATGACACTTATCAAACCGTTAAGTTGTGGATAACTATCTTAAATATCTTAAATCTTAAATGGTGCAAGAAAAATGTAATTTTCGCTAGCATTTAGTAGCTAAATGCGGATTTTTTTAAGACCGTATGAATGGACGAAGAAATAGAAAAGTAGTCTTGAAAGACTTTTCTGGACTTTCAATCTTGCATGTAAGGTTGCTAACATTGTTGTTAAATCTGGATATAAAGAGACGACTTATTTCAAGCATAATTATTTTTTCTGAGCGTGTCAGATCCTTCATCGCAGATAGGTGGAACATCATTCTGTTTTAAATCGACACTGGAATGATGATTTCAAATCAAACAGTAAAATGTGTTACTATTTATATTTAAATGAGATAATGGTCAATTAAAAATATAATTCAAGACATCGTATCACATGATATTATGATGTTATTTTCTAATCTGTGTGACTAATAGTAACAAAATCGTTTTGTAAAAGCTTCATTATTTCGCGCCTTTATGATGCGTTGAAAGCGGTTCATAATATTTCAATAAAAGATAAAGTTACAACATTTGATGCATAATTGGGACAAAAAAGGCGATGCGATTAAAATCAAATCGTGTTCGGCTGATTTGAGTGGAAAGATATCTTGTCAGTGTCAACAACTTATGAAGATTAATGGCGGATGGCACACGTCCTGTGGCGCATGCGCACTACGGTCATTTTACATTGTTAGCCGGGTTTATCTTTTATCACGATCGAAAAGGGCCCTTGTTGATCGTTACGAGAGATTATCGAACGACTGTCGTTAACCTGCGCATCTTAATAGAAACCCTTGATGGAGGTGATAAAATAGTATTTAATAGACGGGAAAAGTTAGAAGAAATCAAACACGTGTGGTCTTGAATAAGACATTAACTTGCTTAATTTTCTATCTCGTTTGCAGATGTACACTTGATATGGCACTGTGCCCCTCATCTAAGATGGTTGCTGCTTCGTTCCCCCAGCTCCAGCGGTGCATCGGAAGAGAACTTTAACCATTACCAGACGGCACAATTCAAGACTTGGCAAGATTCAAAGAAGTTGCAGACAACAATTTAAAGTGAATTAAAATTTACAGTATTTGGCCTTTTTGTGTAGAATACATTGTGGGAAATGGAGAAATTACTTGTCGCAAGCAATTTCTTCATTTTCCTCAATGTTTTCCAAAGCCTTTATCGTTTGGGGAGTCAAAAAGAGTCAACGGGTGGCAATGGGTTAGTTTCTAGCTAGCTGTCTCTCGTTTAGATGGTCAAAAACTTATTCGATAAGTTAAAATAATTTGGTTGAATTTCGCATAAATAACAAGCATTTTTGTGTCAATATTTTTGTGATACATAGTACATCGAAGCCCCTCTCCTTTATTTTATCAACACTTGCTTTCGTCTACAGCAGCTTTCAAATTCGATCAGTCTGAAATTTACCATTTTCGGAAAGGGTTGATTAACTTTTAATGAAGACAATCAAATAAAGAACTACATAACGTTACAGAGGGTCTGCCATGTTTCCACGTGCAGGTCACGTGACCGTTTGACATTCGACCTTTATTGGGCAGTGGTCACGTGGGTTGGTCAACGGTCACCATGCTAGGTCCACTATGTCCACAACAGATTATTAAATGTTTATTAAATATTGATGGCCTTTAAATTAAGCCACGCTGTGTGGCGACTGCACTTTTACATGAAAACCATTAACCCGTTCCCAAACATCGAAATTTAAGATACCAATTTAAATATGACAATATGAAAAAAATGAAATTGTATACATTTAAAATCAGAAAATATTGAGACACTTGAAGAAAATGCTGATTATCCAGCATGTTCTCCTTTTGCCTGAAAGTTTTCTAAATACTAATCTAGTAGAGACATCAAAATCAGGTCTTGTTTGTGAGAGGGATAGGACACTCGCTTACTAATTTTAGCTTCATTTGCCTTTAAGACAGCGGGCTATTGTCATGGTGCTGTGTCCGTCGTGCGTGCGTCCGTCTGTGCGTGCGTAAATTTTTCTTTAAAAAATATTCTTCTCAAAAACTACTCAATTGATTTCAACCAAACTTCACAGAAATTATCCTTGGGTGACCCCCTCTCAGATTCCTTCAAAGAATTTTGATTGAATCAGAAATACATGAGTTATTTGCCATTGAATATCATAATATATCATTGAATATCAAAAATAGCTTACTTATTGACTTTGATTTCACTCTAACAACTACAAATATTGACCAATCAAGACAAAACTTGTTTACTTTCTCAGAATAAATAAAAAAAACCCAACATTTTTTTCACAGCAATTGTCTGGAAAAACTGGAAAACGAATAACAGTTTACACTCATTTTCTCAACACCGGATAAATCGAAATTCTTCAATGTGAATATTTGGGTCATACGCGTCAAAGGAAAACGAACTTCGATTCAGCGAGTTTCGACTTTTTTTCTTTTTCACTGATTGCTTGACATAGATAAATCTAAATTATTCATATCGCTACTTTTCAACGAAAACCTCGTAACTGCAGCTTAAAACAAGCTGCAGTTACGAGGTTTTCGTCGAAAAGCGACGGTATACACACTTCTGATCATACTTTTGCTTTTTATAATGAAAATCCCAATCCAAACGAAAATATGGATTTTGAAAACATTGTGATAATTTGCTGAAGCCCAAAATAGCTCATCAGTTGTCAGGATGGCCGAGCGGTCTAAGGCGCCAGACTCAAGGATAAATCTCCCTCAATATAGAGTGTTCTGGTCCACGTATGTGGGCGTGGGTTCGAATCCCACTTCTGACATACTTTTCGTGAAAATTCTAAACGAAATAGTAGGCCTAGATCCTTTCTTTTGTTTCGTTTCTATTTTATCATCAAAACAAAATGTAAAATACTAATGGTACGTTCCGATCAACATTTTCGTCGGACAGTCGTACCAAATTATCTCGAAGTCAGATGGGTCGTCGTACCTTCGACTTATCCAGAGTTCGACTCATCTGATTTTGTAACGTTTAGATTAACCAATTACCAAACAATGACTCTTTTTTACTCCTTACAATAATATGGCTTTGGAAAACATTGTGGGAAATGAAGAAATTGCTTGTGACAAGCAATTCCTTCAATACCCACAATATTTTCTATACAAAAAGACCGAAAATTGTAGAACTTCATTCAATTCAAATAGTTGTCTGCAACATCTTTGAATTTGGACAAGTCTAAATTTTTAGTCGTTTGGTGATGGGTTAAAACGACAATAATTTGTCAATTTTTGTTACTCATAAGATACATTCATATTATTGAAATACCATAGGAAAACGACGGGAATCAGAATACTAGTATTTATTTAAAAATTATTTCGTTTCTTTTATATCCGCCAACGAAGACGTGATCCGATTTTCACTTCGACTTTATCAGGAATTCAACTCATCCGATGTCGAGATAACGAGTGTGTATCTTAGTTTTAAGTACCACACAATGTTTCGCATCTATTTCATCTCAGATTGAATAAGTCTCAATATTTTGTCGTCTGTAAAGATTAACCATATCCCAAAACGACAGTTTTTAGAAGGCTCTCTGTTTTCAGTATAAAAGATGCTACAAACGACTTAAAAAAAAGCTTTAATATTGAATTTATTTGCATTATAATATTACATAAAACCCTTGGAGAATATTTTCTAAGTATCAAATGATCAGCATTCTCTTTTTTCTCTGAAAGTTTGCACTTAAAAAAAGTTTTATCAACAGGGACCTCAAAACCATTGCTTGTTTGGAAAAGGGTTAATAATGTATAACGATACGTTGAAGGGAGGGGTATCTAATTTATTCCAATTCAGCATTCTCAATTTTTTCACGCCAGTTCATTCATTCTTCATATTTTTGATGACTGATTTTCTTCAAAAACCTCGTAACTGCAGCTTTAAACAAGCTGTAGTTACGAGATTTTTAAAGAAAATTTGCGAATTTTTTGGACGGCTGTTTTTTGTTGTGGGTTAATTGGCGTTTCTTTACTTCTATTCAGCACTTCTTTTGTGAGCAAATTAGCATAAAAACAGGATTTTCAAAGAAAATTCGCGACTTCAGAAAAACCGGACGAAACAATAACCCCCAATAGATCCTGTGACTTTTTGTATGGATTCACGCAAAATGTTTTAAGTGCTATGTATTTCATATGCAGTTACAACATTTTTGCGCTGATAAATTTGTTTGTTTTGCATCCCTCTCGCGTGCGACAGAATATAAAATGATGATTTTCTTGAAATTTCATGTATAGGGGATTCGCGTGCAGCTAACAAATCAGGAGACATCAAAGGACAAGAAGACGTGTCATTTAAAAATTTGCTCCTTTTTGGAACCACATTAATCAAAGATCTTACTGATCGAAAAGAAACAATAGTTTCAAAATAACTCGATTTTTTTTTTTTTTTTTTTTTTTTTTTTTTTTTTTTTTTTTTTTTTTTTTTTTTTATTCTATTAGTATTCAAACAATCTGACGAAATCGATTTATTTTATCGTAGTCAGAATGCGTTGTCCGCGCAGAATCGATTCTTTTTCTCGTTTATTATTAGGCATACGTTACCTGCCCCTTATTTTGTGACGTGTAAAAATAGGGGTTCGGGGCCCGTTATTTGTCCACCTGTTATTAATGTTTCATCTTAAGAATTTGTAATTAATGATAAGAATATTCTAGTCACCCCCTCAGCGTCCTTTTGATTCTTTTATCTCTTTCTGAGACGGAGTAAGTCGATAACCAGACGACAAAATTTATGCTTGTCCGATTCAGCCATGATGCAGACGACAATTTCAAGTGAATGGAATTTGACATTTCTCGGTCTTTTATAATAGAAAACTTTGTGGGAAATGAAGAAATTGCTTGTGACAAGCAATTTCTTCATTTTCCACGATGTTTTCCAAACGCCATTATCTTGTTGGTAGTCAAAATAGTGGTTGTGTGGAAATGGGTTTAAAATTTGTAATCAATGATATAAGAATATTCTAGTCACTCATCTAGCGCCCTTTTGATTATTCTATCTCTTTCTAAGATCGGGTTAGGGACGCTTTCAAGGATCACACAATAATGTTTGGAAGTTGGTGAACTGTAGGTCTTATACGATAAGGAATATTATATCCATCCGAACAGTATCCATTTGATTCTCTTGACTATTTTGAGATCTGGGTTAGAATCACTTTCCTCAATTCTGCTAGGTTTACTTCGACAAAAGGGAGATTTGTGCCAACTTAAATTGCAGTGTTTGTGCTTCCATTTTACCAGGCACAGATACATTGATACTTTCAATGATTTGAATTATATCAGTGAGTGGTGAACCTATTCATGTTTCTTCCTAGAATGATAAGAATGCTCCAGTCATCAATAGCGTCTTTCTCCTACATTTATCTCATCTTTTTGAATCTGCATTTCATTTCTTTTTTTTAATTTCTCAATTACAGATTATACATTAAAAATTTTAGTTTCGGCTGCAACAATTTGTCCCAAAACTATATCTCATCCCCTGTTTGTGCCTGACTGTTATGGGTCAGAAGTTGGGTACAACAGGAACAAAAAATCAACGAAAGGACCACAGGGTCAGCAGCCTAATTAGCGGTTTAAACCAACAAGTAACAAGTAAGTTAAACACTGGTGGGGAACTCGGCCAAAGCGTGGGACGTTTTTTCGCGATCAATGTATTCCGTCTGTGTTGTTATAAAATATCTTAGCTACGGCTTTAGTTACGAGATTTTATAACAACACCGACAGTTTGTCAATACAAAACCGTAAACCCGGTCTGTTTTTAGAACAAGTTCATTGTCATTAGAAAAAAAATCTATAAACTCACATTTAAACACAAAATATATATACCTTGTTGTAGCGAAACTTGTTTTAGTTCACCACCAGTATTAAATGTATCTGCGTTTTATGTTATTTCAAGCATTTTTGGTGGATGTTTGGATTTACGAATCTTGTAGGGTATTATCGGACTAGCTTCTGCTGGGAAATGTTTGATTTTTACCCAGGTTGAAAATACAAATTGTTAATATCATTTCTTCCTATTATTCTTAGCATCTTTCATAAGATATCGGATCCAAGGTATCTTCGATTTTAGATAATTCTCGGTTGCTTCGGGCCCTATTTAATTCGCGTGCCCCTTTCTTTTGAATAAATGATGTGTATTGAATTAACCCTTTCCCAAACAACACGATTTTAAACTGCTCCACTTCTAAATGAGTTGCAGACCTCAAAATATTTTATATCAAAAGTAGAAAATTTGTATTTTATTACATTATAGTTGTTACAGTAACAAAATAAGTAGAAAAGATTGAGAGAAATGAAGAAATTGCTGATAATCAGCAATTTCTTCTTTTCTCTCAATGTTTTCCAAAAGATGGGCGATAAGACCATGGACGTCTTGTTTGGTAAAGGATAGATAACGACTTCTGTTAGAAGACAGGTGACATAATTTGGTTTTGTCTTCTGCTTGATCAATGACGTCTGTGGCGTTTTGGCTTTGTCATCTATTGAAGAAGATGATATTTATTGATTTATATTATTATTGTTAGCCATTGTTATTGTTAGTTACCTCATTTTGATGGGGTTCAGATTGATTTTATTCAATATTGGGATATCGTTGCCTTTCTTTAGAAAGTTGTTAAAGTAGCCCAATGGCCATCACTAATGAGATTTATGCGTCGTTGGAATTTTTCATGCGACGTCGTCTAACATTCGTAGTTCGTATCCGATCTATTAGTTACGTATTTAAAAAAATCAAAATTTTCAAGCGCCGAATGTTTACGACGTAGCCCGAAAATCCCAATATTACGTGAATCTCATTACCTTAATTACAACTTAAAACAAGAAGTACATGTAGATATGAGTTTTTTAATACTTTCTCAAACAGCAAAACTTTAGACTGATGTAAATTGAAAGAGACTGCTGATGACAAAACTGGTGTTGGGGAAGATAAGACTTACGTATCCGAACTTATTCGGGCGCGGTCGTAAACATTCGGTAGTGGAACTTTCCACCACGTTTTTTTTTATTAATGTTTTCGACGTCGCCCGAAGAACTCAGACGTCGAGCGAAGCCCATTAGGGGTAGACTACCTTAATTATTTCTAAACAAGGACAGGTTCGACGTTCGTATTAGTAAAGACGATATTCAGCATTTTCTTCTTTTGTCTCAATATGTTCCCATACACTTTCTCCTGGGGACGTAAAACCAGGACTTGTTTAGGAAAAGGTAACTTTTTACCAAATAATACTTGGTTTGGATACCCTAAAACAGAGAAAAAATTGTGAGTGAAAGAAAGAAAATCCTAAAAATCAGCATTATTTTTTCTTCAATCGGCTTCTTTTTTCAAAACTCTTAAGCATAATCCATCTCATTCGAAAATCAAACACGTCAAGTTGTTAAGCAAGGGGTGAAAATCCCGTTTTAAGAAAATAAGAGTACTTAAAAATCGTAAAAAAGGCACATAACAAAAATGCCGTAAAAAGCGGATTTTGACTTCATTATTTTGAAAATCATCTTCAGGTGGATTAACCCTTTCCCAAACAAGACCAGATTTGACGTCCGAAATAAAATAGGCTTGGAAAAACATTGAGACAAAAGAAGAAAATGCTGATAATCAGCATTTTCTTCTATTGACTCAAGCTTTTCTGCGGTATATTTACCACAAATTATATCCTTGAGAATATTCATTTTGTTGTCTGTTACAGTTTTCAAATTGGAACAGTTTACACGACTTTCGTGTGGGATAGGGTTAAGTCCGTTTTATGTTTATCCCTTTTCCAAAGAAGACCTGGTTTCCTTAGTAGAAGTAGTTTGGGAAAGCATTGAGAGAAAAGAAGAAATTGCTGATAATCAGCAATTTCTCCTTTTCTCTCAATATTTTAATGCTCTAATATACGTATATTCTTCTTTTGACACCAATTATTTTGCTGTCTGCTACTCTTTTCAAATTGGATCATCCTAAAATTTTGCTGTTTAGAAAAGGGTTAAATGAAATTGACTGAGTATAATGATGCAGTAGTTATTATGCACTTCGTTAAACCTTTGATCTTTAAGTACTTTTAATTTTGTTTGATTCACTGGACGAAAAAGGTAGTTTTTTGGGGGGTTACAGCGTCGATTAAGGTCAACGTGCACCAAAATATGGCCCTTATGCATTAACCCATTACCAGACGGCAAAAATATAAGACGTGCCAAATATGTTGCACACGACAATTTAATTTAGTCTTTCTCGGTAGAAAATATTGTGGAAAATGAGGTTGCTTGTCAAAAGCAATCTCTTCATTTCCAACAATGATGTCTTACGCCTTTGTCTCAATGGCATCAAAACTCTTCTTCTTCTTCTTCTTCTTCTTCTTCTTCTTCTTCTTCTTCTTCTTCTTCTTCTTCTTCTTCTTCTTCTTCTTCTTCTTCTTCTTCTTCTTCTTCTTCTTCTTGACAGTATTTTTCCAGGTTCCTTTTTTTAAAATTCTAAACCAACCGCCTTACGACAAAATATTGGGATGGTTCAATTTGAAAGTTTCTGCAGACGACAAAATGGAAGTTGATTAAAACAGGTGTCTTTTGCAGTATAGGATAGAAATATTGAGGCAAGAGAAGAATGTGGTTATACATGAATATCAACATTTTCTTCTTTTGACTCAATTTTTACCTCAGGCCTTTTTTCTTGAAGAATTGTAAAAAAAAAAAAAAAAAAAAAAAAAAAAAAAAACATTGTAAAAATTTGACTCTGTTATGAAACATTGGATTGAATGGAGTTTTACGCCCAACTCAATAGCTAAGGTCGTATGAAATAGGGATCTCGGTTTTAAGTCTCATCCGAAAGACTAGAGAGGCAAGGGATCGAACCAGCGATCCATGTGTTTTAAGTTCAGCGCGTTACCACTGCACCACCTCCGTCCCCCATTATGAAGGAAAGGATTGCTTTAAAACCATTAGACGGGTTATCTGTCAATTTTAATCAGGGTTTCAGTGAGCTCTCAGTCATTTTGACAGATTACTTTACATTCTGGTGCGAAAACTCCACAACCAGTCAACGACATCAAAGGCTAACCAGGGATACACGCTTACACTGGCGACAAATTCCTGTCAAGCGTTTTCAAAATTGGCTGTCCAAAGTATAAAACCCATAACCACCAAAACAAGTTTTATGAAAAACTGACCTGGTGGCCCCCACAATTATTATAGGATGTAGAAGTTACCGGCTGAAATCGAAGCCATAGGAATCGGTCGGATCTAGGCCTGGTATCCCGAAGAAATTAGCTTCTGAAAATACTATGAGACGGACTGGTATTCTAGCAGTACTTTTGTTCTTCTCTATAGATTATGCTTGCATTTCTCTTCTAGACTAATTTAAGTTTCCTTATCGTTATCCAGGACCTACCACTTGTCACCAACGCTTCCCTGAATAAGTTTTGTCAACTTTTTTCTACATCTTAAATGATCATGTTTGAAGCATATATTATCTCAATTCTGGAATTTCATGAATAAAGTGCAACGGAAATCAAAATGTAACGGAATCTTGTTGATGTTCTTGAAGTTTACTACCGTTATGATCCTGCCTGGAGTCTCAGGAAAGTTTTAAACAATATACCACCCACCGAAAAAATTACATGTAGGGCCTATATGACAGGACATGGTTTGGATGGAGGTATAGGGATTGTACAAATTGTATGGGATTCTGTTTAGTCTTTCCTTGGTTTATGCCATTCATAAAACAGTGGATGCATTCAATTCTTGTTGCAAAACGGTGGTGGAAATATTCCATGACGCAGAAAAAAGGGACCCGTACGATTTGACCTGCAGCGATTGGACGCAGCAGGAAGCACCGACTTGTTAACCGAGATCAATAACTCGATACTCTAGAACCGATCAGTCATTTTTTTGCATTCACGAGAATCGATAATGAAGCAGAACGATATTTTTCAAATTACTGACTTTTCCCCCCTTAAAATCAACTATTTTTATTTTTTTAATGGGCAAGTTTAAAAAAAATGTGGCCATTCACTTTTTACATGCCACGGCTTTTACAGAGAAACATATTCAACCCAATCAAAGCTAGAAAGATGTGTTATTGTGTCTATATACTGGGTACCAAGTTTAAAGAAAATCGCTTCACAAATAAAAAAGATGTTTCATTAAAACATGTCAAAAATGTCAGGAGTGAAACGTTTTTGTGTGACACTTTTTTGTGTTACACTTAACACTTTTACCAAGTTTCTAAGCTATGGTAAATAAAAGACAGTGACAGGATACTACAATAAGCACTTGTAATTCATAAAACAACATGTGCACCATCATCTTGAAATTACTTTTTTATCTTATCTTCATTGGTTTAGGATGTGGAGCCTGTTTTATACAATACCCCTCTGAATTTTATGTCAGGAGTGAAACACTTTTATTTTTCAAAATGTGTTCTTATTTTTGTCTATTCAGCCAGAAATCTACCACTCAAATTTTTTTAGGAAGTCATCAACCTTGTGGGCATTCTGCACTATACGTTTTAGTGATTCGTGAGTTACAATTTCTCATATTGTGCAATATATATGCTGTCAGGAGTGAAACGCTTTTTGTTGTCATTTCGCAAGATTGTGCACACAATTTTAGCTAAAAAGTAGTGAACATGAATTTAAAATGTAATTTGGGCACTTCTTAACCATTTAGAATAGTTTTTAGCCACCCTAATTAAGAAATCTGGATTTAAATGTCTCACTTTGGTCACATTTTTTTTAAACCTGCCCAAATATCATTTTTGTATCAAATAGCTTTGTGAATTCGCGTGTTGGCAAGCGATATATTTACATTCAGAGTATATTGGACACATTAAGATGAAGTGATATTAATTTTCAATCATATCAAACGATAAGAATAAGCTCCCAAATATACAGTAAATAAACTCACTAGCAATGTTAACAGAATACGTGAAACAGATAAGAAATTTAAAGACTTAATATAATTGTACCTTCACAAAAAATAAAGCAAAAAAGAAAATTTCAAATCAATCGAAACATGTTCATACATAATGACAATGACTTTTCGGTTTCTTTTTATGGCGAAAAAACAGTTAATACACGAACGAAACACTTGAAAGCAATAAAAGAAAATATCTTAGAGAGCAATTACTTCAAATCTTTCGAAGCAAAGCTTGAAAGAGTCCCAAAAACGAATGAATCAAAGCATCCAAGAGTGAAAGTCAAAGAGCCCTCGAGCCCTTTTCAAACCTTAAGGGGTCATCTAAATGGAATATATTACAATATCATGCAAATAAGTACGCCGCAATCCCCGAATAAAAATTCCATTTAAGCCCTTAAATTCCCGCTACGATCAAAGATGAAAGTTTGTAAAGGTTGGCGAACCGGCATGAATCCACGACCCCTGATTACAACCGCTTAAGGTATTGCATTGATCTTAATTATATCATTGAAAACTAGTAAATAAATATCATGGCATGGTGTCTGTAGCCGCGAATCCCCGCCCCTCTCCGATATCGGGTCTTTTATCACGACTTTCACTTCTTGATGATACCGCTTCATTATAGGTAGATTCATCCTTATTAGCAGCATAAATTTTGCTTTGGTAATGTAATTGTTAAGCCATTTTTACCATGATATATTCATTAGCTGCCTTTAAAGTACAGTTTACATTCGTTATCTCGACGTCAGATAAGTCGAATATCCGCTTAAGTCGAAGTGAAAGTCTGGTCCCGTCATTATCAATGGACATGAAAAACCCCAGCGAAATAATTTCTGAAAAAATATAGCCATTGAAATAAAGTAGAAAGGGTATAGAAATTGCTCGTTTCGAGCAATTTCTTTCCCTTTCCTACTTCATTTCAATCATGAACGAGATTGATTTTTACCAAAATGGTAAAATATCATTTTGATTGAAAATTTGAAAGAATCGAATATGTGGAGGTATTTTGATGGCCCGTCTGACTTCGACACGACGAGTGTCGACTGTATCTCATCGAAAACTAGTAAATAGATCTAAATATCATCGCATGGTGTCTGTAGCCGCGAATCCCCGCCCCTCTCCAATATCGGGTCTTTATCACGACTTTCGCTACTTGAAGATACCGCCTCATTATAGGTAAATTCTTCTTTATTAGCAACTTTGGTAAGTTTAAGTTCTGGTTGTGGTAGATTCTGCTTTATTAGCAGTATCTGGTTTGGTAAGTTTAACTTCTTGTTGTGGTGTGGTGAAAAGTATTTTAAAATGTTATGCTAATACTACTCTGAAAGTATTAAATCCATCACAAGGTGGCAAAATTTTGGACTTTTGCAATTTGAAAGGTATGAAAAAGTTATTGAAGATCAACCAAAATTTTGGTTCATCTTCAATATTTTTCTAGCTGTTTTTTTTTTTTTTTTTTTTTTTTTTTTTTTTTTTTTTTTTCAAGAAAATCCTGCACATCTATCTAATGCGTGACGTCTGTCCACCTTATCTGCTTCAAACCGAATTCGAATCGGTCCCGAATCAACATTTGTTGTATCACGTAATTATCAACCGCGACCCTACACAGCTCTTTCGGAAGGATAGTTAAATCCACAGAAGACGGAAGGGCGTAAAATGTTGCTTCCTCGATATTTTACTGGAATTATAAAAGTCCAATGCTATATGCCGTGTCCAAAGTTAATAAGATGTAATGAAGTGTTAATTAATCACCCGTGATTAATAGTGCTGTAAGAATCAAACGTTTCCGACCGCTCGTGTTCAGTTCCTATCTAGAGAGTTGTCGGCACGTGCTCGCGCGGAAACACCAGTCGATCGTACCCTTTCCCTTACTTCCCACGGTTTATTGTACAAAGTTGGGAAAGCTTCATAAATTGAGAAAGACTGATTGAAGCATGTATTAGTTTCCATAAATGTGTCTATGCCATAACATCCATGTATTCTATAATAAGTAATAATCATTTCGTCGTTGGAAGTAGTAATGAATTTTGACCAGTCTTAAACCCTTTCCCAAACGACAAAATTTTAGAGTGGTCCGATATGTAACCTGTGGCAGACGACAAAATGGATGTTGATAAAGATTGGATTTGTATATAAAACAGCATAGAAAATATTGGGACAAACGAGACTAATGCTGGGTACCAGCATTTTCTTCTTTTGTCTAAATGTTTTTCAAGCGACCTCAATACCAGGTCTTAATTGACCGAGGGCTAAAGTTTGGTTGTTTGGGAAAGGGTTTAAGTGCCGACGACATTTCCAGATATCACTTCCGCTTTCCTTCCTGGAAAAACTGTTTCTACATAATAAAGATTAGGGTCGCCTCGTGTTAGATCCAATTCGATTAAACTTTTATTCCGTTTTACATTTTCCAGTTCGCTCATTCCGAAAACGAGGTCGGGTGTCAGTGCATAGCGCGTGCGCATGTCAGACACGTGACATTGCGCAGATCAGTTTCCGGTTTAGTGAAAGCAAATGGATTTGGCTGGTTGCTGCTCAAACTCCTACGTCACGGACGTGAGATTTTGATTTCTTTTAAATAAGAGTCGGAGAATTAGTAAGGCAAATGATTACGCCTCATTTGGCACTGATTGACTGTCTTTACCCCACATTTAACCTGACAATTATCGCTTTAGAAAGATGGATCTCAATGTCATTATCAAGCTTTCACTTTGCAATCTATTTTTGAACTACATGCACCAATCGATGGGTATTTACTAGCTCGAACGTCGTTATTTTAAATAATAAACATATTAAATATCGTTATACGTATTATTCGCATGACTTCTGTTTTTGTAGAATTAGATCTACAATTGCTGTTATGGATATAGAATGTTTCGTTTAAAAATCTTGCATCTTTTTCATCTACTAGACTATCCATTTTTATTGCATAAAATGTGTGTTTTCAGGCCGTTATCAGCATTGAATAACGAGAAGAAATCGGGCCGATATCGTGAAAACCGGTCGTTAATCGGGAGATTCTTGTGCAATATCGGACCGGTTTTGCACTCAAATATCCTCGATCGGGGATTTGTTGTGAGAGATTCAGAAAATTGAAAATAAAGACAAAAGTTTGTCATTTCCCTTTTCCGCGATGTAAAATCTTGTAAGACCACCCCTTTACAACCCAATAAATACTAAACAAGTTATCTCCTAGTGTAATCATATCTGATGACGTAATATACGAGTAATGACGTAAGTTTATTGGAATCAAAAAGTAAACAGACGGTCAGCTGACAGATTTTAAACTAAAAGTGGATTTCGAAGGATATAGATTAGAATTCAGTGGTTGCTTATCCTATTGTAAGAGAATGGTCTAGGACTAAGGTCAAAGGTGGTGGTAAGCCTATGTTTCTTGTTCTTTTTTTAGTTACTGCAATTTTTCCTATACAACTTTGTCTTTTATTGAAATGAACGAATTTCCGAAACGAACAAGAGATCTACCTCGGAAGTTCCTATCTTTTTGTTTATTTGTCGCACTGAAATGAACGTTAAAATAAGAGTATGTTTCCAAAAGAAAACTTAGTCGAATTGTTACGATTTCGCCAACCAAAATGAAGATTATGTCAGTATAAATGCGATAAAGCTTCACTACATAGCCACACGATGAAAATCTAACGGCCCGTGTAATGGATATCGTACACACGCAATATATGTCAAGTTGAATGCCGGGAAAATTCGGTATCTATCGGTGTAAATGTGGCTAAATTTCACAAAGTTTTTTGTTCATTCGTCTTATTTTATTACATTTCTTTGCAAATTCTTATATCTTATGCAATAATAGCGTCAATTCACGTTTTTTCAGTCGTTAACATTCTCAGATGCCCACAAAATGGTTATCGCCTTCGAGCTTCACTCTCGGGCGATGACGCATTTTTGGGCCTCTGAGAATGTTGACGACCTCAAAAACGTGAATTAATCCTATATAGTTAATTGATACATCACTGGGCACATGTGAATAAAAGCAAAATGCTTCAATCGTTTTGAGGGACTGAAACTACAAACGATCTGGAAAAGTCTCCCCAAGTTATAGCATTTCAGACAGTTATGTTTCAAGACCAGCCTGTACCTAGGTACAGTCTTACAGGAACCCATGTTGCTTTCCTATTGTTGGAACCATGTTGGGATCAGAGGCCATAAAGGATCCATTTCCAGAACCGGATCAAATGTAGGACATATACGACTCGAGTATAAACGAAACAGCAACTTGTTTCCAGTGGGACAAATAGAACAAAAAAATGTGCTGATCTACATAATCTCACTTCGATTTTGTGCAACAGCTTTCGACTTGCAACAGTCGAAGTTGTAGCTGTTTGAAAAAAGGTCAAGAGAAGTGTGGCCCCTTACCAATTAGCCAGAAATACATTTATTAATTAGATAGATTAATCAGCTTAGTCACATTTGCTTTCTTTATATTGAGAAAATAGCTAGTGGCTTAAAACAACTGTAAATGGTTCCAACATCCGCAACAGAATAATGAAACAGCTTTCGAAATTGCGGGAAAAATTTTGCACCATACAAATTAATCTGCTATACTATCAGTTGACGGCAAAACTACCGTAGCTACAGCTTGATTAAGATGTAGTTCCAATAGTTTTGTCGTGAAATGACAAAATGGTGGTTACTATGTACTTTTGCAACAATTGATTTGCAGGTTCGCGCGGCCTTATCAGTTAAGCCATTGAATGTGTTTTGTTCAAATTTCACGAGCATGCACGCATTAAGCATAGTCTAAAAGCCTTATCTTGCGAAGTGGTTAAAAATTGCGGACTTTCCATTTCTAAAGAAATCAAGATACACTTGCAAATGAGTGTAAATCTGATCAAGGCTTTAATACCTCAATTTTTCAAAATGATTTCTATCAATGATTTGCACAGAATAAAGGCAACATGCGATTTTTAGAAATTAAAACATGCAACTGTTTGAGAGCTGGTATTTTTCTATCTTTTGTTTGTACTTTTCATCAAGATTTTACGCAAAGTTAAATTAATTTAAATCAATAAACGCAGTCACTCTTGATATATATGTAAATCAATCAGTATTTTGAGACTCGCTCCATCAGAAAGTTTAATAATATCAACAATGGAAATTAGAAAGGTGCATCCGTTTAAATTGAATATACGTTGTTTATTGCTTGATCCGATTGTAAATTTCAAATTATTTTTTAATTTTCGAGTCTTCACCCATAAGACTTATTCAAAAAGGGCGAATCATAAAATACGTTCTATCATTGAACTGATATGCGTCTTTTGGGCCAACGTTTGTCGATAATTGTAAATAATTCTTTGTGGTGAGAATTATCTTAATTATTTCTCTCTTTTTTCAAATTAATCCTCTTGAAAAGTAACTACAAAAGGATTTTCTAAGAATCTCATATCTTAAAACAAGATAAGGGTTCAAAAGAAAGCCGCATCCAAGGCGACTCCATCTTTGAATCCCATTTAATGATTCCCCACCAGTTTTATACACAATAGTTGTCATTTTCTATTAATGGAGCAATAATTGTATTCCACTAATGCTCAAGAAATCGCCGAATATCGATGATATCTCACGAGCCCAAGGAAAAACAACAAAGCGTCGCTTTTGTTCAACAAAAACCTCGTAACTGCAGCTTGATAAAAGCTGCAGTTACGAGGTTTTTGTTGAAAACAACAAAGGTTTGTTGATTTCTTCATTTTTGAACAGTTGGTGGAAGCCATTGATGTCTCGTCGATGCTTGATTCTGATTGGCTGTTGAACTCTCCCCGGGGCGCGAGATCTCGTAGTTAACGAGGGCTTGTCTGCACGTGACCAATGTTTACTTGTTGTAACCTTTTCCTGGACGACAATTTTTAGACATAGACAGGTGTATTTTTAAGGACATTGGACTAAAACGATAACAAAAACTATTTATAGTTATGTGTAAAATATGGAGAGAAAAATGAGAAATGTCTTACTACCATGCTTTCTTTTAACCAATTTTCTAAGGTAAGAACCTTTTCTGAAAGGCTAGATATTGAGACTTTTTAAGCTTTGCTAAATAGTTTTGCTTTGGCCCTTTACCAAAGAAAATGATTTCGGTTGTTTTATTGCGCTAATCGATAAAGGTTAAAACGCCACGAAGGAGTCAAAGTACCGTTGATACAATTTTTGTTGTTCCTATATATTCTTTTCGCTTATTACATAATAGTGCTTGGTTCGCGTAGAATGCCTTTCGTACGCTTCTTAAAATAAATCGGAATTTTGTCTCGTCGAAAAGGGTGAAATGTTGCTTGAAGAATACTACATTTCTTAATTTCCAATACACTAAGAATTACTGCTCATTGGTCCGTTTTAATCGGCTTCATTTAATAAAAACTGTAGGGATTTGTTGGGTCATAGTTTAGTATCCGAAACAATCGTTTCGTATTCAAGCATTGTCGTTTAAAAACTAAAACATCGTAAATGCAGCTTTACGCAAGCTACATTTACGGTGTTTTGGGTATCATAACTGAGATTTATATGCAGAGTAACTTTCAATTAAGATTTTATTCTTTTCCATGCCTCTTCATTTGGGATACCAAATCATCGTAAATGCAGCTTTAAACAAGCTGCATTTACGATGTTTTTGGAATCCCAGAGGAGAAATAATCCTTATGATTTAATGCAGAATAACTTTCCAATTAAGATCTTTTTTACCTCATTTAACTTGCATTATGCCAATCTCTGACCACAAAACGCAGGTGCGCGGATTTTTCGTTGAATTTTAGATATGGCACGGTCATATTCAGATATGAAGAAATTTGCGGATGAATTTCATTTTTGGCTTATATGTTGTTTATCATTTATGTGCAAATTGTATCACATTTTAACACAAAGTATATGATTTCTAATAAATGTAATCTGTGCGAAGCATTACAATTTGTTTTTTGGACAATAAAAGAACATGCATAGTAATACTTTTTTAAACAATGATGTATGATGTACATGCAGTGATTTTGTTACAAATTCATGCGGAAGAGTCCTGGGACTCACTTGTTCCCAAAATAATGAGTCCAATATTGAAACATAGGAGTCTTTGAAAGACAATGTTGATTACACATTGAAAATGTTAGCATTCTGGGACTCACTGAATATTTTTCAATGAGTCCTCAGAAAAAAATGTGAGTCAGGGACTCGGGACTCCAGCGGCGGATCCAGGATTTCTTTGAGGGGGGTTCGTTTTTACAAAAAGGGGGGTTCGTTTTACAAGTATTACACACTTTTGACTGAATTTCTGCATGAAAATGAAAGAATCAGGCTACAAAGGGGGGTTCGTTTGAACCCCCCGAACCCCCCCCCCCCCTGGATCCGCCACTGGACTCGCAGGTAACAAAATCCCTGTACATGTGGTTTCCACATTTCTACAATTTGAAATAGATTTGCGAAAAAAATAAATGAAGATAATAAAGTTATGATTAAGTTATTGATTTTTTTATAAGATATGCCCGAAATGCCATCACCCATCATTTTTTCTTGTGAACAATGTAGTTATTATCCTTGAATCTAATATTTTAGGCAGACAATGCATTCACCGTTTTAATATTTTACAAATGTTATAAACATTTTAACCATTGTGGAGACATGGTTCTGGACAAGTTTGAAACATTTCGAGTTGTACTAGATATCTCTAGCGGGAGCAATTTTTCAAGCGGTGCACTTATTCACATATACTTTCCAAAGTATCATAGCTCACAATAAATGACATGGCAGAGCATCTCTAGATAATGGCTAGAGATGCTCTGTCACGTCGTTTCTCGTGAGCTATACAGATAATTACAAAACTGTGGTAACAAGTTTTATCATCTAAGGAAGATATTGGTAAAGTGGCATTATCGGATTAGGTAAAGGGGGGTCACAGCACCGAATATTACGGAATTATAAATCTGACGCACGTGCTTGGCGGCTTAATAAAGAACTCAATACTAAAATTGTTTATTTTTGGGTTTAAGCGAAATGATCAACAATGCCCCTTCGTTAACTTGAGGCAGTAGCAAAATTAATGGTTGTGAGTCCCAGTCAAAAATAGTAGTAGACCTACAATAAAAAGAAATATACTCAAATGACAAGTTTTGTGAATATCGAACATAGGTTCTTGATAGTAGAATCATTGGATTTCATATGTTTACTTCAAACTTGCACACTTAAGGACAGATCCTCCATTTATTTCCTACGGTAAGAATTTTTTTATTTTTTCTGTACTGATATTGAAATATATGAGAAGTAAAAAAATGACTTAAAAACTAAAGGTCACCAAGCGAATTAAAAAGTTATTGGATTTCAAGGGAGACTACTCTTGTCTAAAATTGCAAAAATAAGGTATCACTTAAATACCCACAAAAAGGTGTTTGAAATGACTAGGATTACATAAATAAGTCTTTATTGTGTTCAATATGTTTTATTCTGTCTAAATGAGTATCAATTTGGGAAAATCAAGTGATTTTTTTGAAATTTTTAGTAAAACATTCTTTCAAAATAGCTGAAATTGCTCTTTTTTTCGCAACGTTTCTGATAATAAAAAATATTCCAGCGGTAAGAATTTTTTCCTTTTTGGTATAGACATAGTGCTTGGTCATACCTACAAAAAGAAAGAAAGAAAAATATATCAAACCAAGCGTTTTTCTTAGTTATAAGTAAAATTTGGCTTACTTTTTGCAGCTCTGTCCGAAATTGTTTCACTACTTTTATCCATTTTCTTCCTTATTACCAGCTTAAGATAATAAAAAGTGTCATCTTTTGTGTCCATCTGAAGCGGGCTAACTCATAAAGACATCACTTTGCTTTTGTTGCTCCGTTTCCTATCGCTAACGCAATATGTTGAACGCGTAACAAAAAGCGAAATGTACCATCCGAGTACTATTACACTTTAATTGAACAAACAGAGAAAATTGAAATAAGCGAAAAGGGTCTTGTCATTTATCAACCAAACATTAACTAAATTTAAAAAATACATTTGCTGAAAAAGGCCAATTACTGAAACAGCTTTATTTCGTTATTTAGGATATGCGCAGTAAGTTGCGCAGTAACAACTGGAGGATCTGTCCTTAAAATGAAATAAATTAACGCGGTTATTACGATAGTCAATGCGTTTCTTTGCATTTCTGTGTATATCGCTATCTCCATTTTCATGAAGTATTTTTGAACTGAAATTGCTTCAGGACAGAATGTCATTTTATTCTCCTCCACCCACACAAAGAATAATCAGATCAGATAATGCAAACAGATTGCAATGAGTCTTTTTTGGTCGCATTCCGCGTATTTCAAGGAATCGTTAAGGTGAGACCTGGGTAAATGGCTATGTGGCCAGTTATGGAACGAAATATGTATGGTGCGAGTAGACGATTTAAAGGGAAGTAATTTTCATTCCTTTCAATCTTTTTTTTTTTTTTTTTTTTTTTTTTTTTTTTTTTTTTTTTTTGTTTTACTTTTGGTGTGGGTTTTTTGCCTACTCTATATACAATTACTGAACATTTTCACAAACATTGTTTAGAATAGTCCCCAGAAATCTGAGCACGCTCAATTATTTCCGTTGTTACGAAAACAGGCGATATTGCATCTTACGATACTTTAAAAATGATCGGACGTCATGGAATAAGTCGAAATATAACGATTATTCTGGAAGTGCATTACCCATGTCTTACCTGAAGTTAATGTAATGGATCTTCCTCGGTTATTTTCAAGTTCGGAACCCGAGTTTTGAAAGCTTCCTTTCAAAAGATGCTGAATTTTGCACGTGATGGTTCGAATCTTGCAGGTGTCTCATACCAACGTATGCAAAAAAAAAACTACGACTTCAAATACATCAACCAATTTAATGCCACTACATCTTCAAAAAAAAAAGGTCGTCATAGAGGCATTATTAAGAATTCCATGTCGATGACTGATAAATAATGTATCTTTATAATTGTACATTAAGATTATTTATAAAAACCAAATAAGCAATTTCTTCATTTTTCGTCATGCTTTGCTCATAGATATTTACAAAAAGGTTTGCCGGACCAATATACTTCCATTTTTTCCCACTACAGCTTCAAATTATTCTGTTGAGAACCCTGATGCAATATAATTCGAAAATGTTGAAGACGAAGCTAAAGTCTATCTAAATAATCACGTTAAGTTACTTAAACATATACCGTCGGTAAAAATAAGTGTAAAAAGGCTCAAATTCAAAGAGAGATTTACCGTTTATTTGAACCCGAGTGGAATCTGGGACTTCCTTCTTTAATATGAACTTCAATAAATCCCTAAAATAACAAACATAAGGGATTTCGCGTGAACCCTTTCCCAATCATAAGGATTGTAGACTATTCTATAATGAAAACTGAAGCAAGCGATGTAATGCATTCTGAGAAAGAAAGGATAATATTTGTACGATATAGTACAGAAAAAATGCGACAAAATGAGAAAATGCTGGTTACCAGCATTTTCTTCTTTTGCCTCAATGTTTTCACAAACACTTTCTGATAGGGTCGTCAAAATCAGATCTTGTTTTGGAAAGGGTTCATTCCTATAGACTACTGTATTACACCGGCGCTTTGGCTCTTATTTCTTTTAAACAACCGGTTCTAAAATAACATTTTTATAACATGAAATTCGTGTAATAAAAATGTTATTTTAGGGCCGCTTGTTAAGTTAAAACATTGAGGGTGTTTTTGTTCCCTATGGCATTTTTGGGGCTGTCTGGGGCTTTTTTGCGGCCTTCCTTAAATTTCTTTTTCGATTTTCGTCTTTCATGCTGTCGGTTACTTTGTGGTTTATCTGTCTTTTGTTCTCTCGTTCCATTTATGTGTCTTTTCTGTTTTCCTTCTGATGGCGACAATTTGGTATAATACAGCAGTGATAATCTTCCAAACGTTCCAATCGTTAATCTAAGAGCATTTCGTCGCTTTTCTACAAAAAAACCCGTAACTGCAGCTTGTTTTAAGCTGCAGTTACGAGTTTTTCGTAGAAAAAAAGCGATTTCTAATACATGTGTACCTTTTTAGTGTAGTTTGAAACGTGCTTCTATTATATTGCAGAACAGAACTGGCTTGAACTTGGATCCAACTAAAAGAAATTTTGGTACCGAAATTATGCACTTCTGAGAAGGAAAACGTGGCGTTTTAAAAATAGTATTAATTTCACTTACAATAGCGATTATTTTTGTGCTAAAATTAGACCAGGTTTACCATTATGTTTTGATAAAGCGTCGGTATTGTTACAAAATCTCGTAACTACGGCTTGAATCAAGCCGTAGTTACGAGATTTTATAATGATACCCACGAAATACTATTTGTTTGTCCGAAATTACGTCACTGTTAATAGGACAAAATCGTTCCCTATAATGAACGATCGCTCATGGGGCAAGACAAGTTTTTCACAGAACCTTTGTATGAACATAGAACTTGAATTACAATTGTATCGTGTTAATTTTGAAGACCTGGAGATAATTTGAATAAATGTACTATTTCCTCCGGGGTTTATTTCAACTGGGTCTGTTACCTTATTTCTAATTTCAGCAAAAAAAGGCATTCACTTTTTTTTCTGTGTGGAGTAGACGCATTGTACTTGCTGCATTTCGCAACAATACTCATAGATGTAAAATGAAACACTTCTATTGGCTTCGAAAATCATTAAATGATAGCTTCACAGCAAGTAATGATAGAAACTGTTTTTAAAAGCGAAGGAGGAAACGGTTCAATAATAACGCTATGATATCTAGTTTCAACTGATATAATATCAAATTGGAAACTTTTTGTTTGAATCAAAATTCACAATGACATAAAACGATGAAATTTTACACTTGACGCATTGTTACAAATTTTCTCTTTCTCTCTTCAAATTGCTACATTAATAATTATACGAGGCGCTTAGGCTTCGCTCTGACAACTATCTTCACTCCCATTCGTTTCTAAACTAGCTCACATTTTGACGAACAAATGGGGCATTGGTTCAGAAAACTTTGACAGAAAAGAAAAAAATATCGACGACAAACCGACATTTTTCTCGGTCGTCAATAACTATTTATCAACTATTTTTTTAAAGATCTACTATTTGCATCTAACCCCTGACGTATTTCCGCTCTCTCACATTAACCAAGTTGTTGAAGATTTTCTGCAATTGCTGTGACATGTATTCCCCACCGTTATTTTATACAATGTTACTAATTTGGTTATTTTTGCAAGACAATAGATTAGTCGAAAGCCATCTTCGCAGGCCAAGGATTCTATCCCCACTTTGTTCCGTACAATACTTAGCTTAGTTTTAGATGAAAGCTAGAAGATTATTTTTCCTGTAATTTCCTCGTGATTCTGATTCCAGGAAATTTTGCACTAACACTTGCGCCGAATGTGTGGGCCAATTAGAAACGAACCCAGAACCTCTTGGTCTTGAAGAAATCTACCCCTCACCTCTCGACCACGGACACCTCTTAAGCCTCTCTTACAACCTGTCGTGCGTCTTTTTAAATCGTGCGATTTCGCAGAGTTTTAAAACGTACGATTTAACAAGACGCACGACGGGTTGTAAGAGAGGCTTAAGAGGCTTCAATTCTTTGCTGCGTGCAGTCTGCGTCGTGGTTGCGTCCACTAAAATCGTCTAAGAC
Source organism: Fragum sueziense (assembly GCA_963680895.1). NCBI lineage: Eukaryota > Metazoa > Mollusca > Bivalvia > Cardiida > Cardiidae > Fragum > Fragum sueziense. Next base: position 8,986,449 of record OY804592.1, read on the forward strand.
GTACGTTTAGTCGTGCGATGCACGCACGTGCAACGTACGATTTTGGTGGACGCAACCACGACGCAGACTGCACGCAGCCAAGAATTGACCGGACAATTCTTTGACGTAACGTTGGCGTGTTTTGACACTCCTCAAGAAAAATATGTGAGAAATTCCCAAAATTTTATAATTCCATCAACCTTAAAATGTCGTCTGCAACCGCTTTCATTTTGGACAACCTTACAGGTTTATCGTTTGGGAAAGGGCTAGACGGCACGTGCGCGAATGACCTGTCTGCTAGCGGAGACAGCAGATTTCATTTTTAGGCAATAAACCCATAATAATCGCTAGAATCAATGTAAAGTAACATTAAAGAGAGAAAAAAATCTCGTAATTGTGTAGTAACGGGTCAGCGATAATCAGTCATTACAAACATTATTGTCGTTCATTAAATCTGAAATTAGATCTATCAAACTTCTGATTTTATTTTGATCACGACTGAGAGCAATTGTTTTAATGGAAAGTGAACCTTTACTATGGTGTGCTTAGGAAAAGAGCCCGGTGTCACGTGGGACTAACATGGATTCAGATGAGAATGCGCCTCAAAGCAGTCTGATCTAGATCAGTTGGCTTCTCGTGTTCGTACATTATCATACAGCATGGATCCCGTTTTTAGGCAAAGGTTGATCTTGAAACATGGTGGTCTTTTTTATAGAGCCAGATTTTATTAATCGTACTCCTCTCTTCTTCTGGATAAAATTATGGTCTTTCAAAGGCTTAATCTATTACTTGCCGAACAAGTATAACATAAATTTGTGGGAATACATACTAAAAAGTATAAAATTACGAATACCCAAAAGAAGTTCTAACATATATCCAATATAGTACGTTCAGTTATTTTCTAGACATCTCAAGTCATGGGACGCTAATACCACCATTGTCACATTTGCCTAGATACTTTCTGTGCTAAGATGAAGACAGAATCATGTTTGTGACCCGTCACGCTAAAAAGAACCTTATCAAAGTCCAAAATTCCAAGATTTGACAAGCTGATCATGCTAAGCAGAGTTCAACCAGAAAGCGTATTTGGAAAAGGTACACATGCTAAAATAGGTTAAATATTCTAGTTTTAGAAAATTATATTAGAGTGGAAAATATCGGCCCTAGTCTGGCTGCGCAGACTGCGCGGACAGGCTAGAGTCAATATTTTTCACACTCCCTGTATGGTCCCTTTTAGCATGATGCGTCTCATTTTATCAACATCCATGTTTTGTCTGCAACAGTTTTAAAAATGTGTGCCTGTTGAAAAAAGTGGTAAAAGGGTCTGCTCCGAAAGGATACAATAAAACAAAAGCTTAATTAACGTAATTATATTTTTTCCTATAATCGGTGAAAAATCGAACGATTATTTTATAGTTTAATGGCTTTGATTCGAGATATTTTTCATTTCCCTCTTGCACCAACCATATCCACTCTGATCATTATCATTTCAATATCCTGACCTTGTATTGGTAGATCTAGTGTTTTTTTTTTTTTTTTTTTTTTTTTTTTTTTTTTTTTTTTTTTTTTGGGGGGGGGGGGGGGGGGAGGTATATTCTTTAACAGACTAATAAGCAAGTCTCGTGATTTGTTGGCACTATAGAAATAACACGTTATAATGATAAAATACTGGTAAAAGATTATCTCTTATGTTCCCATTTTCACAGCATTTTGAATGATTTATGTTTTATCCAGGTCGCACCAATGTTTGTCTTTGTGCACTGACTAGTGTCTGTTCTGCATTATTATTAACGGTATTTTTTTTAAAGTCGAATAGAGACAAAATTAGAAACCTATTTTCTTTTTTCAACCTTTATTTTACAGCCGTCTGTTACGAAATTGTCGTCTGTAAGGTAAGAGTCCGTTTACCGCTGCTGGCGCCGACCAAATTTTGATAAAATGGCAGATGTCTCCTGATGTATTTAACCCTTTCCCAAACGATAAAATAATGGGCCAGTTCAAATTGAAAGCTGTTGCAGACGACACAAGTAAAGTGTTGCAAAAGTTGTATTTCTTTTAACTTAGAGCAGGGAAAACATTTTGAGAAAAGAAGAAAATGCTGATCATCAGCATTTTATTCTTTTATCTCAATGTTTTCCAAAAGTTTTCTATATCAGAGACGCCAGAGCCAAGTAGGGGCATATCGCACGGGAAAGGGTAACATTTTTGTCTGGATTTTATGTTTACAATCAAAATTCTTATCATTCATTAAAACTAGAATTGTCATCATTTTTTCTGATATCACAGACTAATAAAACTTAATCGGCCATTGTTTTAACCAAATTATTAAACTAGCACCCTCCCATTTACCCTTTCCAAAACGGTACGTACGCCTTTCCATCGTCCAAATACGATAAGTTTACCGCGGCCCATATTTACTAACGTACATCCGAACATTATTGCTTTAGTTTTAACGTAATACAAGTACAAAATTTCTGCATGATGCAGCATAAGATGAAGCACGGCCTAAATAAATTTGTGCCCCGAATTTTTCCACATTATGGTTAAATTCCAAGGGATCAAACAATAGTTTTTCTTTAAATTCTGTGAATTGGTAGGGTTACAATCACATCTCTATTATCTAGGTGTAAAAATAGTGAGAGCTTGTTTTTGGAGATAACAGCTGACAAAGTTGGTAGGGTGAATTAACATGAGAAGCAAATTTTTACTTTGAAGTACATACCTGTATAATTTTACAGGTTCACTACTCGACAGTAATGGTAAGAGAATTTAATACTATCAACATTACTACATTACTACATTACTACTAAGCATTAGGTGCTTATTTAAATTGTGAAAGGACAGACCGTTTTACAATAGGTGACCATAGTAAGTTCCACTGAACACTTTAAGCCGAAAAAGGCAATTATGCCAAATTCGAGGGCAGATAACTCAGAATTTTCATTTTCAATCTGGATAACTAGACAGCCCTGGTGGTCTGGAAGCGCTCCACAGGCCTGAATGAATTGTTTATCTTGTTGAATGCAATTTCAAAAGTTCAGGCAGTTCAAACAAGCAAATGCATGACTTCCTTTACATCCATGCTAGACAACTAAGGGAAGAGTGAAAACAAAGACACAATTGGCAATTTGTAAAATTCAAGTGCACATAACTCAGGATGTTATATTTTTCACTTCAAGAACTTGGGTTTTAGAACTGATTCTAGAACTGGATCTAGAACCCAAGTCTCTAGAAAAGCCATTTAACATTCTAGAACGTTCTAAAGCTGTTGTTTTAGAACATTCTAGAACAGCTCTTGAACTTTTTTACAGGGGTATGTCTTTACCCCTTTGTTGTTTGTTACTTTCCGTATAGTGTTAATGAAAATTTGTAAAAGGATTAACGAATATTTTAGACTGGTAGGCCTAGTTGAATGACTATCGAAATAACTACGTGTATAAATCTTCTCTCTCTATCTTATCTAAAAAAATCCTATCACGAAAAATACCTGGTGTTGACGTTCCTAATAGAAACGGATTAGTTGACAAAACATTGCGGCAAAAGAAGTAAATGCACAATATTATTATTTCCCTCTTTGCTTCAATATTTTCTGTGCTACATTTTACACCAATCCTTTTTTTAATATCCATTTGTCATCTGCAGCATATTTCAAACTGATGTGTCATTAATTGTCGAAGGATTAACAGGGACATAGACACATTGTTATGTTTGAGAAAGAGTTTTACTAAAATTATCTCTGGAGCTCTGGATTGACCCGGTCATGCTAGGTCACCTGAGTGTCCTACATAGCTCACCACTAGCACTGTGTAATTCTTTTCCAAAAGGCGAACTTTTGTCTACTGCTCTAATTCCGAAATTGTTGCAGACGACAAAATAATTAAAGCTTTAACCCTTCTTATAATTCACATGACATTCCTGATGTGACCAAAGCTACAGTAGACAATATAGATTAAGATCATGTAGTCAGCAATGCAATCTGATCCTAGTCTACATATTGGCTGCTTTCCGCTTGATTATGTGATGAAAACTTGAGACAAACAATAAAATCAGTAGGGCAAAGGTTAATCAACAAATAATTACCTACTATGCAATATTGCACAAACGGGATACATTCTGAACACCCCTCAAAGCTGTTAATGTGATAGGTAAAAAGATAAAACGGAATGATTTATGTGATAGGCTAGAAATAGAAGGGAATTTTCATTTTCGAAACACAGAATAAACTCAATAGAAAGATCCTTTAACAAACTTTTGTGATAAACATCCTTTCTTTTCTCTTACTTATAGAAATATCTTTGCCTCTCAAATGAATATGGCCATTGAATATCGAGATAACAATTCATTGAGAACTGAAAAGGATTATATTAGCTTATATCCGACACCACTGACATTCCCAAAATCACCGTAATATGCACGGCCTGGGGGCCGTGCAATACGAAAAATACTCCACAACCAACCTGATTGGGCAACTGAAGTTTCTCGTTCAATCAGTTCTATCGACTCATCTTATCTTGGTCGTCACTTTTTCAAAGCCTTTTTTAAGTTTGGTTTGTAAGGGCCTCCAGTGACGCGTTATATCCGTAATTTCAGAACGAGTGAACGATTCACGGTGGATAATCACGTGATACAATAGTTTCAGAAAATCTTCAATAATTTTGTAAATACTGGACCGATTTGAGTTCGGTTTGAAGCAGAGAATGTGGACAGACGTCACGCACTAGATGGACGCGGTTGATTTTTGAAAAATCAACTGATAAAGAATTTTGGTTTATCTTCAATAACTTTTTTATCAGTTGATTTTTCAAAAATTCAGCACGTCCAGCTTATTCCTGGCATTTTCCCACCTTCTCTGCTTCAAACCGAATTCAAATTGGTCAAGTATTAAAAAATATAATGAAGATTATCGGCAATTCTGAGTCACGTGATTATACACCGTGGAACGATTGCTGAACACTTATCATGAGACAAACGTTATACAATTATTCCGGTTTAATCCCATTTCGTCTACTCCCAATTCGTCTACTATTTTGGACATAAGTGCCATTTCGTCTACTTTTCTATACTTTGTAATATCAATATGATATTTTATGATTTTTATCAAAATGTTTGCATTTTTATTTCATTTGTGAATATATTGACTTAATTTCTTTTCTTAAAACAAAAATAATGTTTATTTATTGATGATTTGACATGAAAGTAGACAAGTTGGGACAGTAGACGAATTGGGACTCAATACATTTAAGAAACAGGAGACTAAATGGGAGTAGATCGATTGCGGTGTTATTCCCCCAACCTTAACCCATTTACGAAAAAAAAACAAACAAACTCTCGAATTTTGAGTAAATGGATAAACCTTCTCCCAGCTGAATCTTGGTGATTTTCGATATCCAGCTCTCAGCAGTGTTTATCCCTTTCCCTAAACAAGCGCATTTTTCACGTCCATAAGAGAATAGGTTTTGGAAAATATTGAGGCAAAAGAAGAAAGTGCTGATAAACAGCACTTTCTCCTTTTGTCTCAATATTTTCTTGGCTATATTGTTCTCAAAAGGCATCTTTATCAGCGTCCAATAAAGTCGTATTTGATAGCTTCCAAATTAGACCACCCTAAAATTTTGCTATTCGGGATAGGATTAGCACAATTTTGTTCCACATTTCCTTCCCCCAAACAAACGACGCCGTACTTCTGATAGGGGTTAATTGTTATACATTAAAAAATACGGCTTAATTAACCCTTTTTAACGACAACGCATAAAATAGTTACTTTTGCTGAATGGCTTCGTGTTATTTTAATCTGGGTTCAAATGTGACGCTTCGTGTAACCAAAAGAAAAAAATGAGTTTCGCAGAACGGCGATTGTATGTGCAAAACGGCTTTCCAGTAAAAAGTGCAACATCTACAATGGTGTACTGGTAATTCAGCAAATTATCCAAGCATAAATGGTCAGGCGCAAAACTAGAAATAAGCTTTCAAATTTGAATTTTGAAACAAGACTGTTCCAAGACTGAGTGACGAGCAGCGGCTTGGTGGAGGAACTGACTATCGCACGACACCGGGACTGTAACCTACTACGGTTTTGGTGTACATAAAATGAAACTGTTGAAACAATTGGCAACAACTAGTCTGCGTGTCCCACAAAGCAAAACTGTCTTTTGGGCAACACATTATACAAGTATGTAGATTCATACATATTTTCAGTCACAGCATGTTCGTGTTATAAATTCTGCTGTCAACCCAAAACTCCTAAAATACTTTGATTCTGTAAACGAAATTTTACAATTTTTGTCACATTTTTTTTAAATTTCTGTCTCTGCTTTTAAATTTTGTATCTGGCTAGAAAAGATCCTTTCCTAAACAATGCCCGGTGGTTTTGCGTCCCCAATGGACATTTTTTTTCTATAAATATGTGCAAGTAAAAGAGAGAATACAAAATGTTACATGTAACATTTGCTTTTTTTCCATGCTGGTTTACTTTGTCATTCATGTACATATTTTTGGGCTGGTGTCGCCTTTTCTGTTATCTTCTGTCTTCCTAAATGAATGTTAGTATCAACATTTTCCTAACAAGGGAAATAGTTAGAAATTTTAGAATAAACCGTGAAGATTTTACATCATTAAAGGTCGCCAACCCAAGAACCCCAAAGCTAAGTACCAATTATCCAACGATTAACCCTTCCCCATACGACAAAACTTTAAAACTGTCAAAATTGACAGAAGTTTCAGACGACAACAATATATTTCTAAAGAAAGAAACGATGCGATTTATAACATGGACGTCCGTGACACAAAAGCAGAAAAATGCTGAAAATGATCATTATCTTGTTTTGTCTGAAGAAATTATAAACCTTTATTCTGTAGATTTGTCAAAACCGGAACAGCATAGGAAAGGGTAAATGATGACGTAGTGAAGAAAGGCATTATGGGTAGTGCGCACGTGCGTCCCCGTGGTAACAATTAAAACAATAACTCTACCATAAACCTTTCAAGATACCAGGGGCGAAGAAACGCCCCTAAAATGCGGGTCATGGCTTTGAGAATCGACGAAGTATTTATTTTGGAAGAAATCGGGTTATCTGCCTAACCACGGTTCGTATTCCATCAACCAAGGAGAGTGAATCTTGCCTTTTTTTCTTTTGTGGTTTTGATTTCATTTCTATTTTTATTTTCAGATGTAATGTATGTTTGCAAATGTCACCAATTGGCACAACTAAAACGCAAATAGAATATTACACTTTATGTACACACAAAAAGTGTATAACAGAGAGTTACATGAAATGCTAACTGGTCCTCTCTAAAAAGTCAACTTATGTGAAGTTTACCCATGAGGAATCGATAAAAACGAAGGGTCTTTAAATAAAAAAGGTGAAGAAGGAATCAACCTTTCGACTAATACCCAAATGTATGAAAGAAAGTCTCCTAATACTAAGACAATCACACTTTCTGTGGATATGTACTTACAACAAAGTAAAAGAAAGAAACTATATTGGAAACGGGGAAACAGGGTTGACCGAGATTTTTTTTAATTCTTGGACCACAAATAAGGGGCTTAAAAAGATCTTGTCAAAGATTAGCGTGCAAGAAATATCATGTGGGCATCATCAGGGCGATTAGATAAATTGTGATTTTCTCTGGAATCGCTGAAGTATCTGTTCGATAACCGTATTGTCCGGTATCTTGATTAATAGTCTGAGATTGTGAAAATATGATATGTGGGTATACGGCAAGGAGACATTCTCACGACCAATCTTTATCCGCAATCTTAGTCTTAAGTGAAAGTAATTGAAATGACAAAATCATTCTTGTCCTTCGTAAAAGGATTTCTTACTACAAAATAAATCAAATTCCATGATGCATGGCTGGGATTCACAGCTAAAACGAGCCGTTCGATATGCCTATAAAGTGTATCCCAATCGAAATGCATTCGTTTTTACTTTACAAAATCTAATAGTATAACGAAACGGACCAAGAAATATATTACAAAAAAAGCAATCGGAAACGGCATGCGTGTTTTTTTAAAAAGCCAATGAGCCTTAATTTTGAATTGTCTAACAATACATTTTCACCTTTTGATAACATACACGAGTATGTTACCAAACATAATGTAGAATTGTTCATATTGATAGCCAATTTCTCAGGACTCTAAATAAGCATCTCTTCGAGTAAGTTCTTTGGTGCTTCTAACTCTCAAGTACACGCATTGCACTTCAGATTGCAGATGCTCGATATTAAACCACCGAAAATGTACCTTTGCATCTTAATCTGCACCCGGTGTTAAAACATGCGTGGATTAAAGACGTGCCACTTAAAAATTCGAAAAAAGAAAGAGGAAAACAATGCATTTGTTTTGTTGGTGTTTCTCCGGGATTTCATATTTCCCTTTACTAATTCTATCGACGATGTGTTAAAATTGAAGTGTCGTATTTTCTACGAGCCTGAAAGTGAAAATCACTACCCTGACCTACCCGTATACTTTGTTTTTGAACCTTCTAACAAATTATACGGAACAATGGCATGCGTAAATCTTGATTGACGGACATCTTTACGAATGGAAAAACAATGAGATGTAGTCTCGAACAGTTGCGGTAATTACAAATCGCTTTGTTGTATTGCCAAGAACTTGACGTAATAATTACAAATTCAGCTGTAGATATACGGGATGATTAAACACATTACCAAACGACTTTTTAGAGCTTTCCAATTGAAAAGGTATGCCAACTTCTGACGACAAAATACGTGTCATAAAAATGAATGTCGAAGTTAAGAAGCATTTGGAAAATGTTACATGATTGCATAATCAATGTATTCTCCGTCAATATTCGACACGTACATACAATGTGCTTCATGTACGAATATTTATCTAGTTTTGAGAAACATAGTTACAAACGTTTGTCAACTCCATTTGAGATTCTAATTATCATATTCTAAATAACTACTATGGTGGTATTTTAACATAAAACCTTTCCACACTAAATGAAAGATGTTCATATTTCCAACTGGTTGCCTATGCCCGCCACGTAAAGGATATCTTGTGATATATTAGGGATGGAGGATCCCTTTCTAAACCTGCCAACGAGTGTGCACTAAATCGTTTTAAACCTAACGATAATTCTCTGTATGACGACAATAAAATGAAATTTAAACGTTACCGAAACCCACTCCCTATTGTTAGGGTATAGTTTTAAAGCCCAATTTAGCAATTAAGTCATTTTTATTTGTGGTAATTTTGTACAATCGGCGCACTTATGGCAGACGCCGAGTGAAACAAGTAGCTATCAAATTTGGTTTGTTGTCGTAAGATCTTTTTGCCAAAAGATCATCTATCAAAATGTCTACATTGATTTAAAGTTTAAAGCTTTCACCAACAGACTTTTTATCAGTTAGTGTTTTTCGAAGTCTATCAACACTGCGCTTTTCGTTTTTATAGAGTTCTTTATTTTGATCAACAAAAATGGCCAAGTTTGCTTAGCCTATATTAATTGTCGTCATGTGTCCTTTTTTCCCACAAGATTCCACACGAAAGGTTGTTCCACTAAATACTTTTTTTCCTGAAAATACTTTGAAACCACCGCTATACAGAAATTTGTAGCGACTGTTTTACGCTGTTACACAAAACCGGTTCATATAATAATTTCTTATGCAGGAATTGCTTTTTCCTTGGTTAAGTTTTTACCACCAATTGTTATTTTCCATTGAATTTGTAAGCTATCATCAACCGTAGGTACATTTTCATTTGTAATGAAAATTCGTAATTGCATTAGTGACAAGTCAGCATCGGTCTGTTTTCTTTGAAGAGAGCCCAGTTCACTAAAGATTACCCAACTTCAAAGGAGACAGTGTTTCGTTTTAATGTGCTAATTTGGACATTAAGAAGCTGATGATAAAGGGTATAACAATTTCATACATCACAGAAAACAAGAAGATGACAATGCGGTAGATGAAGCATGCTGTTACAGCATTATTAACACACGTGCTGTATGTTGAGATAGCATCTCTAAATGGCGCGTGTGGCAATACTTCTTTATCGATTTATTTAGGCTACGGAGACTTTTTTGAGAGTGAATACTACAATATATATGTGACCCGTCGCGCTCAAAGGGACCTTATCGGGTGTGTGAAAAATATCGACCCTAGTCAGTCTGCGCAGTCCGCGCAGCCAGGCTAGGGCCGACACTTTTCACTTTTATGTAATTTTTTAAATCCGGAATATTTTTTTCTTTCTTACTATACGTTCATTTTTCGCATACGGGATCTGGTTGACCTGTGCTGAGTCTGACAAGTTTGTCAAAATTCGGATTTTTTGAGTTCGGATAAGGTCCGTTTTAGCGTGACGGGTCACATATGATTTTACGACGCTTCAAATGGTCATTGACGTTTTGGTATTGATGCTCTGGACACGACGTTTTGGTCAACGATATTGCGAAATACCATTGGCAAAACATTCGTTCTCCGATATCTATATAGATGGACAGGACGTTTAATATACGTCTAGAATACATGTAGCAACTTTGGGATACCGACAAACACCCATCTGAAGAAGACCGTTTACTTGAATTGGCAGGGTGAAATTCATTCGCAATCTCGAAGAAGCCATAGTAATCGAAGAGAAAATAATGGGAAAGAGAACCGGAAAAGTCACAAATTTTCAAAGGACAAAAAGTAAGAAGAAAGAAAGTAAAATGCAGCAACAGAAATTAAAACTTAATTCATTTTTGTGGCGCATCACTTTAAATTTGATGAAAACTTAAATGGTCACTAAACACGTGTCAGATGTCAACATCTTTGGTGTTACTATGGTTACGGGTAAGTAGAGCCGGGTTTACGACAATAATGTTGTTCTATAAGATATAATTACATGCAATTTTGACTACTTAAAACGCAATTGACACCAAGTCGTGAGGTGGCCTAACTTATCACCCGATTTGCACCTTTCTTCCATTTTCCCATACAGAACAATGTTATGTTTGAGGATATCTATTAAAGAAAGATTTTTCATGAAAAGAACAAAAAATGCATATTTCAAGCATGTTTTCCTATTCCAGTGTTACATTTGCTACGGCATGCGCTTGAGACTATGGGTGTCTCAAACTTTGTCACTGAAAAAAGGTGCTTAGAATTTAGGAACTTGATTTTTATTTCTAAATTCATTTATTTAATTCATTCATATACGTATTTCATATTCATAAAATGCAATTTTGTAGATGCTAGAAATTGTCAAATGTAATCGATCTCAAAATTAATTAATCTTAATACAAATATGACATTGTATGACACCCTTCGTTATGCAGATCCTGTGGTATGCAGGGTTTGCCTGGCGGTTCACGAACTTCCTGTTTTTAATATATTCAGCACGGTTTGAACGATTTTGGCCCCATGTCTCGCTGACGTACGATACAGGTTAGCAGCTTCGCATGTGACCCCTTACAATGTTGATTACGACTTCAAGCAACATAACATGTGATCAACCAGCACGTACGTGCAGTTTGGTTTTATTCTACACTGCCTGCTTATCTCAATGTATCATGGCAATGTTCATTACTAGACGGAAAGGGTCTAAAGATTCAATGTGGTATTTGTATGTTTTCGGCCTCACGTCTCGTTGACGTGCGATACAGGTTAGCAGATCATAAAAGGTGAATTAGCAAGCGGATACGAGATCAAACCAAACCCCCCTTAACGTGACCAGGAAACTAATTATTTTGTGGCAGCTTTAAAGAATCTCTTGTCACATGCTTTTGATATGGTTCGGAGACATTTGTCACTGTTTTTCAGCAACATCGCGGCGGATAGAACATCTAACCATGGGTTCATTTCATTTCTCTTACCAGTAGTCCAGAGGATACTTTCCGAGACCCTAAGCTGCTCACTCCGCTTAGGTTTACGTGTAGCACTCCATTCTTGGCAAACAAATGTTATAAATGAGATAGACGGTAGGGTTTTTTTTTTTTTTTTTTTTTTTTTTTTTTTTTTTTTTGCTGCTGCTGCTGTTATTATTGTTGTTGTTGTTGTTGTTGTTGTTGTTGTTGTTGTTGTTGTTGTTGTTGTTGTTGTTGTTGTTGTTGTTGTTGTTTTTCCTTCTTCTTTCTTTCGGGGGAGGGACGCGAAAAGTGGCAAACTGGCCTTGATCTTTGGCGATATTAAATGCCTTTTGAAGTTGCAGACATACATAATAACCGTGCAATCTTTAACATACATGTACTTGTTTTCAAAGGGGCATGGATGTTTTCTCATCCACCACAAGTGGACTATACATAGAAAGTTTTGCACGATCTGTTCTATACCTGATGAATTTGTCAAACTCACGTGGCTCAGTGACGATAAAAGACGTTAACACCTACCCTGGCGACGCTGATAACATCAAGATTTGTCTAAAAAAGTAATGGCCTAATTGAATAGATATCAATATGGATCCTGGTCAGACTGCGCGTATGTGCAATATGGATCCAGGTCAGATTGCGCGTATGCGCAATATGGATCCTGGTCAGACTGCGCGTATGCGCAATATGGATCCTGGTCAGACTGCGCGTAAGCGCAATATGGATCCTGGTCAGACTGCGCGTATGCGCAATATGGATCCTGGTCAGACTGCGCGTATGCGCAATATGGATCCTGATCAGACTGCGCGTATGCGCAATATGGATCCTGGTCAGACTGCGCGTATGCGCAATATGGATCCTGGTCAGACTGCGCGTATGCGCAGGCTGATCAGGATTCAAATTGATCTCAAATAGATAAAGGCATCATTTGCCATATTCCACCTCAAATGTTTTGTTTTGCACGACCTACTCTACATCCGATAATTTGTCAAATCCACGTGGCTGGGTGACGATAAAAGACGTTAACACCTACCCCGCCGACACTGATAACATCAAGATTTGTCTCAAATTGAAACCTGACACTAACACGATCTTTTTTGTTGTCAACAATTCGACATTATCCCCAGATGGTGATTCTTTTCCAAGCGGTAAAATTTAAAGTTACCGATAAACCAATCTGATATTTTACAAGCGCACCAATCAGATCGCTTATTTAGTAATTCAGAATTTAGATAATGCTAAATATAAATATTTGGTAAAGAAAAAAGTCGTAGAGATCCTGTAAAATAAAGGAAGAAAACAATTTTTGTCAATATGTATATCCATTTGATGTCAGAATTGCGAAGTTATTTGCAATCATCTTTGTCAATGTTGGAAAGATCTACAGAGAGAAAAATATTTCTTGGGTTGTTGATTTTCTGATTCGTGCAGTGCTGTCAACTTTTCCAAGAAAAGTCACTATGATTTGTACACAAAAGAGAAGAAAAAACATAACATAATTGTCGTGGATCGAAGATTTTTTTCAACAATCATTGTAAGTCAAGCTGGGAGATGTTTGGTTGAATAACCGGGTGTACGTGACGATTTGTTCGAAATGATACAAGTGTTGACTTTCTAAACATTGCCACGTGCCACTATTATTAAATTATCATTTTATAAGGGATACTACAAGGTGATTGATTATCGCCAGGTCTCTTTGATACAAAGTGTGAAGTGTTAGATACCCGGTGTGACCTTTTTGTGTCAAAGATTACGATGTTTTTCAATCTCTGAAAATGTTTCTATGATATGCCTTTTTACCAAATGATCAATGTATTATTTCAATAAATTGGATCGCAAATACCTGGTATTTACATTCATTTACACATTTTTTTCGTAAAAGCTGCAATATAAATTAATGATTATGGATATGCATATGTAAAATGGACAATTAATTTAAATCAGACAAACCTACATGCATAATATATACATTGAACTAATAATTTCTAGTCTCTTTTTAATGCAAGACTAGCAACTATATGTACGCGTATGCATAATGGCTATTCATGCAAATGAGAAAGGTGAGCAAGAAATTAGAGATGAAAAACATAATAAATCTCTTTTTGCTCTCTTAACGTGCCTGTGGCAACTTTTTCCATTTCTGATATCGATTTGAATAACCCGTCACGCTAAAAGGGACCTTATCCCAACTCCAAAAATCCAAATTTTGACAAACTTGTCAGACTCAGCACAGGCCAACCAGATAATGTATGGGGAAAATGAAGATAAAATAAGATAGGGAAACATTCTGGATTTAGAAAATTTCATAAAAGTGAAAAGTGTCGGCCCTAGTCTGGCTGCGCGGACTGCGCAGACAGGCTAGGGTCGATATTTTTCACACACCCGATAAGGTCCCTTTTAGCGTGACGGGTCACATATAAAAACGATAAAATGATTAAAATTTCGATTAACCAATAAAGTAATCCAATTTGGACAGTTGGTATTTTTTGTCAGAAAAAAGCATAGTGCCAATCGTCTGATAACCTTTACACCTGCAATAACGTGTACTGGTGGTCGATTTTTTTGATCCAGCTTTACGGGAATTTCAGCAATTATTACACAATACAATGCAATCATAAGGCTACTATTGATTGATTTTAAGCCTTTGGATGATGATACTAATGTCGGTTACGTAGAGATGAGTGGCCATTTTACGTACATTTAAAGAATATGTCTTTTTGCCGATCAAAAAAGCTTATATGTAAGATGCATGCTACAAAATGATTAGATGTAGGCCTATAGCAGAAATTAGAAAGTACAGAATTCTCGGTTTTGGTGCATATTTAAGTCGCTCAATCCTTCAAAATACAATGTACATTTCAGTCAAATGAAAACATACCCGAAAAAAACTTAAATATTGCCATCTTGGTAAGGTGTAGGGTAACATCCCAATTGGTCTACTCCCATTTCGTCTGCTGTTTATTTAGTGCATTGAGTCCCAATTCGTCTACTGTCCCAACTCGTTTACGTTCATGTCAAAATCATCAATAAACAACATTATTTTGTTTTATGAAAAGAAATTGGAATTATGTCCAAAATAGTAGACGAATTGGGAGTAGATCTAATGGGATTAACCCTAATGTAGACGCATGTAGTTGCAGGCTTTATTATATTGATTGGTCCATACTTCTGGTCAATACAAGTCGAAGTATGTTTGATATATTTGATTGTTTTTGTTTTTGTAGGAAAATATATCTGAGTTATAATAAGGTATGATAAGTCAACGATCCTTGAGTACAGCGAACCAAAGTGAATTGATACTATCTGATTCTGGTCGATATGGAAGGCCTTAAAGCAGATAAAACCCTATCAATCACTTAAACAATGGCGGCCGTGTACCGCACAAATAATGACAAGATATTACGTTTATTTAACAGCATTTTAACCGTCTTAGCAAATTGGCGACATGTGCCAGACGCGAAGACATGGAGCGTAAACATAGAGTCGGTGGGGGATCAAAACCTCGTAACTCCAGCTTTTACAAGCTGGAGTTACGAGGTTTTGATCCCCCGCCAAGAGTGTCCGTGTAACCCTGGTGATATAACACGTGACAAACGGTGGTCAAGGGTGACGAGTGTCAACAAGTACCGACAAGGAACGTCATGTAACGTCAAGGAACTGGTGTTAAGAAAACATAAGGGTGTCACCTCTTATGATTTTTCGATTTGCAAATTTCGGACATTGGTCAAGTTACAATAAACGTCAATGCTCTTATGCTAATTGCTTCTAATTGTTTCGTGGATCTTTCCTAAAATTAACAACAAGAAAGTTATTATCCAAGACCCATTTCCAACACAAACACTTCCACTAAATGGCATACACTGTCACATGTAAGTTTATTTTTATTTTGAGATGAAAGGACAAGGAACTGGTGTTAAGAAAACATAAGGGCGTCACCTCTTATGATTATTCGATTAGCGAATTTCGGACATTGGTCAAGTTGCAATAGCACGTCAATGCTCTTATGCTTATTGGTTAGTTGGTCTTTCCTAAAATTAACAAAAAGAAAGCATTAGGCGAAGACCTTTTGTCAACATGAATGTTTCTTCGCAATGACATACAAATGCAAACTTGTTTATCTGCCAAGGAACGAAAGGAAAACATATGGGTGATAAGAAATGGGCGATTCACCTCTTTCTGTTGGTCGATTTGTGAATTTCGGACTTTGGCCAAGTTAAAAGAAACTAGCAGCGTTCCGTTGTCTTTCTAAAAAATCTGTTTAGTGATTTTTTCATCGCAAGTAGGCCTGACATCGCCCAGTATCCGTACGTTTTTAATGGGAATGTTAATGTGCAATGATCATATTACTTATTGACGCTCATCGTATTATGTTCTTCACACTTACCTTGTTACTGTTGTCACATACAGTGTTTTTACCATCTATGTTCGAAGTGTCAACACAATTAGATTATATTATTGGTGCAACATCTACTACGGCGAGGAATTACGTGACATACCATTTTCGACTCTTTTCAATAGTTCTGATAAAAGTTATGAGCAACTTGAAAACGATTTGAAGCAGAGAAGGTGAGAAAACGCCAGAAATTTGCAGAATGCGAAGGGTCTTAGTTAAGATCAGCTGATAATAAAGTTATTGACGACCAACCTAATAATTATCAGAGCATTTCTTTAGAAAAAAAGTCTACCACACCCAGCTAATTCCTGGCGTTTTGTACATTACCGTATATGTTTCAACCCGAATTCAAAATGGTCAAATATGAACGACATAACTGACTATTTATCAATTTTTGTATTACTTCATTCCCCTCCGTGTCTACGGAAATCTTGCATTTTGCCACAAATTATTTTTCAATTTAATGTACTTGTCGACACAATACAGAATGAGGCGTTTTAAAGTATCGGGTTTTTTTCTAATCAGGAAGACCTTTCTTAAAGATTTTGCATCACGAGACACTAAAAACCGAGTTATCTGTTAAACCTTTCGCAGAGTATTGTTCCCATTTGAAAGCTGCTGGAGCAAACATAACGGATGTTGATAAAATCGGATGTAGATAAAAGATACGTTTTTTTTTTTTTTTTTTTTTTTTTTTTTTTTTTTTTTTTTTAAATGTTTCCCAAACTGTTTCTTGACGCCAAAAACTGGTCTTGTTTGCGAAAGGGTAAAATGAGTAAGTCACACGAAAAGCTGTTTTCATCATCGATAACAATTGCAATAATGATTCGGTATCTATCCAATGAATCACGTCGAATTTTAGCATCCACTTAATAACTTCGGGACGCCATTTTCTGGCAGTCAAGTTGAATAATTTATAGATATTGTCGAGTTTTTGTCGCGGGGAACGATTCTTACTCGGTGCTAATTATTGGAGGTTAATTCCGAGAATGAAAGTAAATGACTGTTAATTGGAATATTGAATGAGTTATCGGAAATTAATGCACAGATTGAGCTTAGAAAAGATTAATCTGCGTTGATACCATTAACCCTTATAGAAATAATCATTTATTATGTTTGTTTTCACCCAAGAATGTAATCTGAATACAGTTTCGTTTGTCTAAGTGGCCTTTCATTCTAAAAAGTCTTTTATAACGACTAACATCCAGCGAAATATGTACAGCAAGAAATGGCGTAATCATTTAATAATTCAACAATTAATAATTTTGAATTCGTTGCACTCCGTGAGATGTAATATATCACTGACTTTTGGTGAAATAAAATAACAACAACAACAAGAACAATAACAACAGTGAATGGATATGATACATATTTCTTAAAATGCAAGAAGATGGCGTGCAGTGAACGGAAACTTTCTAACACGCACAAATTGTACTTTTTTCAACAGATTGCGGCTCAATTAAAAATGCTTGATAACTGTGCAGTTTACAGACCATTAATTATTTTAAAAGTCATCAATGGACACACTAAAATCAAAGAACTTCAGGAGAATTAAACGGGGTGTTTTCTAATTAAAAGAAAGTGTTTGCATTTTCTGCATTTCAACATGGCTACCCCAAATTAACTCTGTGATCAACCGATCGAAAGAAATCAAATATTTAACAAGACGCTGACAGCAACTTGTTCCGACTCTTTGCATGTTGCTGTTTATTTTATTGCCTTTTCTATTTTTCTTCTTCTTTTCCGTTATCTTCTCTTGCAATATTCTGTGAAGATAGACCTATCTCTGGGACCGTATCGCTTTATCCAGATAATGATAATATTAAACTGACACGATTTAAAAACGCAAAACACGTTTTCATTAACCATTCCTTTCCTATTGCCTAGATCGGCACCATATTTGGGGACATGTATGAGACAATGTATACGCTTCACGTCCCAGCGATTTTGTCGTGTTTTCTGTAAACTATCTGGACATCTGAACCGCACATCACTAAATGCTCGCGTGTCTCGTGCATTCAGACCACGTGTTAAACCACTAAGATTTTTTGTGTACAAATTGCTACTTTGATTTACTTATTGAAAACATACGAGAACAACGAAAGAAAATTGTGTATAAAATGCTGAGGTTTACTTTGCGAAAAAGGAACCGAGTTTTTTGGCTTTTGGTTTGCCGTGTTTCGCAAATGAAGGTAGCTAGACGCTTTAATGTAGCCAAATCGACGGTTCCAAGGTTTATGAGACTTGTAAACGACACAGAAAGATTTACAGACCACCTACGTCCCGGTCAGCTGCGTGTAACAACTGTACGTCAACATAACTGTATACGTCAACGTCACTAACGCAACAGATTTGTGACGGCTCAGTCTACAGCAAATTCTATGGTTGGTAATCGCAGGCGGCCTATACATCGCGACATGGTGATAAATCGCCTGTGAAAACACTGGGTCCGCTGTCGTCGATGTTCAATGCTAGGCTCTTGACTCAACGTGCATTTTGGCATAATCTGACGTCCATTCAGGCATTATTCGTGGCTCTAAAGGTCATTTTTATGCTCCCCGAAAAAATTTCGGGGGAGCGTATAGTCGCCACGCTGTCCGTCCGTCCGTGTGTCCGTGTGTCTGTGTGTCCGTGTGTCTGTGTGTCCGTCCGTCCGTCCGTCCACAGCCATATCTCAGCAACCCTTGGACCAAATTCAATGAAACTTCACATGTGAACTCCCTGGGTCAATACCTAGGGAACTCTTTCTCCGTTTGTAAATTTAAGGCTGTATCATGGAAAAAGGGGCCTTAGTGTAAAAATTAGTTTTTCTCTTACTTCTCTTCATCTAATGGGCAGAATTTAATGAAATTTTGTGCTCATGTAATAAATAGGATGTTCTAGACCATATTCTATAAATAATGTGTGTACAAAAAAGCTGTCATGGGAAAAGGGGGCTTAATGTATGATAGTTTTTTTATTTTGTGACAAACACTTATTCGGGGAGCATAATCCGTCTGTGACGGCTCTTGTCTTTCCTGTTATGTTAACAATTGTAACATTTACAATTTTACATGGCTATACATCGGTTTTGTAAGATGCAAGAGATACCATTTGTAAAAGTACTATTTTGCGTTTTTATATCGTGTCAGTATAGTGCGCTTTGAGCATAACCCCAAACTCAGCCGCCAAAAAGTAACTATTGAGGATTTGCAACGAAAGCTACCGTGCTGGGGGAAATCAAGCTTAATTGTCGTCTAAAAGTTGTTGACAAAACTTATAAAAAAAAAAGAGTTCGTATAAATTGCAAAAAAGTCTCTAAATATGTTCACAAATATTGTCAAAATTATGGTGAGTCTATACAAATACAACAGGGTTCTCCACAGAAAAGTTTGAAGCCGTAGGGACAAATTAAAACTGTGGCCATGCAAATAATTGTAAATAAAAACATAATGGGAAAAGAAGAAATTGCTCAATTTGAGCAATTTCTTCTTTTCCCTTTATGGTTTTAATACAGAATTATCACATTTTAATGTGTAAGAATGCATTATTTATCAGTTTTTGACACGAACTACCTCTAAATGTCTCTATTTGGTGACTATTTTGGAGAAATTAAGCTGTAGGGGTAATTTTGAAGCTGTAGGGGCATAATAGTGATTTACACGGTGCTGTAGTGGGGCCGATACAGCTTATCAGACACTGTATTACGTGTACCACCATCTTTTTTCATTCCATTCGCTTTTCATGTTTCTCATATCTTGACAGGGAACGTATTTGCCATGCTGCATGTTCACGGCGGATAATCACGTGACACAATAATTTTAGAAAAAACTTCGATGATTTTGTTAATAAGAGACCGATTTGAATTCGTTTTGAAGCAGAGTAGATGGACAGATATCACGTATTAGACGGGCGCTATGGATTTAAAAAAAAATACCTGATAAAAAAGTTATTGGAGATCAACCAAATTTTTGGTTGATCTTCAATAACTTTTTTATCGGGTAATTTTTCAAAAATCCACCACGTCTAGCTTATTTCTAGCATTTTCCCATCCTTTGCTTCATAACGAATTCAAATTAGTCAAGTATTAACAAAAATATTGATGACTTTCTGGAATTCTGAGTCACGTGATTATCCACCGTGATGTTTGCCTACCTCCGTCAAAACTTCGAAATATAAAAACCCTCTCATCACTGGTGGTGAACTCGGCTAAAGCGAGGGACGTTATTCGCTACAACAAGGTACAGATATTTTGCGTTCAAATGTGAGTTCAAAGATCTGGTTGGATAGTTTCTCTAATAACAATGGATTTGTTCTAAAAATAGACCGGGTATAACGATATGTATTGACAAACCGTCTGTGTTGTTATAAAAATCTCGTAACTACGACTTTATCGAAGCCGTAGTTACGATATTTCATAACAACACCGACAGAATACTATGATCGCGAAAAAACGTCCCAAGCTTTGGCCGAGTTCACCACCAGCAGTGCTCATGAAGCATACCCGCAAGCGATGCCTTTAAATTTTAACGTCAGTCGACGTGAAGATATCAAATCGATTACAGATGAAAAGAGAAACTGTTATCACGCCAAGCGTTAATTAAAACTGGTTTTCCTTCTAACTATCTTAAATCTTGGCTCGTCCCCCATCCGAGGGAGGGTCCCGTTAGGGGCCCGAGGGTACGTAGGCTACAGGGGTGACTAATTACAAAGTGGCATCTTAAAATTGGTTTATGTGGAGTTTTTTATGCCGCTTTCAACATTTTGTCATGTTTAGGGTATATACGTAGCTCTGTATCACCAGTTCTTGCTTTGGGTTGCTAGTTGTCAGGTCCAAGCTAAAACAACACAAGTACGATGAATGAGATGGAAAGGCTAGAACGATCAACAATAAGACTCTTTGCGGTGTCCGTGGTCGAAAAGTACGGCGCTGGCTTTACGATCAATAGGTACTTTGTTTGGTCCCCGGTGTCGGCGGTCGATTTCACTTTCTCATTGGTCCACACACATTCGGCACGATGTCGAACGAGACTCGTCTTTGAGTTCAAAACTTCCTTCGTCTAGTTATATGGAATGGTGCACATATCCACGTAGTTACTCTCTTTCCTTGCACCAGTATGGAGTAAAATCGTCCTTTGACAGCCAGAAGTGGCTATCAGCAGTTAAATTTTAAATGCTGATAGCCACTTCTGGCTGTCAAGGGACGAAATGCTTTATTTTCCATGCCGCGACCATATCTTAATCTTACATACTTTCTTTTTCTTATACCCGTATTTTTGCTTGCCTTGAAATATCGGAAATACAGGTTAAAAAATCATATCTTTAGTTACATTTTCACAGTTATTGACCATAGTCTTCTTTCCAGAGAGAAAAAAATATAAAAGGTTGAAAGTTTTGTTCCCGTGATACATCAATGCTCTTAAATTAAAGAAATCATATGTTCTCGTTTTCCGATCAAATAATCGTGACGCTACACGGTGCTAGGGGCAAAACACGTGCGTGCATTGTGCTCGTGTTGACTCGTTATTTCTCGGAATAAACACTTGATAGATCATTTTGGTCGGTTTAAGGAGTTCCAATTATTTTGTGAGAATCCAAGTTTAATTAAAATTGGTCCTCAAAAATCAAGTAAGAGCTATAAATATTTATGAAAATGCGAGAGGTGTATAGTTCTTTGCTAGAACCTTTTATTCAGAGATGTAGAGGCAGAATTAACCCATTACCAAACGACAAAATTCTAGGGCGGTCCAAATTAAAAGATCCTGCAGACGATTATTTGACAAGTGAAATGAATTTTTACTTATCATATCTTTTTGGATGGAAAACATTGTGGGAAATGAAGAAATTGCTTGTCACAAGCAATTTCTTCATTTTCCACGATGTTTTCCATGGCCGTTAATTTGTGGGGAGTCAAAAAGAGTAATCTTAAATGGGTTAAAATGCTGGGGTCATTTGGTTGTTGGTGCCGAAGGTATTATAATTTGATTTACATTTGCTATATGGGTGTGTCGGACCGTATTTGGTACAAAAACGAATATGGTACAAATTTGTACCATATTCGGCCGAATATGGTACAACTGTCGAATTGTACCATATACGTATCTGCAGTTTTGGGGTAAAATGCATAACCGAATATGGTACAATCTTTGTACCATATTTGGTCGAAAATTGTACCGTATTCGGTCCGAATATGATACAAATGTACCATATTCGGTCGAATATGGTACAAATGTACCATATTCGTTTTTGTACCAAATACGGTCCTACAGTGCTAAATAGCAGACATTCTACAGCGTATTTTTTCAAAATCCATGTAAAGTGTGGGTAGGTTAGTTGTTTCTGTTACTGCTGACGACGACGACAACGATGATGATGATGATGATGATGATGATGATGATGATGATGATGATGATGATGATGATGATGATGATGATGATGATGATGATGATGATGATGATGATGATGATGATGATGATGATGATGATGATGATGATGATGATGATGATGATGATGATGATGATGATGATGATTGTACCATATTCGGTCGAAAATTGTACCGTATTCGGTCCGAATATGGTACAAACGTACCATATTCGTTTTTGTACCAAATACGGTCCGACATGGGTGTTTCCATCTAAAGTATATGTACGGTTATATGAAATGTTTTTTTTTTTTTTTTTTTTTTTTTTCATATGAGAAATTAAGATAAACATAAAATTTGCCGAAAAAAAATGGTGTACAAGTTTCGCTATTGTGTTTGGAATATCGTTGTTAAAAAACGTAACTAAAGCTTTAATCATGCTGTCGTTACGACAATTGTTCTGAAGCATCTCTTGGCGGACCGGAACTAAAGTTATATGTGTACATTTCTGTCAGCACGATTCTATCTATTGCGTCAGTAGTACGATTGTGTATTTACTATTTAGGCTCGTGCATCGTTATTTGCCAGTGGAATGGATTAACTTTAACATTTTGAATAAAAGTTAATCCTTTTGTCAACTTAATATGATTTGTTCCTGTTTTTTTCGTACCTAGAATGCATCTTTAAAATGAACAGATGTGACTTAAAGTACTTAACCAACTTAGAGACATTGACTACTGCAATTTCTTATCTTACCTTTCAGGTAACTGTCAATGTAAAAGGCAAGCAATAAAGATTAAAAGTAAAATTTAATAAAAAAAAACACCTGACTTCGATGCTTACTGAAATACTGTTCTCTGATCTTTTTTAAGTATCAATATGGACAAACTAAAAGCAGTCACCAACCATATATTTTCCAAGGCACGACTTTCATAAGAGTAATGACCTCCATATGGCTTCAAGAATCTACAGATAAACTTTAAATGTTTACTATATTGGCTTCTCTTTCTTCTATTAATTTGGTATCGTCAAACGTATATTTTTAAGGGAAGAACCCATATGGTCTCAATGCTTTTCTGAAAATACATTGAATTTCATACATTCTGATCTTTCTTTCAACTATCAATGTTCACGCAATTAAGGTATTTTGGTATCAAATTTCAATCGTATAAAAACCGAGAATATTTTCGATGGACGATCAAAAACGTCGTAACTACAGCTTGAAAAAGCTGTAGTTACGACTTTTTGGTCGTCCATCAAAATTTTGAAAGATCAGATTTTGACAATACCGTGTAATGGCCGCAATAAAACGTGCTATTCGATCTGTGACCCGGCGCGACTTCTCGGCACAATATATCGTTCTCGGCACAGGGACATTAATTACAGAGCGGGGAACCAAACATTGGCCACGCCCCTTTGACGGGCATCCTAGGCAATTTCAAAGTAAACCTATAATTACCCGGAAAAGGGGAAGGGTTCTAGTGACTTTGGAAACGATACTTCTGCATGCGGGGAATCGAAAATGGACTTGACCTCCGAAAAGGGGTACATAAGTTTGGGAGCTTGTTGATACCAAATATGGTATAAACGCAATTTTTGGTACACATGAGACACTTACAATATGTGGTTACAATATCTTGTCCATGTATTTAAAGTCAAAAGAAGAGTGTTTGCAATTTAAGGTCGTAACTAAATTTGAACTTATTCAAAGCACTTTACAGTTTCCTTTTCCGTGCCGGGTATCATGAAAAATAAGAAATACAGGCTGGTTTCCGCAAAATTGAATGCAGGTGTACTATGGGAAAGATTTAGTACGCTTGAAACAATGGAGAAATTTAAATTATGATTCCAGTCCTTTCATTCGGCTTTTGTTGAGAAATATTTTACTGTCAGCTTATATCAAAAGCCGTATCAGTTTATGGCGCATATTTTACGACATGGCGTAAAACCCCATTTTCGGCTGCTAATTGCGGGCGACTTGGCGAGAACCCCGGGTTTTTCTCACAGCGGATTTGCAGCAGCAATTGTGTAAATATACACTTATTAAGAACATGCTTCATTTTAATCTTGGTGAATTAGGGGACCATGGCTTCAAGAAATATCAAAATAATTTGCATTGTTTGCATAACCGCAACTATAAATGAGGAATTCAGGTCATAACAAAACTTTACGGCACCGAAGTCAGAGGCGATGCTGGCAAGCGTATAATTCAAACCAGAATTATGTCGAAACATCACATGCTTTTCCTAGAAAAATCGAGAAATAAGTTTGTACAATACAAACGATAATAAGACTCCGTTATCAAAGATTTCAAAGACCACACAATTTAAAAACATGTTCTTAAAATGTATCCGGTGAAAGCGATACCACAGCATCATTGAAGATAATGCTGGACATCACCAATTCTTTTTCTCATGTTCTCTTTAAAGGACCCGTGCTTGATATTTCAGGCACCGGAGCAACATGTGGACAGTCAAATGTTGTAAAATTGTGCGGTGCATCGCCTGTTTTTGGGCCAAAATAATAGAAATTTTATCACAGGTACCAATATTTCCCATTTAAGGTACTCTACCCCTAATGAGATTCACGCGACGTCGGAATTATTCGGGCGACGTCAATAAACATTCGGCGGTAGAACTTTCCACCGCCGAATGTTTACGACCATGCCCGAATAATTTGGGATACGTAACGACGACGGTCGAAAAAATCCGATGTTTCATGAATCTCAAAATGGCCACATTACGGACATTCTACCCTAAATCTAGGTCCGGTTCCCATAAACATTATATTATATATTTCTATTACAAGAAATGAAAATGGCGGGTAGGCTAGGTAAAAGAAGATGCCATTATGACTTAGAATGGTGTACATGATTTTGATGCCAATTTTCATCGCATAGAATCGATCTACCCATGAAGATTGACCAATAGGTGAAATATTTCTTCAATATATTTCATCTGTTCGAACGTTCGACAACCTAGCTAGGCATGGGTCTATTTAATGCTTTCTAAAGCTATCTCTAAGCTAAAGCCAGTATTCTTTTAAGAAAGGGTTCGGGCCATTTGGTTTGGTCTTGCTTAATTGGCAGAAACTTCCTCATTACATCCATTATAAGACCAACGAAGAAATATCGTCTTTTTTAAAAAAAAATAAAATGTCATTTTTTGAAATTAACTACCCAGTTTTAATGACCTCTAATCCATTTTGTGCAATATGGAACGGATCAAAATTTATTGTCACCTTTGATCTTTACCCTTCAGGTAATGATTTAACCCTTTTCCGATGACACATTTGGGAATAAATATTCTATAAACCTGTTCTATGTTACAAAATAGGCACTAGATCGAAAACGACGAAAAAGTTACCAAGAAATCTATTTGAAATTGTTTATTCAAAGAAGACAACAATGCGGATAAGTTGTTGTGTTTGTTTGTCAAAGTATTCATTGGTTATCTCTTCAAAAGGACGTCAAAACTTGTTGTTGTTTTTAGAAAGTGTTCATTTAACCCATCACCAGACGGGAATTTTTTAATACTCATCCAAATTCATAGGTGTTGCAGGCGACAATTTCAAAATGACGAAACTTTAAATTTTTTTCATCTTTCTGTGTAGAAAAAACATGGGAAATGAAGAAATTCATTGTCGAGAACAATTTCCTCATTTTCCCCCATATTTTCCAAAGCCTTTATCTTGTTGGGTTTCAAACAACTCCGTTGTGAGGGAAAGCGTTCAAGGTACAGATAAAAATCGAAGTATTAACAGATTGCAATAATCGGTGATCAATTTCTCTTTCAAATTGCTCAATAACGTGCCTTTTTGAGATTTATTTTTTTCTCTGAAATGTGAAAAAATAATCAAAACTGTCAGTTTTCGTTCATATGATTAATTACAAATTAGCTCTAGCGACGTTTTGTAGATTGGTTCAAAATCCGCAGGGTTTCTGAATCATTGCTCTAATGTTTTAAGACTTTACCATATTCACAAAACTGTTGACAATGATAAGATATAGTTAAATCCGCCATCATTTTTTTTCTACAAAATGACTTTAAATACTGTGATATGAGGATTAGAAAAAAAAAAACAAATACTATGCTGAATGGTAAGTATGTAGCAGCTAGCTGGAACAGAGAATAAATAAAGAGAGAATCATTCATTTGGTGATCATGGGAAATTGGTGATCATTGGAAAAATAGCATAACACAAAAATGCCATTTTGTTGTTAGCAATTGCTCTCGCACTATTTTCTTTTCTAACTTTATCACATTGGTGCTTATTTTTCATATAGGATTAATCATTCTCTATTCAATATCAGCAACTATTACAAAATACTTTAAAAATAGGGACATCAACTTCGAAGAGAAACTTGTATTTGTATTGTCCTTTTCCTTCAAAGACAAACTTGATGGCTCACTTGAACTTTGGTTGAATACTGACAAGGAGCTCTGATGGAAAAATAAAATCCTGCAACATAAAATTGTGCGTCGTAAAATAGGAAGACACTTGTAAAATAAACACGAAAATTAATGACAAATAAAATATATCAAGTGCGGCCATTATAAGGTTCCTCTTTCAAGCCGAGGGTCATCTTTGACCGGGAGCTGTCCTGTGGGGTCATTTATCATTGGTCATCTTCGAGTGTTGTCCATTTAATACTGAGACGACAGTGCACGTGTTTGTCCTATAAAGCTGATTGACCATAAACACAGATCTGTCAATAATGAGGTCACGTGTTTCCGGGAAACAAACATGACCCTCTTCCGCTGGGAACATTATTCTTGCAGAATACCGACCATTTGATTTGTAAACTGAAATGGGGTATCATGAATTAGAGAAGAAGGGCAA
The DNA here is from genome assembly GCA_963680895.1 of Fragum sueziense. Lineage (NCBI taxonomy): Eukaryota > Metazoa > Mollusca > Bivalvia > Cardiida > Cardiidae > Fragum > Fragum sueziense. The sequence goes on from OY804592.1 coordinate 9,013,813, forward strand.
TTATTATTGATTCGAGTGTTATTATTCTCCAGTGCACTTTGCTAATATACTATAAATTTGATACATGTGCATGTATACTAGTAATCCGAGTTTTCTCTGATGAAATTAGCTCTCTGATATGTTGATGTCGCTCATTTAATGAGCGACATCAACATATCAAAGAGCGAATTTCATCAGAGAAAACTCGGATTAGTATACTAGAGGTAAGAAGAAACGGAACAACTATTTTTTGTAACATCTCTTAATTTTTATTATGTCATTAATCCCAATATTTACTGGCGGTAGCTTACAACTTTCCCTTGAAATTGATGTTTGTTTTTATGATAGAATCAGTCAAACGTGTCCGGTAACGTCGAAAAAGACGTTTGCACCTTTTCCACGTAAAATCTTCACATGTCCAAATTTTGCACAATACTTTTATTTTCAAAGTTGTGTATATTAACGTCAACTTCACAAATTTCGTATGGCTAGAAAGTTGTGTTTTCATTCTCAGTTCGTAAACCTTAATGCTGTAATAAAATAGGGATCATATTTCTACATTTACTTTGGAGGCTCTAATAATCAATGATCAATCATAAAGCATCAATAAACCTGACAGGTTTATTTAGGGCACGTGCAAAGCTCAATAAACTCTACGGTTTATGCTTAAAGCTCCGAAAAATCGTAGACTGATCCACATTTCTTTTATTACACAATGTTTGGTTTCACAATCAGCTACGTGTTAATTTTGTCCCTAAGCTGTTCATATTTGACTGTGAATTGAGAATGCATTTCTCCACCAATAATAGAAGATGTCGATCATTGAAGCACGTTTTCATTTTTAGCAGACCTGATTTCTTTTCTTGCCATTCATAGTTTGTATTCTTATACACTTTTAAACACGTACATATACATGTATATCCATATTCATATGTAATTCATAGAAATCAATTCAACAGTAAAGCGACGCATGCATTACAAACAATTCATCTTCTCATATGGAAATATGAGAATTCTAACATGACAATGATACAACTCTATACGCTGTGTACTGCAAGCGCTTGTGACATCACGATGTTTGACCTATAATTTTTTTAATTTACATCTATAAATTCAGAGAAACAGTCTCGTTTTGAATTTTATGACAGTTTTTAATCTGAAAAGCTTTAAACGAGACTAGTTTATTTCTACCAACATTGATCCTGATTTAACTTGTATTTTATATTTTACTTTTTCCTAGATCAACATTTTAATTAGAAATGTGGACGGTTAATCAAAGCCTTTTTTACTTCTTAGATAAAATAGTCTATTTACTGCTTATGGAGAATATTCTTTTGATTGAAAGGGCTGGTCCGGAAGGATGCATGCTGTATCCTGTGTGTTATGGTTTGTGGTGTTAAACGAATGAATCTGCAATCGCGCTTACCCTAAATTCTAATTTTCATTTTTATGCTTCTTTTCACGTTAGAATCGACATATACCATGTTCTGTCAGCCGGTGTTTATCATTCATTTTATCAAGTCTTCTTAAAAAGGTTTCTAAATTGGTATACAACGAGAGCTAACAGTGGTTGAATAACTAATAAGCCCCGGTAGACCATGTGTTATTTCGTAAGAAGCAGACGTATATTTCCTACAAATTGCGATATCATCTACTAATTAATTACTGAATTGTGTATAGATTTATTAATTTGTTAAATACAGTATTTATCTATTTATTTATTTATTTATTTCGAAAAACCGAGAAAAAATCAATGATGATTTAAAAGTAGTTTTTAGCTCACCTGAGCAACATGCTCAAGGTGAGCTTTTGTGATCACCCTGTGTCCGGCGTGCGTCGTGCGTCGTGCGTCGTGCGTTGTGCGTTGTGCGTCGGAAGTCGTCAACAATTTCTTTAAACATCTTCTCCTCCTTAACCACTGGGCCAATTCTTACCAAACTTGGCAGGCATGTTCCCTGGGTGACCCTTTTCAAAACTTGTTTTCAAATTTTTGATTCGTCAAAAAATGTGGGCGTGGCAGGGCGGGGCTTATCAGACTTAGAGAAATTGATAAGTAATTCTTCAAAAATCTTCTTCTCCCTAACCATTGAGTCAATTTTTACCAAAGTTGGCAGAAATGTTCCTTGGGTGACCCTTTTCAAAAGTTGTTTTCAAATTTTTGATTCGTCAAAAATTGTGGGCGTGGCAGGGCGGGGCTTATCAGACTTAAAGAAATTGTTAAATAATTCTTCAAAAATCTTCTTCTCCCTATCCATTGAGTCAATTTTTACCAAAGTTTACAGAAATGTTCCTTGGGTGACCCTTTTCAAAAGTTGTTTTCAAATTTTTGATTCGTCAAAAAATGTGGGCGTGGCAGGGCGGGGCTTATCAGACTTAGAGAAATTGATAAATAATTCTTCAAAAATCTTCTTCTCCCTAACCATTCAGTCAATTTTTACCAAAGTTGGCAGAAATGTTCCTTGGGTGACCCTTTTCAAAAGTTGTTTTCAAATTTTTGATTCGTCAAAAATTGTGGGCGTGGCAGGGCGGGGCTTATCAGACTTAGAGAAATTGTTAAATAATTCTTCAAAAATCAAATATTGATCCAATTTGTACCAAACTTGGCAGAAATGTTTCTTGGATAACCATTTTCAAACATTGATTTCAAATTTTTGATTCGTCAAAAAATGTGGGCGTGGCAGGGCGGGGTTTATCAGATTTAGAGAAATTAGTAAATAATTCTTTAAAAATCAAATATTGATCCAATTTGTACCAAACTTGACAGAAATGTTCCTCGGATGACCCGTTTCAAAATTTGTTTTCAAATTTTTGATTCGTCAAGAAATGTGGGTGTGGCAGGGCGGGGTTTATCAGACTTAAAAAAATAATGAAAAAATTCTTTAAAAATCAACCATTGGTCAAATTTAAACCAAGCCTGGCAGATCTGTTTCTTGGGTGACTGTTTTCAATGTGTGTTCATGAATTTTTTGATTCGTCAAAAAATGTAGCCATGGCAGGGCGGGGCTTATCAGACTTGGAGAAGTTATTAAACAAATCCTTGAAAATTTTCTTCTTAACTGTTGGACAAATTACATGTATATCAAATTATCCAGGAATGTTCCTTGGGTACCCCTTTTTTAATTTTTTTTTTACAAATTTGTGATTCGTTGAAAATGTGGGCATGGCAGGATGTTTATTCGACTAGGAGAAATGACAAGAAAATTCTTTAAAAATCAACTGTTGGGCCAATTTGAACCAGGCATGTTGCTTGAGTGACTCTTTTGAACAATAATATTGTTTGTGAATTTTTGATTTTTAAAAAAATTGAGTGTGGCAGGGTAGGGTTTATCAGACTTCAAAAATAAAAAAAATATAAAGAAATTCTTCAAAAATCAACCATGGGGCCAATTTGAACCAAGAGAACAAAATGCTTATTGAGTTTTCAAACACTTGGTTATAAATTTTTGATAGGATAATAAATGTTGATGAGGCAAGGAGGGGCTTTCCCAAACAAGACCGGGTTTTGACGTCCCTAAGAGAAAAGGCTTGGGAAAACATTGAGGCAAAAGAAGAAAGTGCTGATAATCAGCACTTTTTCCTTTTGCCTCAATATTTTCTGTGCTATATTGTACAGAATATTCCATTTTAGTTACTTTAATGTTGTCGTCTGCAGCAGCTTTGAATTTGGACTACCTTAAAATTTTGTTGTTTGGGAATGGGTAAGCGTATTAATGTTTGTAATGTATCAGTCTTATGTTTCAAAATTGTAAATTGTTAATTATAAAAGTTTAATCTTGATTATAAAAATCAAACTGGAACAGCACATGATATTCAATTTTTAAGATGTATGCAAATGCTACTACATGCAATTTGATTGAATACTAATGTGACTTCATTGTATTCATTGGAAATTATGAAACTTAATTTACAATAATTTGATACGACATACATATTTGTTTACAACAAAATTTATATTGTACACAATCAAATACAGGAAGGACTCAGGTGAGCGATATCAGTGCCTTTCAGGCACTCTTGTTTCATGACTTTTCATGATACTAACGTCATCATGTAAAACTTTAAAGCTTGCCCTGAGCTCAACAATGTATGAATGGACATCTGTCTCGATTTGATTCCTGGTGAAATGCTGATTTAGACCACTCTTACATGGATGATTACGAAAAAAGGCGTCAATCTGAGAGGTGTATTAAGGAATACGACCCATCATTAGCTCTAATTGATTCGTGTAATGTCGGCTGTTTCCGCAAGAACGGAAATAATCGAGCATGTTCGGATTTACGGAGATTTTTTAAAACTTTTTTTGTAAAGAGACTTCTACATTAGATTTGAATTTGTACGAACAGTTTCTACAACGAATCCCAGCCGATGAATTTATAAAAACGTCAAATGAAACAACAAAAGACGAAAAAAATCAAAATATTTTGGCATTAGAATGACCTCCTTTTGCAACAACAACAACTACAGCGCACCCAGTGATCTCCCCTGAATCAGAATTACGTACCTCTGACGTAATATGTCACTGTTTGGAGGTTGATTCGCACCATAAATATTTCGTTCCATAACTGGTCACTTTGTTTACCGTAATTTGGGCTTTTTCTTTGGGAAAAGGTAAGCTTGACCTTTGCCATTTCTTTCTGTTTAACCCTTTCCCAAACAACTAGACACAAGATAAGACAAACTGATGCTTTCTCTACGCTAGATTTGCGTGAAAAAAGAAACCAATGAGAGAAAAGAAGCAAATACTGATACAAGCAGTTGTATTCATTTTCTCTGTAGAATTTCTGTTTTATTAATTGGACGTCCGAAAGGACGTACAATTCTTATAACCACTTTTGGACAGACGAAATGGGTTTTCATTACCAAAAAACCCTTTCTCAGACTCAATTGCCAGTTGACCAAAATTCAAAATAGATTTTGCGACCATACAGGAAAACTGTCGTATCTTTTCCTACTTTCTATGTGTTCTCTAACAAATACTATAAGATTCATTGGCCGATTCAATTCATGCCACGTCTTAACCAACTTTACGATCTTTTTTCGATTTAATCATTTTCTTGTAGTTTTTTGACTTTCGTAATATTTATTGTGTAAAGGGTAAGATCTTTAGAAAGCGATACATGCATACACTATGGTTATAATGTAAACAGACACCCTATATCATCAGCAGCAGCGATAGCTCAAACGGGAAAGGATTAACCTCGCAACCTTTTTTCAGTTTGAAATTTGGAACGCCGTTGGTTCAAAACCAGTTCGGATTATTTCTTCTGTAAAACGTTTGTTAAAACGTTTGTTTTTCTTGATGTGTTTACTGAAAACACACATTTTAGAATGATTACCCAATTTAATGCACGTATTGTGTATGATAGGTTCCTTTTCTTTGATCGTTGTTGTTTAAGTCTTTGACATATTTAAAGGAACGGGGTTTCGACGAGACGTACTTTGGAACCAGGGTTTTGAAATTGATTATCGGGGAGTGAGTTCATTTCGCAACTCGGGTTCGACTCGATGACAAAACGGGATTCCATCTGAACAGCCTCAGATGAGACACTAGTGAAATCCACCTATTCAGAAAAATAGTTGCTCTTACGAGTTTTTTTTTTTCTCCAGCATCTGTATGATCACTGATATTTGACAGTATCATGACCTATTTACATACTGTTCGATGATCATGACAACAATGATTATTACTAGTATAAGACTAAGTGACAGCGATCTGTATTTATTTCGTTTAAGTGACCCGTTTACGTGTATTGAGCTAAGAAGATGAAGTAATGGGTCTGCAACAGATGGTACCTGGATGATCGTATGAATATGTGTACAGATAGGGACATTGCTATTCTCAAATTTTCGTTGATAATGATATGAAGATTTAAATTGCTTATTGTACTCCACTGCCATTTTCCCGACGGCACGTTCCCAATTTCTTCTTTTTATGCACATCTGTAGATGTAAGGATGCTGCGGTAGTACTTGTATGAGGAATCCATGGTTAGGTGCTCCAATTCATCTGGTATTTTGTTTCAGGAAAAGTATGTATTGAATTTGTTTTGTAACCACAACCAGGAAAACTGCTACCGTGTTTTTTTTTCTTTTTTTACTCTAAACAGGAATAAAAATCAAAGTGCTTGGAGCACTATATTTAGACGCCTCTCATTGATTGAGCGGAATTGTATGTAAATGATCGGCGTTTCATTACTTTATTTCGTTGAATTTGTGTTAAGATCGATTCTAAATCATTGCGGTCGTTTTTTCGCCAACGATGGTGGAGATAGAAGTCCAACAAGGGTGCCATGGTCACAATATACGCCGCCACTTATAAAACTTGAGACAAAAAACAATGACATTGACAAGGATTTATAAATATTCACACAAAAACCTGTAAAAAGTTGTGTTCACAAAAAGGTTTTTATAAATATCCAGTCAAAAACCTGGAAGGAATTGCGTTCACGAGACTGAAATATCATTAAGCCCTAGAGACTAAGATTGAAGGGGGCATAACTCAGGCAAAAATCAATGAACCATAAAATCCATACTTCATGCACATCTACCAATTAAGGTAATAACATCCACCAAGTTTCACAAGGATCCAGTCAGAATCTTAGAAGAAGTTGTGTTGACAAGGCTGCAATTTCAATCAGCCCAAGAGACTAAGTTTTAAGGGGGCATAACTCTAGAAAAAAAATCAATGAACCATAAAATCCTTCCTTCATGCACATCTACCAATTGAGGTGATAACATTGACCAAGTTTCATTAAGATCTAGCCAGAAACTTAGGAGGAGTTGTGTTGACAAGGGTGCAATTTCAATAAGCCCCAGAGACTAAGTTTTTAAGGGGCATAACTCAGGCAAAAATCAACGAACCATAAAATCCTTCCTTTAGCACATCTACCAATTGATGTGATAACATTGACCAAGTTTCATTAAGATCCAGATAGAAACTTAGGAGGAGTTGCGTTGACAAGGCTGCAATTTCAATAAGCCCCAGAGACTAAGTTTTTAAGGGGCATAATTCAGGCAAAAATCAACGAACCATAAAATCCTTCCTTCATGCACATCTGCCAATTGAGGTGATAACATTGACCAAGTTTCAAGAAGATCCAGCCAGAAACTTAGGAGGAGTTGCGTTGACAAGAAAAGTGGACGGACGTACGGACGGATGGACGAACGGACGGACGGATGGACGGACGGACAGACGGAGAAGATGACGCCAATATACGTCCGCCTCCGGCGGCGTATAAAAAAGATGATTAAAAAGAACAATGTCTGAGTAGAATTCGAACCCAGGGCCTTTCGGATATAACATGTGTAAAGAGTACAAGGTGAGTGCTCTGCTAAGTGAGCTATTGCGGCTTTCATTTATGTAGCGTGTTGGCTTACATTTTGAATAAATTGCTTTGTAGCGTACTTTATAAAATCAATGAAAAGTATAACTGACGACAATACTCATAGTAAACCGAAACAAGAAGACAAAAATGCTAATCGCATGGCCTTAATTGAATTTGGTAATCAAATTAATAGTGATTATTCATAGAGACAAATCAGTTGTCTTGAAACGGCAAGCAAATCAATTTGAAGCCTGAAAAGGGTTTTCTGGTATTAAGGCCGATTTCGTATTTCCGAAACCGATCTTATAGAATTAAACACAGAAGAATGAATAAAATAATATCTTTCGTTCATGTACAATCCCGCTCAATCAATCAGAGACGTCCAATTACAGTGCTCTCAGCACTTTGATTATATATGTTTGTGTTTCTGTCTCGTCTTTTCCATCTCTTTAGCAACTTATAAGGCAGTAAACATGATTCAAACATGACATCAGAAAACTGATATTCAAAAGTTGCTTGTTCACCTAACCCTTTCCCAAACAAGACCTAGTTTTGGCAGAGACCTATCTTTCTAGAACATTCCTGGCTTTATTTTTTTTATTTTTTTTTTTCAAAATGTTTCTTGTGATGATAATACCGTCCTCAACTCACACTCAGACACACAAATTTCTGGGGCATTTTAACAATTTTCGACATAGACATGTTTGGCTAACGATTTACAAGCAGATACTAGATCTATGCAGGCATGTAGGAAGCAATTTCATATTGGGGGGGCTAAAGCCTCATTGTCTGAATATTGGGGGGGGGGGGGGGGCTAAATTGAATTTTCCAAAAACTTTCAGTGTGAAATAAGGACCTAGCCCCCCCTGTTCCTACGGGCCTGCTATGTACTTGTAACATTTTTATTTCTACCATTGTTAAAGTATTGAAACTTTGCACATGCTTGTGGTCAGACATGTATATATTCCTTATTAAGGATAAAGATTGGGTAAAGATTCATTACCCTTTCAAATTTCTACTTTGGTAGACTTTTTATTCTTTTCATCCTATAAAATTTCACAATCCAACACTTTTTCGTTGAGCTATCCTGTCCACTGACAACTCTTGTTTCATAAACATTTTTGTTTATATATATGTTTTTTAATAGTAACATTTACTAATATATAAATATTCCGATACAAACAATAAAAAAAATCTGTAAAATTCGTATGGAACAATTTATTTATTATAAGTATAATGAACAAAGAGTGCCATTTTTCTTAAGAAATTGGGCGGTGGTAAAAAAGGGGGTGTATTAGTCAAAGTGATTTTTTAAATTTGTGTACGGCGAAACTGTTTAATTTTTACTTTATTTGAAAGAATATACACATAGGAAAACTATGATCTTCCTTTTGTGCCATGCATTTTGATATATCATTGGAATTAATGTTATTTAAAATTGACTATTGTTTCAGAATCGTCCGAAAAGCCTGTCGAAAGTATGATAGCCATGTATTACAAAAGCAAAAAAAATATTTTGTTGCTGGATATTATTTATTTACTTGTTAGTCCATTGTTTGGGATAATATGAGCTATTGATTAGATGCAAACACTTGTGTTTATTGCTTTTAATCATGTAGTTTTTTGTGTTTAAATGCTCACTTGGGGTGTTTGGCATTTCATGATTATGTATGACCCTGATGCAAGATATAAACTTATCAAAATTTCACTAACGAAACGATCAAAGTTGATAAAAATTGGCAATTAGATGCGGAATACCATGCTGATTTTAAATATATATAGTTACTTATGTATCTTTATGATTCTATTGATGGGTCGTACACCTTAAACTACACGGCTGATTACATTTTAAATTTATCTCAATTTTAAAAAACAAGTTACGTGCTTTAAAAAATAGCTAGAGTTCGTATTTTACAGTACTAGTAAATGTAACTAAGGAAGGAGAAGGGAAGAAAATGTTGACTACCAGCATTTTCTTCTTTTCTCCTCAATGTTTTCCATCGCTTTCTTCATTTTTGGCTAGATCTGTTTGAAATTTAGGAAAATGGAAGTCATTTTCATATTTTCTAAGGTTGCGTGTATTGGAAAATCATTTCAAACTTTTTTTAGCTAAACTTTTTTCTATTCAAAATATTTTCTGGAGCTAAGCTTATAACATCTGCCTGTATTTGATTGACTATAACCTGGTGAAATGCTGATTTAGTCCACTCTTACATGGATGATTACGAAAAAAGACGTCAATCTGGGAGGTGTATTAAACTACACGGCTGATTACATCGCGTTCAGGCTCGCGTTACTAATGGACAGCCACAACCAGCGGTAACACTACTGGATGTTGACTCTAGTAACTCTTTTCTAGAATGAACTGATTTCAAAGTGTTTATGTCGTTTTATTTCTCCATAATAAAGAATGTGATGATAACGTCTAATGCAGCTTTTATCATCCTTTCATTTGAAAACATAGCCAACAAAGGCTCAGAAGACTCTTTTTTTTCTTCTTACTTTATTTTCATCTTCTTTCGGACTTGTTTGGATCAAAGAGCACGTTTGAGTACAAAATATTGGGTATAATGTACAAATTAGTGTGTCACCTATGCAAATTTTCTGGGAATTATTTTTGGTTGTGCAATATACAAAAATCACTCTGTTATTTCCAGCGGTAACACTGCTGGTTGTTGACTCTATTCTAACTCAAAAAAATCCAAATTTTGACAAACTTGTCAGACTCGCCACAGGTCAACCAGATCCCATATGCGAGAAATGAGCAAATAGTGAGATCACCGCAGAGACAAGACCGGGATTTGCCATTATCTGCCTCTATATAAATACTGCACTCAGGCATCATATTGATGTCGATTCTACCCCCTTGACGCCTCAGTGAGATAGGGAAATCATTCCTGATATAGAAAATTACATAAAAGTGAAAAGTGTCGGCCCTAGTCTGGCTGCGCGAACTGCGCAGACTGACTAGGGTCGATATTTTTCACACTTCCTATAAGGTCCCTTTTAGTGTGATGGGTCACAAATACTTCACGAGTTTGATGTCGCTGAGAGAGGGAGGCGTACGAAACACTCACAGAAAAAATAAAATTGCTGATAATCGGCATTTATCGTCCTTTCACTTGAAAACATAGTCAAAAAAGTCCTAGAAAACCCAATTTCTTATCTTATCTTATTTATTTTAATTCCGGACTTGTTTAATATTGGATTAAGAGCACATTTTAGAACAAATTGTTGGGTTTACTGTACAAGTTAGTGCGTCACCTATGTAAATTCTCTGGTAATTATTTCTGGATGTGCAATGCACGAAATCACTCTGTTATTTCCACATGAATTGCAACTTTAAACGGTATCGTCCTACTTGTCTGTAAAACCCGTAAGGTAAAATAAATTCTATTTTTCTTGGATTACATATGCATTATACAAATTGGTGTGACTGAAAAGTGGTTCTAATACACCACACACATACATAATCAGTTCCATTGACAACATTGTCATTTCCTCCATCGGTTACAGGGTAAAGCTTCATGACATGTTTTGTTATTTTGTGGGCGTATTCAATTAAAGCTGAATGGTTTTTATTTCGAAATATTATAGCTTATTGGCAGATTTAGGAGCTTATATAATGACCATTTATTTATCCGACCAGAAAATTACAATGAGGACATTAATGTTAAATTTTAGTGATGCCCTTTACCAAACAAAGCCTTGATTTTAACGTCATTAACCAAAGCACATTCGGGAAAAAATCATACAAATACTGCTTTTTGATGAGGTATGTTTTGCGGCTTTAAAGAATTTTGAATTTGAAGCAGTCTAAAATTGTGCCATCTAAGCAAAGATTGATAGAGAACTGGATAAAAATGGAAAAGGAATAGGTAACTTTTATTGCCTACATACTATGGTGATAATACCCGTGATATTATCCAGAATAATATTGCGTTTAGAAATACTTTACTCTGTAACAAAGGCACTTACATCCATCCTTTCGAGCAACGATACTGTCCATTGAATTTGAAAAATAAAAATATCTAAAAAAATCAATACAAATACAACTGGTATAGTATTTTATCTACAAAGAATGTCTTTTTTTATGTGCACTGAACATCATTATAAAAAAAAAAAAAAAAAAAAAAAAAAACACGAATAAAATCTATCGAAAATATTTTTTATCTTTTTCTGGATTTTTCCAAGAAAATTGGGGAATTATTATCAGATCTAACTTTTTTTTTACAGATTTTGCAATAACATCGACAATATACTTTTGTGAATTTTCTCACTATACGATTGTACAGCATTTCTATCACCAATACGATCTGTCGATACGTGGTCTCTATATGGGCCTTATATCATCTCAGACCAACATGATACCAGATCAGCCTGTACATGATAGCTTCTTCATTATCCTACACAGAAGATCATCTGAATCTATGGTAACTGGTGGTGAACTCGGCCAAAGCGAGGGACGTTTTTTCGCGATCAATGTATTCCGTCGGTGTTGTTATGAAATATCGTAACTACGGCTTTATCGAAGCCGTAGTTACGAGATTTTATAACAACACCGACAGTTTGTCAATACAAAACGGTAAACCCGGTCTGTTTTTAGAACAAGTTCATTTTCATTAGATAAAAAATCTATAAACTCACATTTAAACGCAAAATATCTATACCTTGTTGTAGCGAAAATTGTTTTAGTTCACCACCAGTGATGGTGACATCAAATGATACATGGGCAAAGATTCTATGATTCTATGCGGCCCAAACAGTTCTTTGGCGCGAATACAGCATATGCATCAAGATTTCGGACAAGCACAATTAGTAACATTCTGTCACTGTAGCATTCTGTGGCATCTGTTGGTCAGGACAGGAAGTGAAGAATTTGAATATAAAAAGTGAAAATTATTATCTAAAATGTGAAATATGGTTTTCTTTTCAAAAGGTGGCACTTTACTTGTAAAAAGAATCATTTATAGCTGATATTGCTGCATCAATTTTCACCCCAGGCATGACATGTGCCAGTTATTGTTTTCTTGGGCAATTTACTAAATAAACGGATGTTTAATTCGTCCCAAATCGTTTATAATTTTACAATAATTTGTGAACCACCTTATCTGCATGTCCGCATAACTGTCCATCAGGCATAAGGCCATTGTATCAGCAATGCCAATCTATGGGCCATTTAAAAATCTATTTATCACAGTACGGTGTCTTATTATTTTTCTTGTCCATGTGCAGTAAGGCCTCATCGTGTCATACAGTGTCATTTCCATAGCAATTGCTGCATTGTTATTGCGTGCACTATGGGACATGGCGATGGTAATGTAATATACCAGCGAATTTGTTTCGGACAATGGCCATGCTGCTCTGGTCTTATTTTTGATAAATTGCCATGTCGTTTTTTATTGTCCAAACCTGATCGGTAGTGCACACAAGAATGATGACCGTTGAAAAATAACACCCTGCGTCATACCTCGCGCAAAATTGAAACGTTTTGTGTGAAATATGTTGATGCTAGCTAAATAAGCAGTTGCATGGAAAATAATGAAACTTGACCAGGTCGCCATTGTATAACCTTTCACCTGAATAGATACGTCACTGCCACGTGTCATGACGTCAATTAATACCACAGTGAATGACAGTTGTTGTAATGATTGGATACTTTGTCAAAGAAAATGAGGACAGTAATTGATCTGCTTTTGAAATTTACCGTAAGGTTGGGGATGTTGTTTCCGTTAATCTATTGTGCAAATTAGCTCTTTCCAAGCGATGGAACTTTTAACTGGACGTTGAAAGCCACAAAATAAACACATTTGAATTTGCCGGCTGTCACAATTTAATATTTTTGGAACGAATAAACCATAAAACCTATCGATGACTAATTTTTTTAGAAAGGGACAATAAGTATTCAGCACCCTCACTTTCTCTATATCGTAAAATAATCAAAGTCCCAACCCAGCCAAATAAGCTTCTGTGGCCAAACTAGGGCTTCCAGTAAATCTGATTAATAATGCTAGTATACTCGTAACTACTTCTTCATTAAGCAAACGACGAAGTTCACGGTACATATCAAAATGTTTACTAACAACCAACTTTAGGAAATAAGATTTGGTGTGTGTCAAAAACAACCAAATAGATCAGATTTTAAAATTTCATCTTAAAATATCCCGCAAGATTGCATGTCAAAAGTGACAAATACGGTAACCTTTATAGGCCGATAACTCTTGTGTTTTTTAACAAAATGTGATTCTTGCGCATATTCAATTTTTAAGCCAAATCAGGGACATTGTTTCTGCAATTCTCAATGGCGGCCTTGTATAAAACAACTATTGGTCATCGACATCTAGGGCATAAAATGAAGAAGTCTGTAGTCTGATTCGGGAAAAAATGTCCAGACAAGATCGTTTCAAGACAGACCGACAGACATGCTGATTCAAGAATTGTGGAAGCGTTATAACAAATACTAGTATCCAGATTGATGGTTTGACTTGAGGCCTGTTGATTCTTAAATGTATAAATCTAATCGAAATTCGATGGTATTACGATTCGATCGAAATGTGAAAAAGAATATTTAAAAGAAAACATTTCTTTCCACAATAGAAATACTTAATTTTTTTTTTAATTTTTTCTCAAAATTGCATCAAACGACAAAAGAATTACTAGATGTAATGCAGTTTCTTTGCTGTAAATTACATGTATAGTATCAACATTGTGAATCCCCTAAGTTTTATCAAATATTGACCTCAAAAAAGAGGGTCAATAAGGAAAGTCAGTAATGGTTTCTAATAATCTAGCCGTACAAAATTATACAATTTGCAGAAACTTTTAATTCTGATTCATTAAAGACGATTTGAAAATAATTGGCTCTCTAAAACTTGCAGATATTTATTTTAGTTTAAATTACAAATTGAAAAGGTCACTTTGGGATTATTTTTGGAAATTTTGGCGGTCACGACAGATGTTGGATAAATTGCACCAAAATTCACCTGGTCAGCGTTGCACAATAAATGCAAAGAAATGTAACTTTGCAATAAAAACCTGCCCCGACCTCGTGCCTTTTGATATCATGAGGACATAATACAGATCGTCGACTACGTTCCAAAATGCCGTAACTACAGCTTATTCAAGCTGTAGTTACAACATTTTTGAACGTAGCTGACCTAATGCAAATAGCAGACTATCAAATCGCCTAAAAGGATCAAAGCAGATAATGATGAGTGCTGGACTTAACCTTTTCTCAGAAGACAATAATTGAATCAGGTCCAAATTGAAAGATGTTGCAAGTGACAAAATTAATGTTAAATGTGACACAATAGCTCTATGTAACGATAGAAATTTTTCGTCATTTCCGTCGTCCTTTTTGCTTAAAGTATCTTTCTTTGGGACGCCAAACCAGAGCAAGTTATGTAGAAGAGCTTAACCTTCACTAATATTAAAGAGGCATCTTTTCAACATAACCTATAGGCTTTATGTTGCAAAACAATAATTTTAAAGCCGCTACGTTTTGTATGTGCCGGGGAATACTTTTCAGCGTTTTCTTTTTTAATATTTTTGTAATCTTTCTTCAGATTTTTACATAGGCATACTGAAAAAATCTGAAATGGAAGCAAACTTTCTTTACCCTTTCCAAACAACAATACTGTTGGCAAGTCAGATAAGAAACCCATTGCAGTAAACTAATTCAACTTACGTATTCAGACTTTTGGTCCATAAACATTTACATAATTATTAATTTAGAGTACACCAGAAAAGCAAATGAAATTTATGCCTACTAAAATTGGAAATTTGCAGAATTTAGCATAGATTACCTAAGGAGCACTAAAAGGGCAATCTGTACTTTCTTTAGATGCAAAAAATCAGCCAATCTTGAGAAAGGGTCAAAAGACAGAAGAGTCAAAGATGACCATTGCACGAGTGTATCGTGCATCTGGGCACTTAAGGACAATCCGCCTTGATCGGAATAAATCATATAGCCGCTGCAAACAGTAATTAATCCTTTCAAAAACGACCATGTTTGATGTCATTCAAATATTAAAGCTATTGTAGACAACAAAATATGTTGCGATAAATACGAGATATGTTTGAAATATAGCACAAAAAAATATTGAGGCAAAAGAAGAAAATGCTGGTCACCAGCATTTTCTTCTTTTGCATCAATCTTTTCCAAAGTTTTACTATTCACGAAGTTAGAATTATAACTTGTTTGGGAAAGGGTTAGGTATTGCAAATCTGAATGACAATCCGCACAATTTGATACCCGGCTATTGACAGGGCCGCAGCGAATCCTATTCTTTATTACAGTGAGTCCGGCTTTAAAGAACCAATTGAAATCGGAAACCAAACACCGGCCATGCGCATTTAACACTTTTCAAAACAAGACTTGGTTTTGACGTCCACAGTAGAAACGTTTCAGAAAACAGTAAGGTAATAGAAGAAATTGCTGATGCCCACCATCCTTTCGCCCAATATTTATCTGCTATATTGTACAGAAATCCTATCATTTACCAAACACATTTTCAAAACTGCAGCGAATTTTGATTAGCGCCAGTCTAAAATCCTCTTGCTTTGGTAAGAGTTGATCCATTCCTACATATTGATGCTTTTCGATGCCCCCCCCCCCCCCCCCTCGAAAAAATGTTTTGGAAAACATTGTGGAAAATGAAGAAATTGTTTGTGACAAGCAATTTCTTCATTTTCCAAAATCTTTTCTACTCAGACAGACAAAAAATGTATAATTCCTTTTAGTATGAATTGTCGTCTGCAACGCAACGTCTTTGGATTAAGACTGGTCTAAAATGTGTCGTCTGGTAAAAGGGTTAATCGATGACCTTGTCCCCGCGTGCACCCATTTACTTACAGACTCTTAGAAAAATTTACATAAATTTTACATCCCACCATTGTTCGGCGCGGCTCGCACCTTTTCTTTTTGAAAAGTTTGATTGTCGGCTGCTCGAAGCGATCAGGTGTAGGCGGTCGACAAGGCGGAAGTGCAGCCCTGGAGTTATTCACTGCGGACTTGAATTTTGAGAGGCCATTATAAGTAATTGTCGGTTGGGAGAGATAAAAATTCAAATGGTCATTTAAAATTGACACAAATCTGCAATTATTTCAAATTTATTCTACCCGCTTTAGTTTGATATTTACTTATCGCGGAAATCTATCGAACACATTCAAAGAGATGGCTTTCTCTTAACAAACATACCATAAGGTGGCCGCTCATTTTTTGAAAATTTATGGCTATTCAAACAATCCATGAATCATAAATTCATTTTGCAGAAACTAGATCTATGTTATACATTTTTTTTTTGCAACAATGAACATCCTGCAGGCCTAACAGGAGACTTTTTAACCATTTCTTCGACTAGGTTTGTTCTCAGATGTCCATGCAATAGTATTCGGTCGTTAACATTCTCAGAGGCCCAAAAATGCGTTATCGCCCGAGACCGGAGGCAAAGAAATGTAATAAAATAAGACGAATAACTAAAAAAACTTTGTGAAAATTTAGCCACATTTACACCGACAGATACCAGAGTTTTCCGGCATTCGACTCGACATATATCGAGTAAGTATGATATCCACTACACGGGCCGTTACACGGTTAGATTTTCATCTGGTAGCTATGTAGTCAAGTTTCATCGCATTTTTACTGACATAATCTTCATTTGGGTTGGCGAAATCGTAACAATGTTCGACTTAGTTTTCTTTTGGAAACATACTCTGGATATTCTAACGTTCATTTCAGTGCGAGTAATAAATTAAAAGGTCGGAATTTCCGATGTAGATCTCTGGAACATCTGATTCGTTTCAGACATTCGTTCATTTCAATAAAAAAAAGTTGTAAAGGAAAATTTGCAGTAACTAAAAGAAGAACAAGAAACACACAGGCTTACCACCACGTTTGACCTAGACCACATAGGCTAACAACCACTCAATTCTGATTTCTATCCTTTCATGTCCACGAAATCCACTTTTAGTTTAAAATCTGTCAGCTGCCCGTTTGTTTACTTTTTGATTCCAAGAATTAAACCTACGTCACTATATTACGTCATCAGATATGGTTACACTGGGAGACCTAGTTGGAAATGGGGTCTTACAAGAATCTACAACGCGGAAAAGGGAAATGACAAAATTTCGGCTTTATTTTCAGTTTTCTGAAGCACTCACAACAAATCCCCGATCGAGGATATTTGAGTGCAAAACCGGTCCGATATCGCACGTGAATCTGCCGATTAATGCACGATTTCTCTGGATATCCGCCCTGTTTCTGCTCGTTAAACAAGGCCAATAACAGACTGAAAACACACATTTTAGGCAATAATACACTATAAAGCATTGGGATACTTTCAAGAAATTGATATTGAATGAGTGCATATCAAATAATTTGGAACAATGATGGAGAATCCGTGCAAGCGACTTGTTGTCGGACCAAAACAAGGGATATCATTCACCAGTAGATGATCACGTGATACAATATTTTCAGAAAATCTTCAATAATTTTGTTAATATGCTACCAATTTGAATTCGGTTTGAAGCAGAGAATGTGGACAGACGTCACGCATAAGATGAACGTGTTTGATTTTTGAAAAATCAACTGATAAAAAGGTAATTGAAAATAAACCAAAATTTTGGTTTATCTTCAATAACTTTTTCATCAGTTGATTTTTTAAAAATCCAACACGTCCAGCTTATTCCTGGCATTTTCCCACCTTCTCTGCTTCAAACAGAATTCAAATTGGTCCAGTATTAAAACAGATATTGAAGATTATCGGAAATTCTGAGTCACGTGATTATACACCACGTCATTGTGCGGGTGTAGTTATATCTTTTCTAATGAGAAAAGGGTAGAAATGGAAAATTATATTCGTCAAGAAATTGCTGACTATAATACGAACTTATTTGCAATTTTGTTGTATAGAAACAAACTACCGGTTTATTTGCTCATGCAACTTTTTTGTGTACATTATTTTGCCTAAATTATATAGCATAGATCCAATGAAATCTATCATGACCACAGAAATTCTTCGTCTTTATCCTGCATCACAGCAATCATCTTAATTGCATAGAAATATATGTAACGATATTCGAAGGACATAATATACATGTATATCAATTTTGTGGTTTGTTCCGAAAAGAAAGAAATCGACGGTACAAAAGTTGGTGATATAGGTTGCCCATATGTAAGATACGCCAATTACAGAAACCCGCTGGTCATTTAGTGCCATCTATAATTCAAGCGGTTCTATTAAAAACACAAATTGATCCTGATATGGTCAACAAGCGCCGCACGCGTTCGCACTAAATAAGCCTAAAAAGCATCCACGGAACATAAAACATGCATTTATGGCGTTTTTATGGGTGACCACCGGAGCAAAAGGCGACCCTTTTTACTGCCTGGTATGTTTTACGGCATGACCCTGGTCAGAAACCTTTGACATCGACCTGACGTCATTAATTGTTTTATCTAGGGTATCGGGTTTTGAATTATTTTTGACACCAGGCTTGTGACTTTTTCGTTTCATGGTTGCATGAGTTCTTGACCGATACATGATCTTTGAATGCCAATGCATTTGCCATTGTTATCATCTTATTTTTTAAGACTTGAGTATTTCTATCTTAGAGATATGGTTATCCTTAGGGTAGATAATTACGTTATTTTCCAAAAAACACTTCACTAAATCATATTTTCTGTCTTCTAGATATCGTTGAAACACAAGGATGGTATGAGGTCAATTAGTGACTTAAGATATAATTTTCATCAATATAGCACTTGTTAAATGAACACCGTGCTGTTGAAACATGAAATTAAAATTCCATACGTAAAAGGTAATAATTCTATGATTATGTATCTATGTCCTTTACTAATAGAATAAAATAAGCTGCAGTTTCCACGTGCAACTGATCACAAAAAACCAGATTTATGGAAATATTTTCCACACTGGCCATGAGGGACCGGGTTAATTTATTGCGCATGGTTGGGTGTTAATCCATGCACTTCGTTGACTAAAGTTGCATGTCTAGATCAAGGGGCCTAGTCCCGCGTTAATGGTCACACGAGATTGGACATCAATGGACAGAATTCAAAGGGCCACTCTTCAAATTGCATCTAAACCAGTGGGAGGGGAGGGGACTATAATAACAGATAAGAGTTTCTTAGGGAAAAGTTTGTAAAGACTTAACAAGGATGAATTAAATACACAAAACGGACCAAAACATTGAGTAAAACATGCAAGCCATACATCGGTTACGATAAAAAATGTCGTAACTACAGCTTGGCTAAGCTGTAGTTACGACATTTTAGAACGTTACCGATGAAACGGTGATTAGTTAAATAGAAGAGGACGGTTTGGACTGATTTACTGACCCGCGTGAAAAGAACAAAAACATTAAATTTCGGCTGCACCGGCCGTGCAGACGACAAGCAGACGATGGACCGCGCTGTTTTGTAGACAATGTGTCGGTACGGACAGTTTAGCCAGAACGGACCTACAATATGCCCACTGTGTTGCATGGTCTGATGTATTATATGGACTCTTCTCCTGTACAACGAAATCTAGATCGATCCAAATTTAAATTGTTACAGATCGTATGACAAGATCATCGTTACGAAATGTTATAGATGTGTATATATCATAGCATAAAATTACTTGAACAAAGGGAAAAAAAAAGTTGATACATCAACATTTTCATCCATACCATCAATGCTTTTACAAATTCTTTTTATTTTGCAGACATCAAAACCATGACTTGTTTGTGGGAAAGGGCTAACATGCTGTGCATGGTCTTCTTCAAAGGTGATATAATTGCGAACTGACCATTGCTGGTTTTTTAATTGCAGTAAGCCACTAGATGTACTGCAAGTTGGTGTCTGGTCCATTTTTGTTGAGAATGATTTGTGTTTTGATAAAGGGACGTGTTTACAAATAATTCCTTTTATGGGGGTTGTCCTTTTGTGGTCATTATCTTATTTAGATACTTGGATATTGTAATTACGTTGTCCGTGCAATGAAACACGAGAAATGCTTAACTCGCAAATATTCTCCTTCAAAGTGATCGTTTGATTCGTCTTCGGGGAGTGTTTCCACTGACAATATAACATAACATTTTATTCAGCATGAAACATCAATAAGCATGTTTATAGCCTACAATACAAATGAGCCGGGATCTGGAAAAACGTCCCTTATAGCATTTGAGAACAACATGGTTCCAGATCAGCCTGCGTATATACGCAGTCTGACCAGGAACCACGTTGTTCTCCAATAGCTTCTACATGGTCTGTAGCAACCTTTTGAGAGTAACATGGATGCTGGCGAGACTGCATCTAGGCACAGCCTAATCTTGAAACCTGTCTGTCTCAAATGCTATAAGGGACGTTTTTCCAGATACTGGCTCAAATGTAAACACATTTAACATACGTGGGACAATTTACTACTGTGTTTGTTAGTTTACTTAGTCTTGGTTAAACCGTAACTAAGTCCATGACACCCTGACTACATTGTATCTTCATCTAGAGCTATTGCCCCTCGTTTCAGTACATACATTTCATAATAATTGATTGTATAAAAAGTCATTACATCACAACTGATCGTTCGAAATCCTTGGTGGGACACTACAGGGTGACATTTATAGCGATTTATCTATATACATTTGAGCCAGGATCTGGAACAATGTCCTTTAAGGCTTTTGAGCCCAACATGGTTCCAGATCAGCCTGCGTATACACGCTGTCTGACCAGGAACCATGTTGTTCTCTAATGGCTTAACTATGGTCTATATCAACTATATGAGAGTAGAATGGGTCCATGTCAGAATGTACCTAGTCACAAACTGATCTTGAAATATGAAAATCTCAAATGCTATAAGGGACGTTTTTCCAGATCCCTGCTCATTTTATTTAATAAGAGGTTGTAAAGTAATGAGACAGACAAAAAAATATAATATTTGGAGGCATGGGTAGAAACCAAATTTCAACACTTCGGATAATTACCACTAGACGACCGCTTAACCCTTTCACAGACGACAAAATTTTAGTGCTGTCCAATTTGAAAAGCTGTTACAAATGACAAAATGAATGTTAATTAAGGTTGAATTTGTGCACAATACAGCTCAGAAAATATTGAGGCAAAAGGAGAAAGTGCTGATTATCAGCACTTTCTTCTTTTGCCTCAATGTTTTCCCAAGCCTCATCTATTAAGGTCGTCAAAACCAGGTCTTGTTTGGGAAAGGGTTAAATTCTTAATTTTCTGGTCTTTTTCATTGTAAAAGAAATTACAATCAAGTTCATCGACCGGCGTCCTTGGTGGTGTAATACAGGGTGGTGCATCATAGGCCATCACATCACATCATTTCTAAAAGCTATATTTACGAATTAATTTAGCCTTTTCTTCTTTCGTTTCAAAGTCTTCCGAAATCTTTCCTTTCAGGAACGTCCAAACCAGGCCTTTTTTAGAAAGGAATAAACGCGGTCTTGGATTCTCTTTTTGTCGTTACATCTTTTGGTCAGTCGACACAAGCAATAAATCTTCCTTTGAAAGTATTATTCTTTTTGTGGAAAGCCTTAAAAGAGGGTTTTTACTTCACTAAAAGCCTTTTTGTGATAAAAACAAATGACCTTTAACCAATGTTTTATGACCTCTTAACCCACAACGCTGGGGTATTGCAAAAAAGGAAGAAGTATCAATATATTAATTGATGACGCGCCCGTACAATCACCGCGAAATTTAATTGTGGTTAATGGAAGTCCACTGTAATCAATTTTTCATCCCCCTAACATTACCGGGTTTTAAATAGCATTTAACTGTCCCTGAATTAGAAAGTTTAGAGAATAATGTAACTCCTGACCCCGCCTTTTTGAAGTCATGTCCAGTTGTGTATGATTGTTGTTTGGGGATACATCAGGTCAATGAAGAAAAGCTGAGGTTGCGTTATGTCACCTTGTATTATACCTTCAAGGAGGCCGTACGATCAGCTTGATTGTAATGACCGGTCTTATTCAATGGAAAAGACGAGAAAAAATAAAATAGGTGGAGAAGTCGTCTAGTGGCCATATCCCGAGGTGTTGAAGTCTGACTTCCTTATATATGATACCAAAATCTCATGTTGATAACTCAAAAAGGATGTGTTTCCACAAGGAAGATTTCGTAGGACGTAAAATTTCCATAAATAGCCCATTTTAGTACACATACATGTAGATACATAAAGGGAACGTGTTTTTTCAGAAAAGTCTGAATCAAAACGATACAAAAGTCTCGTGTTGATAATTCAGAATTTCGCCGGAAAGGAAAAAAGACTTGCAAACTATAGAAATATATCATGTTGAGCTCATGTTTAAGACGTGAAGCTACGTCACCTTGTATTATACCTCCGCGGAGGCCCGCCAATCAGCTTTGTAATGTCCAGAGTTATACAATGTTCTGGTCCAGATCAATATTGTGCACAGATCTACCCATTCTTTATAAGCATCCATTTTGTCTACTTCAGCAGCTTTCAAATTTGGACAGCACCAATTTTTGCTGTCTTGGAAAGGGATAATATCGTATCAACTTACTGATGTTATCATAAGCTTTTTGTGTATAGAGTGTCTTTTTCTCTCCATGTTTATGCATCTGGCTAATGGAAACCTTATCTCAGAACTTATACGTTCTTTGACCCTCAGACATTATGAAGACGAAACCTACGTGATACGCTGGGAAAAGCCAGCGATTATTTTAGTTACATGGTCAGGCCCTGTATTTATAGTTTCTGTCTCTCGAAAAATCAAGGGAGACAAACATTCAGAAATAAAGCATACACAAGGGCGGATCCAGGATTTTTTTTCCAGGGGGGGTCCAAGCCCAAATTTTTTTCCAGGGGGGATCCAAGCACAAATTATGGCTAAAAATGTAGTAAATATGTAACTTTACACTGAATTTATATAGTCAAAATTCAATTTTCGGCCAATGCCAGGGGGGGGGGGGGGTCCGGACCCCCCTGACCCCCCTCTAGATCCGCCCATGATACATATTAACTTGCTTGATCTCAAATATACATGTTAAAAAGATGGACACAGAGTAACAAATTTCTATGTACCATATTTTTATGTCGTAATACAAATTATATTATTCTCAACCGACTTGCTGTTGTTTTTGTTGTGTGTTTGGGTGGGGTCATCAAGGCGACGTCGCATATGAATCACTAGATTGTTGTTACATATTATTATTATTATTATTATTATTATTATTATTATTATTATTATTATTATTATTATTATTATTATTATTAGCTCGACTTTTCGAAGAAAATGAGAGCTTATACTGTCACCCGGGCGTCGGCGTCGGCATTGCAACCAAGGTTAAAGTTTTTTCAAACATCAATAACTTCCATACTATCAAAGGGATTCAACCCAAACTTGGAATACTTATTCACCATCCCACCCTCTACCTTACCACTAGGGCCCATGACCCGGGCTCCACTATATTTGGAGGGCCGCGGCCTTAGCGCAGTTGGTAGCGCATCTGACCCTCATTCGAGAGGTCCCGGGTTCGATACCCGGCCGCGGCTAATACCCTTTCTGACAAAATTGTCACCCACCAATGGGTTTGAAATCGTTAACCTAAGTGGGCGAGCAGCTGGAGGCTCGGTAAGGGTGTTGTGGTAGTACTGGTTTGAGAAACAACAGGAATCCATGGGTAGGTGCTCCAGCCGCCGCGATATGACCCTGGTAGTTGAAAACGGCGTAAAACCCCAATAAACTTAAACTATATTTGGAGTTATGCCCCCTTTATACTAAGCAACTTAGAAAGACGAGCGCGCTGTCTTCGGACAGCTCTTGTTATTATTATTATTATTATTATTATTATTATTATTATTATTATTATTATTATTATTATTATTATTATTATTATTATTATTATTATTATTATTATTATTATTATTATTATTATCCAGCAAGATTAACCCGGGACATCTCCATATGTAATACTTCGGCAATGTTTTAAGACGCTCAACTTACGGACTTATAGTACGAAAATTAAGTTGTCCCTGGTTAATTTGGGTGGACAATATTGGGTTGTTTTTTCTTTTATGTATAATTATGCCCCGGTTCAATAAAGTAATTGTAATTTATGTCATCTAGGTGTTTGTTTTTCATATAAAATATGTGTCATAGGTCCTCAAATATGTCTAGCCCCCCCCCCCCCCCCCCCGACACGTGCTAACCAATTTATGTAACACAAATGGTAAATAGATAGTCTAGTATTTCTGCAGCAACGTCTTGACTTTCTGAGATTTCCTTATTTTCTAAACAGAATAAACGAGAAAAATCAGATTTTTATAACGAACAAATAAAACAGCATCGCAAACATCTGTCTGATCCGCCTTGCACGGTTCATATTCTCCGACATCCAATGTGATAACTTACTAAACAAACACGGCTCAGGAAAAAGTAAATAAAAACGTTTTATGCTTTCAAGACAGTAGCAAATGTGGTTTATAGTTTGTTTAGATTTTATCGGAAGAAGAAACTGGTCTATCTTGAATCTTAATCCAACGGTTCTTATGTTGTGTCAAGCAAAAAGGTGGTTTGTTGAACACTTACCTAAGATTCAATTATGTTTATGTATCGGAGTTGTTTCTAAATTCTATGATGGCCAATTTTAATTTCAAAGTTGAAAATTGCCAGATGCCGAACAAGATGTATAAATTTGAGAAACACGATTGTCGTTAACTGTTTGAAAAATATTTTTCAATAACAAAACATGACCGGTCGTCGACAATAATATTGATATCGGGGAAAAGGCAAGTGAATTATCATTGCACTATTATTTAAGATTCGGGAAGTATGACTAATATTTTGATAAATATACACAGGCGGCAATCACGTGACTTTGTTATGATATATTTTCCTCACTTATGTAAACAAAAACACTCGGTAAGAACACATTTTCTTAATTTTTAAATCAAATACTTAACTCTCGGAATTGAGATACGTACCATTCGATGCGTCGTAATCTCCGGATTATTTTGATACCAAGATCATCCCTCAAATC
Source organism: Fragum sueziense (assembly GCA_963680895.1). Taxonomy (NCBI): domain Eukaryota; kingdom Metazoa; phylum Mollusca; class Bivalvia; order Cardiida; family Cardiidae; genus Fragum; species Fragum sueziense. The sequence continues at coordinate 9,039,135 of OY804592.1, forward strand.
CATGTCAAAGCTGAGAACATTCGTGCAAAGTGTAAACATTTCTTAAGAAAATATATCACGGCATTTAGAAATACTTTGCGCGAATGTTCTCAGCTTTGACGGGGATTTGAGGGAAGATCTTGGTACCAAAATAGACCAGAGAATATGACGTATCGAATGGCACGTATCTCAATATTGAGTGTTAAGTATTTGATTCAAAATTTGAGAAAATGTGTTCTTACCGAGTGTTTTTGTTTACACAAGTAAGGAAAATATAACAAAGTCACGTGATTGCCGCCTATGATATAACTGTAATTACAGATAAACACAGATGGAGTAAAAACTATTGTGTTCAAGATGTATCAATACTGGTGCATAGAAATTAGGTTAGTCAATTCGAAAAAAACTATTCATATAATATAGAATTTATTTATTCCAAAATTTAATTATTTTAAGGGTTTAAATCTGACAAGAGCCAGCAAAAATATGTCACTGTGCCATTGAAAGCCCTGCAATTTTCTAAACAAGTCGTCAAAAAGATAATTGTGATTGGAGATGAGCCTCACGTAGATTACAGTCACGTGACGTCGATATGAGGTCATAGGTTACCCTAAATTTCTTAATAACCAAAATTGAATCGTGCTGAAAACGAGGTTTGAATCGTTATTAATGATCGTCAGAAATGATGACTTGAATAGAAATCTTATACAAATTTAGACACTCTAACAATATAATATTGTCTGTGTTTAAAAACATCGTAACTACAGCTTGGACAAGCTGTAGTTACGATGTTTTTAAACTCAAACGAATTGAAACGTCTTGAATGAGCAGGTGAACAGTTCGAACAATTTCGGGGACGAAATGACCGGTGACCGGTAAGCGATTTCGGCGGCCATTTTGACCCGGTGTCCTTTGAGTGACCGGTCCAAAATGATAGAAGTATTGTCCGAAGAGAATCGATCTAGGGGTTTGATGAAAGCTAGAGTGACCAATGGTCAGCGGCTATTGTTGACCAGCTTCAAGTTCGTGGTAGGAAACCTTTTGGACACTTTAAATGCCGTCAAATTATACGTACGGTCGTTAATTGATTTTGACAATTTAGCGCACACTTTCGTGGTGTGGTATATTTGATATGTCCGCGTGCTGTTTAAAGAAGAAGAACGACTGCGAACAAATGTCTTGAATTTGATTTGGATAAATTTCACTTTCATTTTTTCCTCAAAATATCTTAGATTTTAGATCTAGTGCAAAGAAAATTGTAGAAAAATAATGATAAGTTTGGTAAACTTCTTATGTACAACGGTCTTATGATTTTATATAAAAGAAATTATTTTACCTTTGTAATTTTTCACCAATTTATGGACAAATTAAAATTAGTTTAAAAATATATAACAACAAGAAAATACAAATTGGGAAACTTATGAAAATATGTATTTATCATAATTATATCTACAAAACGACTTTTATACTACATGCCAGTAAATTTTCTTCAATAATAGGCAATATAATATTACTTTTTTCAAAAAATGTTGAACACTCTAGAAATTTACTACTTTTATAACAATTTATCCGACTTTTGTCTGAATGCCATGCAGAAATTACTCGATTTTTTGTCTTTTTTGTTGAGGTGACATCGGATTAAATTTATATTGGAGTCACCCAGTTTGAACTCCTTAATTAAAATGTTGATACTATCTTAAATGGAAGAAAACAAAACAAGGATTTAGGAGGTGATTTTTATGCAAAAAAAATCGAACATATTAAAAGCTTTTTAATTACACGTAAAATATCAAAGACCGCCATTAGAAAATTTTATTGCCAGGTTCGTCAAAAGTCATTGTTTTCTTTTTTGCTTTATCAAACTTTTGTCACAATCTCTCAAGTTTTATCCAAACATCAGTTTAACGATGGGGACTCGCCCATAAAGAACTCATATCGCTGCTTTTCAACAAAAACCTCGTAACTGCAGCTTAAGACAAGCTGCAGTTACGAGGTTTTTATTGAAAAGCAACGATATTCTGGTTACGTGTGGCCCCGAATCCTTACCCTTATTAAATCTTAAGATATACCATGTAAAAAAAGTTTAGCAACACTGACTTTGTTAATTGAAAAAATGTATTTTCTGTGATATTTATTTCACAACCGTTATATATATTTTAGCATATGCATCTACGCAGAACATTCAAAGGTCGCTTTGTGGTAACGTTAAATATTGTGTTTGAAACGTTGTCTTGACGTAGGTGAGGGGTCAAAATAAAAAGTTACAATAGAATTCGGTATCGACTGTGCGGCCATTTTCAAGCAAGAACAACCGTGAAAAGTTTTCTAATCCACTTAAATTGTTTGTACACAGTATCAACATTCACTACTTTATCAAGAGATTGAACGTCATTGGCGTCAGTACGATCACGCACACGTCTTCCTTAAATGCACCGTATGTGCTCTATGGGTGACAAATCAGAAAGAAATGGATGATAATGGGAGTCCATCAGTGTTGTATACGCTTAATTTGGCTTAAAGCATTTAGGACTCTATACCAGTCAAGTCTGGTGCGTTCATGGTGTAGCGTCAGGGAAATTACAACGTATGGTCAACGTCTAGTAACCGTTCATCTGTGGAGACGATCACGGATGGTAAGTGTGGATACTCTATATTGAAATTCTTGTGGAAGCCACTCGCAAGTTTTGGTGTTGATATGGAACATTTTTGCCGTGACGTAACGAAATTATGATGGTCATCTTCTCGTGGCTTTTTTCTACGACGTCATTGACCGGGACTATCTCAAACCACACAAATTGGCTCACATAGCATCCTCAAATTGTTACTTATGCTTTGAGATGCGCAAAATTCAAAAAGGCATCTTATTCGCCGGTTCTGCCACGTAGAAACACATTAGCGATATAACGTCCTTCTAACGTAACTCCATGGCGTAGTCCCACAGCGTTGTAGAAAATTCTTTTTAGTGGCCTTTTTTTATGCTGGGCAAAGACAATTACGTTCACGCCTAAATGTTTTCTAGAACTATGCTCCATATACATGAATACCATGGCAGACATGAAAACCGGAAATGCGTACCTGGAGTGCGAGACGCACGCGATTGCGGTATAAAATTCATCTGTTTGTGTTCTCTAGCTATAATCTATTGTGTAAACGTTTGATTTTATTTTAAAGCAAAACTATTTTGGTTACTACAGATATTTACATTTTGTTGCAAAACTTTTTTTATTATGTATATTTCAGCAACAGTTAAAATGTATCTGTATAAGTTTGCAAATCGTCATTGGTATAGCCTACGCACAGTTTCGTCTTCAAGTGTACTTGTTTGCTCATTACAAAAATTTTCGTATTGAAAACTGTTCGCTGTATGGTCAGGGCTAATAGTTTAATCTCTGTTCTAATCGTAACCAAAATTTTTTCTTGCAGTAACATAAAAATTTGCTAAACGCTATTCTTGCTAGAGTTATTTGGCTTTCATGTTACTTAACAAGTATGCAATAAATACGTGTTTCGTTTCGACCTATAGGCTATAGCAATGTATGGGCACTTTTGATTCTTGTCATATGAATGACAAAACGTTATTCCAAATGTGGAGCATCTGAGCATGTAAGAAGACTCGTTGTTGCATAGTTGTCGTAGGCTAATCAAATGAGGAAATGGCTTAACTTTTTCGTAATCAGAAACCCTCGACCCCGTTTTATCAGGTTATTCAATTTATGTGATTTCGTCATTAAAACAGTGCAGAAGTCTGAAGTTTTATGGCTTAATTTTTGTCGATTCAACTCGCTTCATAATAGCAATTTAACTATCTCGTACCCTTACCATTTAGCAAACGGTTTGCCCATTACTTGTCAATTTAACATAACAAAATATCATGAAAATGCAGAAATGAATAATATACCATAACTGAAACAAATAACTTTTTTATCATAATGTATCTATCATTTTTCTTATTTACTTGGTGTTTGTTTCAAACAACATCATCCATATTCTAATCTTTTGGCTGAGATCGTTACGATTTTCATAGAGAAGTTCGGAGATTTCCTATAAAGGGAAATTGGTTCTTACGCAATTATAAAAACCTTAGAAGGGTCCAAAATGGCTTTCTTAGAGCACGTGCGGCCCTTAAAACTACTGGTACTTGAAGTGATGGGGACTAAATCCCAAGTTTATTTTGTAACCTTTCTAATTTGTGTCAAATCGGTTCCTTCTTATCCCCGACTTATTGACAAATGAAAAAAAAATCAATTCTTAATTAATGCATTTAATAAAAAAAAAGCTTATACAAAATATTTAGTTCGTCATTTAAAATGGTTGATTTCATATTAGAATTATTCATTACAGAAAATATTCTTGATAATATCTTATCGACAATGCGGTTTCATTATTTTCTGTTTGTTTATCGTTTTCACTACACCAGGCCCTGGTTCATCGAAAAAACTTAAGTACATACTCATGAGTACATTCTCAACTTCAACGGAATACTCTCTAACGTTGAAGGGTATTCGATTGAAGTTCACGTGGATTTCGTGTGATTTGAGTAGGGCGCTTAGATTTGTGTCTTAGAACGGTATTTTTTCTTTTCTTTTCTTTTCTTTTCTTTCGAGAAACCAGGGCCAGATCTCTTTTAAAAGATACTTTCAATATCAAATTATTTTACTTCTTTTTTGCACTTAAAATGGTTTAATTTATTCGTCTAATTATTTAAAAGACAGTGTAAAACAAATTACATGTTGCATTTTGATTATTTTGAAATACACCTGTTTCTTATACTCAAACGTTGTTCATTTTCTTAAATTTATTTGTACATTTGTATTTGAATCTGGCCTAAAATTTGCATACTTCATTGAGGTTGGGTGGAGTGTATTCTAAAGTAGACATAAATGTTACCTGATCGAAATTAAGTTGAAATGCTATTTAAAGACCAAACAGTTTTACTACGATATTTTCCCATTGATTTTATAAGTAAGGAGAAATTTAGACATTTTGGATAAGGCATTGGCTGGACAAATTAACTTGTAACAAAGACACTTTCTTCTTTATTGTTTATAAACAAAAGAAAGGCAAGTCGCATAAGATCACTTGACGCTAGCGTTGGTCAGGAATTAAGTACGGATTTTGGAAATTGAATATCAGCATAAAAAACTATGACAACGTTTCAAAAAATGTCGTCCACGATTTCGATGAAATATTGCTTTTGGATCTAAAGTTAATTACGATTTCCTAGGAGTTAAATGGCGCGCACGAACTCTGCGCATCGACAATAACACGGCCACTTGAAAACTTAAAAGAGATGCGTGTTTCGATAAAGTATCTCAATGCATTTAAGAAAAAATATGAAAGAACCGTTTTCCCAAAATTTTTAATTTGAAGGATATCTTAAGTACATCGACGAGCTAGATTCCTCGGTTCGAATAGAATAACCAAAGACACGCGTTGGGCACGCGACGATAACGCCCGCAATATATAAAGGAATAGTAAATTAGTCTATACCCTTTATTTCGGATAACTCGGCAATTATCCTTACTCGTATTCAATTATTGAAAATATACTGTGAAGTGTCTTAATTTGTATTGAAATACACTAAAATCTTTCCAAATCATCAAAATGGGAGGTTCTTAAGGCCAAAGGGGAAATATTAAAGTAGCGGTAACCGTTTGAAGTCGGCCATTCGGGGTAATAGTGCACCAGTTTCATTACAAGAAAATGGCGGCTTAATCCTTACGCCATTTTGAAAACTTTCTAGCTTTTAAAAATGATAAAGAATGAAGATCAAACTGCACAAAACGTGCAGTCTGATCTTCATTCTTTTTTCATTTACTGTAACTATATACGTCTCCTTTGATCAGTCTTTTAACAAAACCGTGTCTGAAAACATCGGAATTTTTTGGCTTGAATCTGCTAGGTTTTCGTCTAATCCATGGAAAGGGTTAATCAGATGTAATTGTTGGTTCAAAGGTCCTCCCCACATTATTAAATTAACATAACCGATCTCTAATACCTGGTAAAAACGAAATCATCAATAATAGATAAAGATGAGATATTTAGTCAACTCTATTCAAGATTATAGCAGGGTCCTAGGGGTAAGGCTACCCCTTTTCAACATTAGGCAATACACATCACTCTAAAAAAAGACATGATAGTCCACCCAAAATGACTCGAAAAAAAAAGTTCAGAGGAAATAAGAGCAATTTAAATTGAGGGCGATTGTGTCGCTTGTAGTTGTTTTCAAATAGGAGATGTCTAAAATTTAGTCACACGGGAAATTGTCTTTCAATTTTTTTATTTCACAAAAGTTCTGAGCCGGTGTTCTAGTTCTCGAATCAACGTTTACTCCGATGACAAAATTTTAGACTGGTCCAAATTTTAAATTCTCGTAGTCGTCTGAAATATATCTCAGATACCGGTATTAGAATGTTATGGTATTGTAATTTTTGAGAGACCAGTACATGTAGGCCCTAGGCCTATTTTCTTAAATGGTATCTAAGTTCCAAAGGATTTTAAATTTTGAGCGACAGAATTAGGTGCATGTATTGCTAAATGTATATGGTTAAAATCCCCTGAAAATGACGCTTTTTGACGCGCCTGATAGAAAAGTTTATCCTTTTTTACAAATATGAGACAAAAGAAGACAATTCTTATAACCAGCATTCTCTCCTTTAGCCTCAATATCTTTTTCGTTGTATCATATATTAAACAACAAATATTTTGTCGTATTAAAGAGATTTCAAATGTGAACGATCGAAAATTTCGGAAATTTTCAGATAGAACATTTTTGCATTATAGAAATTGCTCATGCACATTTAGCTTTGCACTGTTAATCATTTTCTCAATTATCAGCAAAAAGTCAAATGGGACCAGGAACGACATTATAGGGTTAAATGATCAATGCTTCAAACAACAAAGGGGAGTTTAAAGCGCAATAAAACATACATAAAGATAATTCAATTTCAATAACTGCCCCTTTGTGATTTATTGATGCAACGCTTGATAATCATTCTAACTGTCCTTTGCCGCTGGGCTTTGGAGTACTGATGCTAATTTGCCCAAAAGAAGAAAATGTTGATAACCAGCATTTTCTCATATTGTCACATTATTTTTTGTGTTATATAGTACTCAAATTTCCCTTTTCCTTTGTGATTTATCGATGCAACGCTTGATAATAATTCTAACTCCTTTGCCATTGGGCATTACGGTAGCCTACTGATCACGGTGGATAATCACGTGATACAATATTTTCAGAAAATCTGCAAAAAATTTCTTAATATGCGACCGATTTGAATTCGGTTTGAAGCAGATAATGTGGACAGACGTCACGCATTAGATGGACGCGGTTGATTCTTGAAAAATCAACTGTTAAAGAAGTTATTGAAGATAAACCAAATTTTTGGTTTATCTTCAATAACTTTTTTATCAGTTGATTTTTCAAAAATCCAATACGTCCAGCTATTCCTGGTATTTTCCACCTTCTCTGCTTCAAATCGAATTCAAATTGGTCAAGTATTAAAAAAGATATTAAGGGGGAATGCTCCAGTTTCCTATTTTTTTCCCAATAATAGAATTTATTTATATTTTGTATGTTGAAATTACATGATATTACCAGTTGAAAAATGAAATAAAAATGGATGGTCAGCGATCTTGTTTGAATGTTATAGGCATTCGTATCACATACCCCTACATCGAAAAAATGCGCAATTTCTTGCACCTGTCCAAGGCCACGAAAATGCTAATAACAGGCTGTATATTCATCGTTTAGTCCCGAAAACGGATTTAAAGTAACGCCTCACATTTAATAAGAACAGAAAACCCAAAATATGGATTATTATGAACGCGTAAATGTATAAAACAGCATACTCGCGTATTCGGTCAGCTCAACGAAGCTGGGGTGTTTTATGTCAAAATTTGCATATTTTTGGAGATATTTCAAGTTCTATATAATAGAATTTGATAAACTCCCTCACTGTATTAAGCAACATGTCCTGGTAATAATTCAAAAAGAAAATGTATAGGTCAGCGCACTTATTAGTGAATTACAGCAATTTTTATCAAGTTTCAAGTTTCAACTTTTATTCATTCTAATCAACATTATGTTGATACAAGAATATAACAAACAATATATAAACATCGAAAAATATTTCACGTGAGCAGGGTTTCGATCTGTTCTATGAATTTGAAAGTTTCAGGTAAAAGGGTGGAAGGGGGGAGATGTTGATCATTCCAACTGTTAGGTAAATTTGAAAAAGACTATAGAATTGGATATCGGTCAAATATATTCTATTTATAGATTAGAGGGTTTTTCGGGTCTATTTTTAGAAACATTACGCAGTCACATTTGCGACGTCATCGTGAACTTTGGCATTGGTCATAATTTGCACGCTTTTCTCGATTGTAGGCGGAGCTGAAATTAATATCGCACATGGCATGTGTTTTTGTTTTATTATGAATGGATTTTAAAAGTTATTTTTCACAACTGTTATTGATCGTGGAAATCTGATCACGTGAAATATGGAATATTATCAATCAATAGGTAAGTCATCTTACGAAGCTATAGATCCACATGTACATTTTTATGAATCGGTTTTGGACGAAACTGTTTCGCTGTCCAGAATTAGGTCAAATCGTGAAATTTGCAAATTTGGCTAATTTGTTTATTAGTGAAGCTGGGAAGAATGTGCACAGATCAGACGGGCACTGTAGGTGCTGTCCGATCTGTGTCCATTCTCTCCAACATTGATACTTTCAGTCTGTACAATCACAAAATAACAGGGTTTCGTCGCTTTTCTACAAAAACCCCGTTTACACAGCTTTAAACAAGCTGTAGATACGAGGTTTTTGCTGTAGGCTAGAGAAACGATATGACATAAATTACACATGATTAACTCCTTTCTTAGATGGCAATATTAGAGACTAGTCAACTTTTGACGACAGAACCGCTAATAGCGTGAAAGGTGTACATTCATGGAAAGGAGTGAATAGTGCTGATATAAGCAATTTCCTCTTTTCTATTTTCTTTTGCACTTTTCCAAACCATGACATTGTCAAAACCAGGCCTTAACCACTCATGGTATGAACTTATTAGAATAATCATGTTGATAATACTTTCACACATTGATAAACAGCATCTGTAACTCGATATGTCTAATACATTGCACATATTACTTTAACTTTATCGTAAACAGTGCAGGAAAAGGATAGCATTATCCTATTTCTGGAATATTTACCCTAAAGTTTATCTTTTTCTTATTTTATTGTAAAATACATGTGTAGATATACTAGCCCAAGGATACCGACTAATATTGAATTAATTGTCAGAACAATATTTTTATTTGCTTTAGTTAGAGGATTTGGGCTCTATATTAATTATATCATATAAACATTCATGAATATGGGTTTAAATCATGATTTTCCTTAAAATATTTAAGTATGTGGCCAACAAATTTACTCAAATTTGTTAGTTGCATAAGAGATGAACTATTCATCAGTTGTTCATATTTTAATATGTTTGGTTTATTCCAGTAATACTTTTTGATGAAATTACTTCTTTGAATTTGAAAATAGGGACACTTTAGAATGTAATGTAGTTCATCACCTGTATCATTTAAGTTACATAGTCTACATTTTCTGTTTGAAATATGCATATTTTGCCATCTGCCTGTTTCTACAGGAAGATAATGGTTAGTAGTTCTGAATTTTATCATATTTAGATAGTCATACTTCTTCAGTTTTATTAGGTAAGGTTCCAGATTAACGTTGTGTTTGAAGAGGCTGTAGTTTAAACCTTTATTTATCAGCTACACATGAATAAAATGACGCAAAAAAGTGGTAACTGCATATACATTTACGACTGTCTTGCTCTAAATAATCGATTTCCATCATGAGGAAATCAATTTCGCATAATAAATACACTTTAACTGTCGAAAATGGTAAATTGTAATGATGTGTAATATTATTGAAAATATAGTAGCGAAACATATTGGTACGAAACATTTAATTTACTACAGTAATGACCGAGTGTTCCGAAAAACTGGAGCATTCCCCCTTAAAGATTATCGGAAATTCTGTGTCACGTGATTATACACCGTGCTGATGCTAACTTTCTGTGATCATACATTTGTGATATTTATTGCAAAATACTTCATAGAGTGTGAGAAAAATGTCGAACCTGATGATTTAGCACAGTCCATGTTGTTGTTGTTGTTGTTGTTGTTGTTGTTGTTGTTGTTGTTGTTGTTGTTGTTGTTGTTGTTGTTGTTGTTGTTGTTGTTGTTGTTGTTGTTGTTGTTGTTGTTGTAAAAGGGTCGAAACTTTTCGTAGTTTTAAACGCAAACGTTCTTAACAAATTACAATACGATAATTCAATAAATGAATACCGTAATTAAACTTAATAACTCTCATATTAAAGAAATGCCCGTCCCCCAAATTTCAGCTGAAAACCTGCGTATTTCAAGCGCAGTTTTCGTGAAAAATTAGGCGATTGTAATAAACGCACAACGTACCCCCAAAGCCCCCCCTCCCCCGTCTCCACATTAAAATAATGTCAGTTATCATTTTCAAAGGGAAAAGGAGATATTTCTAGTCCCCAATCTGTTTCCAACGAAGGAACATCATCTCCAAATCCCCTTTTACAAACAATATCAGAATATTTCTAATAAACGCATATTCCCACGTTTTCCATCGACCATATTCCTAATAAGGGGCTGGTTGTCAGGTCTTTATTAGAATAATTACGGTATGTCAACAGCAATTGTTCACTGTATCTACTTGGAAAACAAGTTTTACGACAGGATTTAAGTTTTCATTGTATGAAAGTGGTGCAGCAATATCAAATTGATCATTGTACTGGTTGATACCGTCGGTCTGCCTGGCAAAGCCTTTTCCGTTTGAAAAAAAAAAAAAAATAAAAATTAAACAACAGCTAGACAGAATCAAAATCCCTCATACAACTAAGTGTTTTAAGCCTCTTTTTTCCCTCTAAAGTATTAAAAATACTAAGGGTCTAGCCGGCACAAGTTCTCAATTACTTTAATAGGATTTAATACATCTTCTCATAAATAATAAGCCATGCAGGTCGATAAAAAATGAACGCGATATTATCGGCCATAAATTGTTTTTATCGGGATCTGAAAGCCCATATTTCTTGGCCCTCCGTAGCCTTGTGAGGTATCCATGCTTTGTGGTGAATTCTTTTGGGCATGTCGGATTTATGAGTTTTTATGGTGGAATATCGTCACAGGCGAAAAATTTTGACCCTGGTCAGTCTGCGCAAATTACGCAGACTGACCATGGTCGATATTTTTCGCACTTTTGACCAATCATAAGTAATGTGCAAAGTCCATATTTCTTGGCCCTTCGTAGCCATGTGAGGTCTCCATGCTTTGTGGTGAATTCTTTTGGGCATGTCGGATTTATGGGCTTTTGTGGTGGAAAATCGACACGGGCGAAAAATTTCGACCCTGGTCAGTCTGCGCAAATTACGCAGACTGACCATGGTCGATATTTTTCGCATTTTGACCAATTAAAAGTAATGTACAGAGTTCCATATTTATTGGCCCTCCGTAGCCATGTGAGGTCTCCACGCTTTGTGGTGAATTCTTTCGGGCATGTCGGATTTATGGGCTTTTGTGGTGACAAATCGACACGGGCGAAAAGTTTCGATCCTGGTCAGTCTGCGCAAATTGCGCAGACTGACCAGGATTGATATTTTTCGCTCTTTTGACCAATTATACGTAATGTACAAAGCCCATATTTCTTGGCACTCTGTAGACTTGTGAGGTCTCCACGCTTTGTGGTGAATTCTTTTGGGCATGTCGGATTTATGGGCTTTTGTGGTGGAAAATCGACACGGGCGAAAAGCTTTGACCCTGGTCAGTCTGCGCAAATTGCACAGACTGACCATGGTCGATATTTTTCGCACTTTAACCAGTTTTTGCATAATGATACATGTATTGTAATTTGGCATGGATGACACCCAAAGTTGTGCGAAGTACTTTGTATCTAATGATGGATGGAATAACTTAAATCGGAAATTTTAATAGTTGCCCGTTATCCAACCTTGCAATAATGTCGTCTGTTTTTGCTTTTAGCAGTATTACATTACACATAGTTCAAAAGCAACAAACGTTCTCCTACAAAGTGAAAATGGTCAAACTTTTGTAGAATAATTCGTTTCATGTTTTCAACAAAATCGATTTAAATCACCGCTGGTCATTCAAGCGTCCAACTAACATGACTTTTAACTAAACCCTATCAGCTTAACTAAAATTAATTCATCGGTGTTGTTACTAAATCTCGTAACTACAGCTTTAATCAAGCTGTAGTTACGAGGCTTTGAAATAACACCGACGAATTCTTATTTTCCTGCGACATAAATTGCGTAGAGGTGTAATTATTAAATGATCAAATTAAAGTGATCAAAGCTAGAAATAGAAATTAACTTGACAGGAAAATAACTTGAGGTGAAATCTATCAGATTTGCTGACATGAAATTGGCAAGCGCGTGCCAAATAAAAACCACTGGGGCATCTGGCCCTTTTTGATATGTAAAAGAATAGAGACCATTTTTTATGGCCATTTTGTATTACGATTTTACTAAACGATATCAATCTAGCTACTCAAAGTTATATTCTTTCACTCCATATATAACACTTATGTACTTAGCACGGTTTAGAGAAAAGAAGGCAAAAAGCAATTTTGCAAAATATTATCTGCGGGATTACTACGTTACGGTATTTCGTCCATCATTACCTACGAAACACCTCGGGTAACTTCGGGAAATCGACGAGGGTATCAATTACCGTTGCCAGAGATGACGCCCGAAATTGAACAAATTAGTCTTTGGTATCTAATGATGGATGGAATACCTTAACCCATTACCAAACGACAAAATTTCGACTTGTCCAAATTCAAAGATGTTGCAGACAACAACTAAAATGATTGAAAAGGTACACTTTTAAATCATTTTGTATGGAAAATATTGTGGGAAACGAAGAAATTGCTTATCACAAGCAATTTCTCCATTTTCCACAATGTTTTCCATAGTCAGTTTCTTGTGGAGAGTCAAAAAGAGTCTCTGTGTGGTAATGGGTTAACTAAGTTTGCGAATGTGCATGTACATAGCCGCCGGTTTGAGATTTGTATGCTCTAAAAAGTAAATGGTAAATACTGTTGAAAATCTTTATATCGACGTGGGATAAGTCGAATTTCTGCTTAAGTCGAAGTATCAATGGTAATATAAAAATGTTAAACAAAATTATTTTGAAACACAAATAGTCGTTGAAATCAGGCCCGTAGGAACAGGGGACTTGAGGGGGATAAGTCCCCCACCCATCCAAAGTTGGCCAAAAATGCTTAATATTCCTTATTTTGCACTGAAATTTTAGGGGGAAATCCAAATTACCACCCCCCTCATATTCAGACACAGGGGCTTCAGCCCCTCGAATGTGAAATTATTGCTTCCTACGGGCCTGGAAATACATGTACACCCGGAAAGGAAATGAATTGCTCGTTTCGAACAATAGGAAACGATTTTATCAAGTAAACAGTGACGTATTTTCGGATAAACAATAGTATTTCGTAGGTTTTGTTATAAAATCTCGTAACTACGGCTTGAATCAAGCCGTGGTTACGAGATTTAATAACTAAACTGACGGTTTACCAAAAGATAATTGTAAACCAGGTCTATTTTTAGAGCAAAATTCATTGCCATTGCTTTCCATTGTTTACTATGTCATAATCATGAATGTACGTGATGAGCAACAAAAGCCTACTAAATACTTGTAGCCTATTCAGTCGACACCCGTTGTGTCAAAGTCAGAGGGGCCGTCAAAATGTCTTGACATAACCGGAATTCGGCTCATTCGATTTTGTTCGGTTTCGATTCAAATGATATATGACTATTTTTGCTATTCATCAAGCACGTTTATAACTGAAAAAAAAACCGAAGGAAAAGGGAATGAAATTGCTCAAGACGAGCAATTTAGATATATCTATCATTTTCTTAATATACTGAGAGGCAAAAATAAGTATACACCCTAGTTATTCCACGTTTTCTGAGAAAGCGATTCATAAAGTATGTATGATTTTTAATCGCCATCGAAGGTGGGCGTTTATTCATGTAACCTTCTCCGCCTATCCGTGTATATGTTCGTCCTTTCGTTGCGAAGGTATTTTCATAGCATACAGCGTCACCAAAAAAGGGGATTTAATCGATTAATTAATGCAAGCATCCACAGTGATACAAACCCTACATTTATCAACGGATTTGGATAAAATTTTCACAGAAAGTTGGAGTCACCTACATTGTAAGACCATGCGTACATTGCTAGTGTTTCTCCCTATTACGATGCGTCATGGCAAAAGGGGGCTTGATGAAAACAAGTTATCTGGCATAACTCCTTCTAAATTTATTGACGGATTTTGATAAAAATTTACGTAGAATGTTTCTGTAACCTGACTAAGTGTATATTAGTGTCAATCTATCATATAATGCTGTGTCATAGGAAAAGGGGTCTTAATGCAAAAAATGGCTTATTTGTCGATTTCTACCAGCCACCGAGAATTGGGTTATAATGTTAGAGAAAATTTAACGTTGTGATTTGTTGTGGTAAAGAATAAAGAAATTAAATACGGTTTAAGGGCAACATTTGATGCTCCACTAAGTCGCACGTTCAAAAATTGCAAAATCGGCATGTAGCATAAGTATGGGTAGTCATACAATTTTATGTAAAGTTTATCAACCCTGTATTATTGGTTTATGAGTAGAAATAAAATGTACACAATTTTGAGTCGATATGGTGGAAATTAAGAGAGATATTGACAAACAAAAAGTGTATACTTTCTTTTTGCCTCTCAGTATACATGTATATGGTTAGATTTATTTCGAAATTATTTCGTTTTAATTATTTGATATCCATTGTTGAGGACAGGACCAGCATTTCACTTCGACTTAAGGTAAGTTTGGAGAGCGGTCATGT